>CM033641.1:118978585-119340502 GCA_019512145.1 Engystomops pustulosus | reverse complement strand
GACTCATGAAGGATATTTTGTTCCAGATGAAAAAGGTTACCCAGTTACTAACACCGTATCCCGAGCAGATGTTTCACGCTTTATGCTCTCCACTCTAAATGACAACCAATGGACTAAGAAGATCGTAGCAATGTGTTGTAAATGATGGAAAACAATCTACAAGCAATTTACTCCTGCCAGCACAATCACATATTTAAAAGCAAATTATGTGGCTTTATTATTATTATTATTTTTTTAAACATTTTTATGTGCATGCAATTACAGTGCAAATACTGATAAACTTTTCTAGCCATAATTCTACTATTTAAGTGTCAATTGTGAATATGGTTTTGTAGAAAAAAATGTGCATTGAATAAATCATTTAAATTGGTAATTAAAAGTGTTAGAGATACTCATTACTGTAGTACATCATGCTGCCCTCTCTGATTGGCTAGAGTCTGTACTACCTCTGCCTTCTGACAGGATGGTGTCATTAAATAAGCATACAGTCATTAGACTATATACATGGTCGTACAGGGCTGGCAAATTGGGCATGCGCCCAGAGTCCCCTCTCCTAAAGAGGCCCCTGCATGTGGACTTTTGTGGGCAGAGGATGTATTGCTCTTTTAATACCCCTTGGCTGAATGCCCAGGTGAAGATGCTTATTAACTATCGCCTGTCTCTATATTTATCATCTGTCTATCTCCTTTTATTTGTCGATTTCTTATCTATATATCTGACGATCTTCTAAAATTCTCCTACAGTCCCATATTACAGATTTCCTTCCCATACTACTGTTTGTAAACTACAAAGGGGCAGATTTATCAAGCAGTCTGAAAGTCAGAATATTTCCAGTTGCCCATGGCAACCAATCACAGTTCAGCTTTCATTTTACCAGTGCGCATGAATATTTTAAAGGGGAGCTGTGATTGGTTACTATGGGCAACTGGAAATATTCTGACTTTCCGACTGCTTGATAAATCTGCCCCATAGTGTAATTATTGTGCAGGAGTAAAAGGGGCCTCTTACTGAATGCGACTGTTCATAAAATAGTTTTATTTTGGGGCCCCACTGTGTCTTAAACTGACAATACAGGCAGCCTATATCATAATCCACAGAGCCCTTTGATTAAAGGGAACCTGTGATCAGAAATAAACCACTACCAGTATGTTGTCAAGCAGTTTCTAGAACAGCTTCTAGATAATGTTTCTTTCATGGCCCAGCTTGGTGGCATCACCAAAATCAACTTAGAAGTAGGATGTAAGTTAGATGAATAAAGTCATGGAGGAAGATAGTTTTACACTGAAGTCAAATTCTCTCTTTCTCTGAACACTTCCTCCCATGTGATTTACATCAGTAGATCTGTTCAGTTATGTCCCTGGATGCAGGAACATCAATTATAATGAAGGGGGTGTTCTATAGCAGGGGAGGCTTAACTTCAGTGTTAAAATCCCCGCCTCCTTGACTTCTTCATAAACCCAATTTACATCTGACTTTAAAGTTGATTTTCTGTATGATGCCACCACACCACCACATGAAAGAAACAGCATGACAACATTTGGCTAGTGGTTTATTAGGCCAATTTATGATGATAGGTTCCCTTTAAAAAGGAAGTCATATAATTCACATTCACCATGAAGGCACATGATCTAGATTACCAATAAGAGTTGTTAATATTAGGGTATAGGAACACAAGCAATACTTTAAACTTCAAGATTGATATCTGACATGACCAGTTTTGCCAGTATGTCACCCAACATATTCTACAAGGTTAATGTTTTCAACTTAACAATTCTAAGACATATCCAAGGCATTTTCGACACGTCAAACATCCGATATTTCCTGAAACACAGCTTCTCTTTCATACAACAAGATCCAAATGCGGAACCTACCCCTGAAGTTTCAAAGCTGTTTCTATAAATATGTGGCCTTATGCACATCACCACTGGCTCTGTTTAACCCCGACGGGACCCTATTTTGGCCTTCAGGCCCTGTGTCACTATAAGTGCTTATAGCTTTGGAACGATAAACGATATCCGTGGGATTCTGAGATTGTTTTCTCATGACACATTGTACTTCAAATTAGTTTAAAAATTAGGATGATATCTTTTGTGTTTAGTTATGAAAAAAAACAAAATTTGGCAAAAATTTGGAAAAATCCTTTATTTTTAAGTTTTAAAGTGCTAAATTCTGCTTTATGTTGGCATGTTTTTTTAAGATTCCACATCACCAAAACTCACATTTAGATGGACCTGTTCAACTTTTAATTGACTGTGAGAGGCCTAAATAATAGCTAGATGACCCCGTTATGGAAACTACACCCCTCAACATATTAAAAAGCACTTTTAAGAAGTTGGTTAACCCTTTAGGTGTTTTATAGTGGTTAAAACAAATTGGAGGTGTAATACTTTTTGACAATACACTAATTTTTGGTGGAAATGTAACATTTGTAATGGATTAAATGAAAAAAGGTTCCACAACGTTTGATACACTGATACCCCACATGTGGTGGTAACCTGCCGTATGGGCACACAGACGGCATAGAATGGAAGGAGGCAGCATCCAGAGCAGATTTGCATTGTCACATTGTACAGGCTATAATTGTTTTTGTTTTTTTATTGTAGACCTACGGGGGCTTATTTTTTTGCCACATGAAATGCAATTTTCTGGTACATAATTTTGGGGCATCTATTTGCTGATGGAGGAAATGAAAATCATCAATTTTTAGGAACTTTAGTATATTATTTTTATTCTATGGGTCTCCACAATTACGAAAGGATCTCCTTTATATAGTTTAAATTTCTTTCGCCATTTTTACTGAATAAAAAGTAATTTGGCGAAAATGTAAATTTTAGCATCACCTAGTTTCATATGGATAACTTTTTCATTTTTCGTCTGACAAATCTGGTTAAGGGCTTATTTTTTGCGAGAAGGATTGTTCTTTTTAGTGTTCTTATTTTAGAGTGCATAACATTTTTATCACTCTTTAGAGCATATTTGAAAGGTATTACTTAAAAATGATATTTTTTTCGGAGCGTTTTTTGAGGTAGTTTTTTACAGGGGTTCACTTTGTGGGGCCAATAACGATTCTGCTTTATTAAGCAGATTGTCGCGGACGTAGCGATACCAAATATGTGCGGTATATAAATATTTTGTGTATTTTATTCAATTTTACTGAATAAAAACTAATTCGGAGAAAATTTTGTTCATTTTAGCATCACCATCTTTTCATATGCAGAACTTTTTTATTTTTAGTCTGACAAACCTGGTTAGGGGCTTATTTTTTGTGAGAAGAGTTGTTCGTTCTTTTTAGTGGTCTCATTTTAGAGTGTGTAACAGTTTTTTAAATCACTTTTTAGAGCATTTTTTTTGAAGGTATTAGTTAAAAATGATCTTTTTTCGGAACATATTTTGCATTTTTTCCCCAATTATATTTTATTATACAGATTTTTATGGACTCGGCAAATATGTGGCGTTTTTTTGTGTGTTTTATATTTTTATGTAGTTATTTTTTATTTATTCTAATGTGTAAACTTTTGTGTTTTAACTTTTTTTTACTTGTACATACATGAACTTGAACCAGCGATGCTCTGATCGCCGGTTCAAGTCCAACACACTGTTCTCCAATACTAATTCTTTGTAGAGCAGGGTAAACAGTCTGAGCATGCAGATGCATGCGCACATAGTTCACAGTCAGACCCGCAAGGGGTCAGACTGCTGCAAACATCGGGTAGCCCCAGGGCACTTGGCAGACCTCGGGGCAGCTCAGAAGTGGATCTGATCCCCCAGTGTGCGGCGCAGGGGATCCGATCCATAGGTGGAAGACCCTTACATGGTTAACACACTTACACACTTGACCGCGCTCTAACACCCGCGATTGGAGCCGGCTCTGATCGTGGCTGTTAAAGCACAGTGTCAGCTGTACTAGACCGTTGACAGCCGCTGCTTCTGGTGCCGGCTCCGTTCGTGAGCCAGGTGCCAGAAGCGTGATGTTATAGCACGTTCCCGTGCTTGAAGTATCTACCCGCAGGGACGTACTATAACGTCCAGGTGCACGTAGGGGTTAAGTTGTACAGAGCTGTAATACTAAAACCATATACATCTTTCAAAGTATTCTTTTTTTTTTTTTTGCGTGGGCTTTCAATAAAACTTTTTTTTTAAGCATTGTTTCTAGGAAAACATCCTAAATTGATAGTCCAGAATTATACAGGGCTAGACAGAGATTTTCACAGGAACATACATATGAAGAATACGGTAAAATGAATAATCGTCTTTTTCAGCTACGTTACCCAAAAAACTTTGTTAAAACTAAGTCAAAAGTTGATCAGATGCCACCAAATGATTTGCGGAGGGTGACAGAATCTGTTAGTAAGACTGAACCCGCCAATAATAAGTTGTTCTTTACTCTCTTTAGTACATACTTTAAAGGAAACCTACCATTTGATCTGATGTAGTATAAACCAAACCTACCTTGAGAATGCTGTAGCTACACCAATGCAGGATCAACTCTTATAACAGATCTGTTATAAAACAGATATAACATTATGATAATGAAGCTCTGTCCTTTCTATGGCTCCTTCAGCACTTGGTTCTGCGCTTCTCCTAGTCTGCGAGTTTCTCTCTGCAGGAGATGATGATGCAATCACTTTTCTCCCTACCAGATAGAATAATCAATTCATATAACTCTGTGCTATAATCAGTAGCACAGCCCCTAGGCCTTGTTTGCTGGCACTGGTGTAGAGTTTAAAGGGTAGATTGTAATCTTGATATCCAAACACCGGAGGCTCCATGAGCCTTAGCTTCAGCAGTTGAAATGCAGCTTCTCATTCTGCTGTCCAGTCGATGGGCACTCAGGACCATTTGTCATCTTTAGGAAGTTCCCTTAGGAGTTGTAACATGGGTGCCGCTAGCTGGGCAAACTTCGAGGTAAAACGCAGGTAGTAGCTGGCAAATCCCAAGAAGCTCTTGACATCCCGGATGTTAGCAGCTGTCGGGTCTGGCTCAATTCCATCAGCACTCACCACATGTCCTAGGTATTTCACACTAGGCTGTGACAAATGGCACTTAGATGGTTTAACCTTCTACCCATGCTGGGTCAGGATTAGGAAAACTTCATCCATATGTGGATATGGAGTTGATCCTCATAAGTTTTGGAGTTGCTGATGATGGTATAATAGGAGGGTCTCAAAATTCTTATGTCCCAAACACCTCTCCATTAACCGTTGAAAAGTTCCCGGAGCATTGCCCAAGCCGAAGGGCATGTTGTTGAATTCAAATAAGAACATTTGGGTAGTGAAGGGTCTCTTCCCTTATCTTCAGGTGCCATGGCTTGCCAGTAGCCACTGGTCAGGTCAAGGGTGGAGTATGACAGCAAGGCTCCTGCAGCAACAGCTGGGATTGCAATAATATAGACCCGCTCCACACACTGCCTTGGGGTCCAGTGAAGGTCGCACGGATCCAAGATGTCTGGTAGCCATATATGACAACTGAAACACCCCCGTCAATGCATAGTCTAGGTCAGTGGTGGCGAACCTATGGCACGCGTGCCAGACAGGGCACGCAGAGCCCTCTCTGCCGGCACGCACGCCATCGTCCTCCACCGTGTGTGTTTTATTAATGGAGCTCCAGGCAGACCACCAGCTGCTGCTACGTGCCAGAGCGCCAGTGCTTCTCTGGACATCGGAGTGGCAGAGCAGAGAGCAATATCTGCTCTGCTACACACAGCAGCCCTCCGGAGACCAGCTTCTCAGTGCAGGCTGCAGCTGACCTGTTATTATGGGTCAATGTCTCCCTCTTTACTCCTTCCTTCTGAACGACTTTAGCCCAGGAAGAAGAAACGGACCACTGCACTTGTGTCTCTCCACCTTAAAGTGCTGCCTGCAAGTGGTCGCGTGTGAGTCTGACGCGGATGCCTGAGGATGACAGTGAGAGCAGCCCTGCTCTGACTCAATCTCTTCATCTGTCGGCTCCGTACTACTTGTCTGAGGTAAGACACAGGGATGTAAAAAAACTGATCTGGAGGGGAGATTACAGGTCCAAAAGGGAGAATATAATCAGTTATTTGTGTATCTTCAAGATATGCATATAATTGATTATGAGAGCCGCCAGAGTCGGGACCTGGGGAGAGACAGGTGAAAGATCCAGAGCCATTTCCTCTTGCTGTGCACTCTCTGCTTTGTGCTCAGGGCTTGTTCCGATGCTCTTCATTACTTTGTCAGTAAACAATTTAGGCTCCGCCTAGACTCACACGGGATTGAAGACATCTATGAAGACATCAGGTCATCTCTGCCTCCTCCTGCTACTGTGAGTGCACTCAGCCAGGTTACACTTAATTCCACTAGTTGTGCAGGCTGCAGCACTGTGGAAGCACTCCTGGTGTTACAGGGTCTCTATGAAGGTGCAGTTAAGAGATAAGAATGGGGCCAGCACAGCACAACATGACTCTGCTGCACTCTGTATTCCTATGCATTTAAGCAGTTAGGTGCTTTTTTGTTCTCTTGTCCCCTTTCCCTTGAACTTCTGGGATTAAGGGAGTATCAAGGTACCTCCTAAGAACACTGCTTACTTGGTTCAGCATGGTAGGTCCAGGACCATGTAGGATTGTGTATATGGAGATAAGTGGGTGAATATGAGTGTATACATTTGATCTTTGTGTGTATTACATGAGTGTGCTAACTCTATGGTGGTAATATTAAGCATGATGCTATTTATGTTGTTGTAATAGTGGTGTTAAACATGTGGCAGTATTATTTGGCCCTTATGCAGGTAATATTGGTCTAAATTACCATGTTGGCACTTTGCAGTAAATAAGTGGGTTTTGGCTTGCAATTTGGGCACTCGATCTCTAAAAGGTTTGCCATCACTGGTCTAGGTGGTTGTTGTGAATAGCACCCTTTCCATGTTAGGAGCTACCTAGGGAGCTAGGAGGTCTTCAAAGTGGAGAACGTACTAATTGCAGGTGGGAGAGAAAGCATGATATTAACCAATGATATATTTTCTACCTTTGTAAAGCAAGCTGGAAGCTGGTTGGAGGGTGCTGCAACCTGACCAGAGGAGTAAAAAAAACCCTGGTGGGCAGGAGAACATGTTCAGAGTCAGGCCAGACGCAATAAGACTCAGAGACTCCATCTTGGAGCACATGTCAGTTCCAGTAAGCCAGTAAGCAGAGGTGAGAGCAGCACATGTCTGTGCTGCACAACCCAGTGTCATAATATCAGGAAGCTTAGGTGCCTCAGGCCATTGCCTGACACCTTGGGCCAGTCAGGAGACTACGTCCCCAGAACAGAGGTCCATAACCAGGACTCGGCTCCATCTACAGCCCAGCCTGAAGCTACTACCAGGCTGTGAGCAACTCTTCCCACGGAGCGTCTATCTCCTACCAGCTTTCCAGCTCTGCTGTATACTGCTGCTGATGTTAAGGCCATAGCCTGCTGTTAAAGTTGAATAAAGAACTGTAAATTGATTTGCACAAGGTGCCTATGTTTGATCTCTAAATAAGGCTGCTTCACCGTCAAAGGGTCCCCATGCTCCATCACCCAGGGATTCCCATATACACCTCAGGGGTTGCCCCGTGAAAAAACCTCTTGCATCAGCCTTTCCCTCCTTGCACACATCACCTGCTGGAGACCTGCCAGACTGTAGGCCTGTCCTCCGGTCCCAATACCAAGCACCGTGACCATAGCCTACCCAAGGTCAAATAAGCTGTCTACAGCCATCGAAGAAAGGCTAGGCTCCGGTGGGGGATGTTGTACAAGCAGTGGCAGCTGAAATTGATTAGGTTGGAAGAGAGAGAGCTGTCAGGGGACAGTCCAGGGTTATCCAGAAGTCATTCCTCCAAATATTTTGCCTTTCAGTCCCCATCTAGTACCATTTTTGTCCATATCAACAATGTTTTTTGGCTCTTGCTACGGTTAGCAAGATGGAGGGGCTATATCTTTCCCAATTGCCTCACATCCGACAATGTAGCTTTGCTTATTTGAAGCATGTGCTGCTGGCCAATGAAACAACAGCTTAAGCATTGACACACCCACATAGGCAAATGTGGTGTTTCTAGCAAAAAGATCCGATCAGTACACACAAGCTCAGAAGATCTAGCAGGGAAGGAGTCTAGTAATGGATCCTACTGCACTTAGTACACATAAACCAATAAAACAAAACCAAATAGTTTCATAGAAAGTATGTAGATGGATCTAAGATGCCAAATACGATTTATATATATAATAAGATAGATAGACATTCAGATACATACATACATGATGAATAAACAGGGGACTGTTGTATACTGTAAGATGTTAATCTAGCAACACTTAGGAGCAGAAAAACCAATGTGTGATAGTTTAACCCAGTAGTCAGCACGCCAGAATTGCAGCTGGAATTTGTAGAGCAGAGTATATGTAAATAATCAAAAAGTGCTATTGTTTGCACACATATAAAATGTTATAGAGGTATTTCTCCACACATGACAAAAGTCGGATTAAGGACTGTGACACTCTTAAATACAATCATATTTTGAATGTCATATAAAGATGGTGAAAAAATCACATCTAACTTTTTACAACACTTGTCTGTTCACAAAAGTAATTCTTCTCTATGAAATACTCCAACTGATCACTAGAGGGCAGTAAACCATTACAAACAGTTATATACTGTACATCCACATATGGGGTGTCCTCTTACTCGCAAAAAACTGCCAAATATAAATGCATTATCTACTTTTATTCAGTTAATGTGGGTAAATATTCATTTTGTTTGAATTTCTGTAAAATACTTTAAGGGTTAACAAGCTTCCTATTCCTTCCTAGGAATGAAATGGTCCCTAAAATAAATGATTCTAAAATTTTCTTGAAAATTTGGGAGAATGCTGTTTGATTTGAGATCTTTCTAGCGTGTAATAGAACAAAAGGACACTTGTAAAATGACGCCAACACAAAGCTGAGATATGGTAAATGTTAGTTAGTGACTAACTTGGGTAGTAAGACCATCAGTTTGAAAACAGAACATTTTGAAGTTTTTTAAATAGCTAATTTTTAAAAAATGTTTACTAAATTCATCTTTTTTCATAAATAATTTCAAAATATATCAACCAAAATTTCCCACTAACTTGCTGTACAAAATGTCCTGGAAAAGCAAACTCATAAACACTTGGGTAAATTAAAGCGTTCTAAAGTTATAACCGGATAAAGTTACACAAGTTGGTTTTGAAAAATAGGCCTTGGTCATAAAGGTGTAAGTGAGCTTGGTCACTAAGGGGTTAAAGCGGTGCTCTGCTGTTGACATTTCATTAAAGGGGGCATTTGCTGTGCACATATCATTAAAGTTGATATCTGATATGGACATTTCATTAAAAGGGGCATCTGCTGTGGACATTTCTTTAAGGGGGCACAAATGTGGGGTCGTAATCAAACTTAAGTTTCCTACAATACTATAACCATTCATATAACAGCATCAATATATAACCAAAGGGTTTTTCTAATTCTTTTAACCTATACAGACGGTCCTTGACTTGACTTACAGACCACCACTAGGTACAGACGGACCTCGCTGACCACTGTGACCTCTGGTGTAGCTCTCTGGAAGCGTATATTTAGTCCTAGGCTCAGATGATCAGCTGCAATGTGTCTGTGATGAAGTTGTATTGATTTTCCTTCTTTCCATGACAGCAAAACATTTTGAAAATCCAATTGTCACTTGCCAAAAATGTTTTTTTTCCATGGAGCTGCAATTATAAAATTGATAGAATTTACTCACGAAATTCTCTTTTCCTGGAGTCCAAAGGCAGCACAAGAACAATGAGATTATGCAGAGGAAACAGCCCTTAGTAAAGGAATCTTTACTGATAACCACTTGATAAGTGTCTTCTCCAAAGGTTGAAATGGTGAGCCTGTGAGCTGTTTTAGAACCGTAGGCGAGTCCCAGAAGGTAGCTGAAGGATGAAGATTTGGATCCAGTCTTCAACCGGAGAAGATGCTCTGTAGGTTAGTGTTGCTGGCTCTAAACAGAACCTTAAAACTGTTTATTTTGAGGCCTTTCTGATATCCTTCTTGAAGGAATTGTAACACTGAGTATAAGACGTCCGGAGAAGTCACATTCTGAAGACACCGGGACTTAAACAGAGACCAGACTATATTATAAACTTTTATGGTAGATGGTCTTCTGGAAGAGTCTTCTTCAAGAGAGTGTCTATGACTTCATTTGATAGACACCGTGGCCCTGTGGTTAGCACTACCACCTTTCAGCCATGGGATCCCAAGAACAAATCCCATCCAAGCCAACACTTGCAAAAGGGCCTACATGCTCTCTTCGTTTCTACGTGGGTCTGCTCCGGGAATTCCAAAACACACCTGCAGGACGATCAGACCGCAATCCCACTAGGGACAGGAAAGACATGTCAAACTCCGTGCAGCGCTGCGTAACCCGAGCGCGCTACACAAAGGAAGTATCATTATTATTATTATAGACCTAAACCTCTTAGGCTTTGTCTGTCAGATTTCAGGCCGCTAGTTGTGGCATCCTCGAATTTAGATGAAATTGATCTCTTTGAGAGAGCAAGTTGGGGTAGGGTGAGCATCACCCTGCTTCATCCTTGGCTACGAGTGATATCTCCCCCTATGGAATCAGCGATTTGATGCGTTGGAAGTCTGCAAGAGTGAAAATGAAGATTCCGGAAGGAAAATTATGTATCATGTAATCTTGTGATCTCATCTTCCTATATGGAGGAGAAGATCTGGTAGTAACAGACATAGCAGGACATAAGACACTAGCAGTGTATCCATCTTATAGTTATACTGGCTGTGTACGCAACACATAGCAGATAATACTGGTAGTGTACATAGGTAATATATATAGGACCTCTGAAACTGGGAACTCCATAGAGTCTGGACACTAACGTTAGTAGTGTATGGAGTATATGTCTGTACTAGACTATACTCTTGAGAGTAAATGTAAGTACCACAATTAGAAATGGAGATATACAGATGTATGCTGGCTGATATCTGAGCGCAGAGGCAGCTGGTTATGATCTGTTCCCGATGAACCAGATTTACCTTTCACCCCTGGATGCAGAGACAGTGGGGTTATATACAGTTTAGAGGTACCTGTGGTTACCTGCTCCTCTCATCTGCGATCTGCGCTATACATTATACCTATACATTATATATACATTATACCTATACATTATATATATATATGTTATCAGAGCTCCGCACAGTATATATGCTGCGAGCCCAGATAGACAGCAGATGTCATTACTCCTCACACCTGAAAACAGAGGTGATAACATGAGTAAATATCCATCACATAGTAAAACATGGCAGGTGTCCTGCCTAATGTGGCTCAGGCCAGAGGTTACCATGTGGGTATACAGATTACAGTATGTGGGATCTGTAGGTAGTTGCTCTCCATACCTGAGTAATGTACAGTATATATAAGCGTATAATAATATCTGCTCATCATGCCTGAGGGGTGGCAGTAACATTCACATACTTATAGATAACAGTTCACAGGCAAGTGGCTTATTACACTGGGGACAAAGTTACCCATGTCCACAACACCCAGGAATATTCAAGATACTTAGGAGTAGATAAGAATTTTGGTTTAGACTAAAAACTCCTAAAAAAGGATTTTAGGTCTTTCCTAGAGTTACCATCTGCCAGTCGCACCTGCAATTCAGTATGTTGCACCTTGGAAAGTACAGGTAAAGGAGGTATGTACTATACCGAGCAGCAGAAATAGTTCATGGGTTACATGCTCCAACCCTTGAATGTCTATACTATATATTATTATGCGTAGAATAAATGTGATGTTTGAACAAGGAACTTCTTGTTGTTTATACCTAAGCATGTGAGAGGCTGCGCTGATTCATAGTATATGGATCATATGTTCATACACTATACTGTACACAGGAGGTAAGCCCCTTCCTGAGAAGACCCCATGCTAATGGATGTACAAAAATAATCCCTAGAAGGGTGACACCAGCTTCATGATCTCTAGGATGCAATTATAGGAAGTGTAGTAGAAAAATTTCAGTACACACGTATCCATATCTATACAGCCGGTTATTTGATTAACAAATAGGGCAAACGGTATGACCACTGAGAGCAGAGCGGATAATAACCAGATCAAAGAAGCAGCTAGGATACCCATCCATGTGCTTCACACATCTCTTATAGTGTATAATACCTTATGAGCACCAAAGACATAAGATATGGATCGCTGGTTCAGAGCTCAGCACAAACCCGAGTAAGAAGCAACAGCAGCGTTACTCAGAGCAGCAGACACCTGCGCTAGAGTAGAGTAGACTACTAGAGTAGACACTAGAGTAGACTACACAGTCACTAATAGTGATAGAACCCCTTATACTCCTGCACCTAAACTAGGGCAGATATTAACCCCTAAATCCCAGCAGGGGATGCAGGATACCAATAATCACAGCACAGCTGAGACATTAACTCCTCAGAGCAGAGGATTCAGGTTACTCCACCTGCCACTGAATCTATGGAGCAGAGTATAGATTTCATGCATATCACTGATTTCATCAGAGAATATAAATAGGTTATTGTGATCGGCAGATGTATATTTTGTCACACAGTCGCATCATGTTCAGAGGTGTACATTCATTACACCTACCACAACTTCCAGTATATCTCTTCCAGCCTTGTGAGCATCACACAATTACTTCTGGAGCCATCATGAAGAGATACAAGCGACCAAACCCTCATAGAGAATGCTAACCCAGTTAGCAGGGGTTAGACTGGAGGCAGAGAGAAGCGCCTGAACTCATTTCTCCATTACCTTTGGACAAGTCTGAGATCTAGGATCGCAACCTGTAGCAGATCTGTAACAGGGGAGGACACAAGTAAGTGTTGTACATACCTGCCAGACCGCTGGCGCCCAACTTGCGCATTTAGATGCATGTCTCATCCGGAAAACCTGCTGGCTCCGTCATTTTTTTTCTTTTTTTTTTTTTTGCATCGATCACCATCCATGTCATCGGACAGGGGTTGTTGGCAGTTAGCGCAGACTCTATGATGGGACTTGCGAGATCTCTTCCTGCCTGAGTTAGAGGCTGACATGTAACAAGAAAACATAGGCAGTACAACAGAGATCATTATGCACATACATACAATAAAGGTGCATAGCCCCTCACCATGTACTAACCACAGCAGCAGAGGGGTCCGGGCTTGATGGCAGAGTGCAACCTGAGACTAGACTTTAACTTACCGCTCCTCCCCTTACTTCCGGTCATGCTGAGCATGTGGGACACCGATCCGGAACCTTTCTGCATTGTCTGCAGGGGAACACAAGGGGAGATGCAGGTACCTGCCGAAACCGGAAGTCACGCAACGTCACTTCCGGTCTGCCCGGAATACCATCCAGCCTGGTGCCTGAGAGATGCCGAGGTCCCCAGAGGCCAGCCCACACCCGGATGGTATCAGGAATCCCACGGCGTGCGACCACCGCAGCCGGATAAGGGAGGAATGGGGGGTATTAACCCTTGTGCCCCTCCGTTGCCCAGGAGGAGCACACCTTCGGAGCGAGGGACGCTACTACACAGCGTATACAATCCGGGTGTTAGGGCTCGGAAGCCTTACTGCATCTTACGTCTTGTCTCTTGGGAGACCTAGAGAAAATAAAATACAAAGTGCCCATGCTCCCAAGGGAGCTTATATGGGTGGGGTTAGCTCCACCTCATGGTGATTGATCATTGCTGTGCTAACCTGTCTCTATGTGATTATGCCTAGGAACCATAATCTCATTGTTCTTGTGCTGCCTTAAGGACGATCAGGAAAAACCAGTTCCGACTTGTATACAAATTCAATCTTGTACATAATCTGGAGTAATCAGTGTCTGAACAATTTGGGTTCAACATGTTAACTCTGCACCAATCATCAGAATTTATACACTGGACATAAGAGACACTGTCAAGCTGCACTGCGTAGGAGACACTGTCAAGCTGCACTGCATAAATACGCTATTAGAGCTAACTAGTAGTACTAGTAGTGCCGTTTTGGCTCTACACTGGACCCGAGTCGGCATCGGGTGTCGCGGGCTGTCAGCGGTAATCTACTGCTGACATCCGCGAGTAATACCCGTGGTCGGAGTGGGCTACGATCGAGGGTGTTTAAGTCATTTATTGCCGTGGTCAGCGCGACCACGGCGCTTAACTTGCGTTGTGTCGCCTGCCAGGGGTTATCTTTTGGAAATGTGTAAATTTTAGGGCTAAATGACCGTATAACCGACAAAATTTGACCATTCTAATCTCCATTTTGATTCAATTACTATGTAGATCTCAAGGGTTGACAATCTTCCTAAAAGCTGTTTCTGATAGTTTGAGTTGTGACGATTTGAAAATGGTTGATTATGTAGGGTGGTTTTAATGCTAAATATTAAAAATTTCATTCAAAACAGTAATTATCCCCAAAATAATATACAGATGCTGGTTACATCTTTCTTTATTTCCGCCTCTTCACATTTGTGACAACTTTCAGTTTCTATCCGTACCACATTTTGGGTTATACACCGGTTTGATGCATTGGGCTCCATGATATGACCAGCTTTTTTTTTGTGTTTGCTCTTCCCAAGTTATCTTTAGGTACTGTTTTTGGAAGCATTACAACACTGAAGAAGTAATGTTCCAATTACATTTCATGTTAAATTATTGTGCAAAACACCACTAATCTGAGTTAAACATGTTGAAAAGCTCATCATTAACATACATTAACGCTTGCGTTTGTTAAGGGGAAATAATTAGGCACATCTCTTTCCTCGACTTTTGTAATCGCATTTCCAAACACCCACGGTGGTGGTAAGCCTCAGGTTTCATCTTCACCCAGCGTCTTTTTTTTTAATGCGGTTTGAAGATGTTTGCTGAAGTGGGTTACGTATAACTCTGAATCAAAGAAAAAACAACAAAAAAACAGTGTACTCACCTTCTGCTGCCCTCCAACCGGCGATAGTAAAAAGGTAATGTGAGGACCGGCAGGTCAGACAGGGCTCTGAGTGGGAGACTTTGCTTATTAGGGAACATACCAGGGCCATCTGCACAAGAACACACCCCGAACAGCTGGTTTTTGGTGATGGGCGGTGCAGGAACCAGCAGGTTCATGCCACAAATTGGCACTAATACAAGTAATAGTAGTGTGGAAGGTTCTTTAAAAATGATTTCAGGGATTTAGCCAGAAGCTCAGGCAAGCCCTCCCAAGGTCAGCTTTCTCTTTCCATCTTAATAGTAACCTTTACCACACCAGAAACAGGGCAGCGGGAGATCAGAAGATAAAAAGTGGCTCAAAGTTGGTGTAGGAAGGTGGGCTTTGTTTTCATGAAGACTGGGTGACTTTATTGTCGGCAATTGGCTCTACATAGGGAGGCTGCAAACACCCTCATGGGGAGGGTGCAGCTGTTTTGGGGAAAAAAATGGCTAAGAAGGTTTGAGGATTTTACATAGAGACTGGGGGGGGGGGACTAAAAGACAGTGTAGATAGGGACTGGGAACAGTCTAGTCCATTGGAGTAAGGTGCTGGATGATATTGGGGAATGTGACAAAGTAATAGGATAGGGAACAACCATTAAAGTGCATTTGACAACAAACGCAACAGATCCTCACAAACAAAATGGAGGAACTGATCTTTTACTGTTGGAGGTGCAAATATGAATATAGTGGGTATCATGCTAGACATTGCCTGACAGTGGCTATGATGGACTGTTACTATAGATGATTAAGTCCTTTTTAGAAAGGATCGTATAAATAAAAAAAGAGGAAGGGTTTGTGTTCAATGTGAATGCTTGTCCTCAAGCCGTGTTCTGCGAGATGACATCGGTGTGAGATGAAAGCTGGAGTCCCTGTGGGTGATACTAAGGGGAGAGAGCAACGAATACAACAGCATGGTGAATACCTATCATGGGGGACTTCAAAGACATTCGGCTATATTTTGGTGTAGACGCCGATTTTCAGCACAAAAATGTGGCTGAAAACGTCCCCTCGGCTATACACCGATCATTCAAACCTGTCAAAACTACTTAAAATATAAAACCTTATATGCTCACCCTCCGGTGTGCCCCGCGTTCAGCACGGCTCCCCCCGATGTCCGCGCCGCTTGTCTTCAGGCTTCCGCCCCGTCTTCTTTCTTCGCGGGCGCCACCATTCTTTCCCTCCCCCTGGCCGCTCAGTTGAAGGACGTCAGCATCGCGCGCTCATACTATGCGCCGCCGGAGCGAGAGCAATTGCGGCGCCCTGGGGGGGGTCACCCGGTCACGATAGAGGAAGAACGGCCGGACTCGAAACGAAGGGCTCGGACATCGGGGGAGCTGCGGCTTCACGTCCTGATGGCCCCGCGAGGGAGTATATAGTTTATTTTTTTGTAATGCGGGGTAACAGCGGTATACTACTGGGGGCACAAGCTGTATCTACTGGGGCGGCTCTCCTGTATACTACTGGGGCAGGCTGGCTGTCGGTTATCTATAGGGGGCTGTTGCTATACTTTACTGGGGGGGGGGGGGGCTGTGACCAATCATTTCCCACCCTCTGCTTATACTCGATTCAACTAGTGTTTTGGGTGAAAATTAGGGTCCGGCTTATCCTCGGTGTCGGCTTAAGCTCGAGTAAATATAAGGTACCTAGGTTCACGCAACTAGTCCTGGAGCCAACAAGAGGGGGGGGGGGTGGGCACTGCTGCCGGGTAGGGTTTCCTCCAAGACCTGACAGAGTAATCAAATTAAGGTTGGGGAGACCTGGGTAATATGAACAGTAATAAATTGATTTGGTATTACTCTTTAACAAGAGTGGGCTTGAGTGGGAGGGGCCAGGGCCGTTTCTAGACAAAGTGGGTGCCCTGGGCAAAACCAAAAGCGTGGCCCCCAAAATAAAACAATTTTATGACCAGTCACAGTCGCAAAGAGGCCTCCCTTTACTATGGGTAAAGCAAATTGTAATATGGAGAATTTTTCAGGAAGATAGGATTGATAGTGAGAATCTCGGTGCCTAAACAGTGGTTGCACTACAGCTTGCAAGCGCGTCCCACATCTCAAAGAATTTGGTTATTTCTCATCTGTTTTGCGTTGGGTTTCCCCCGGGTCCCACACTCCCAAAATACTGTGGTTGATAGATTTGTGACCCCATGGGGACAGGACGTGATGTGACCAAGCTCTGTGCAGCGGGTGGTAATCTGTTGGTGCACTCCTATAAAAATAAAGGAAATTATGTATTTTAATTATTATGATAGAAGATAATATGGAAAGATGAAAATTTCTAGATGTCAGACTATACAAGAAAACTATTATTATACAGTCAATAGATATGAAGATAAAATACAAGTAGAAGAGAGAAGATGATGAAAAAATAGATAGAGAAAAAGCGAGATTATAGGGAAAGATCACCTAGACAGATAATATAATAAAAATTAAAAGAAAAGAAAAAGGTAATGATATCAGCTGTAAGCATCTTCACCTGGAATTCACCAGGGTATTAACCCATTTTCACGCCAAGCAGTTCTGGATATTTTTTTTGTGCGTTACTGACCGGCAATCTTTAAACATTTTGACGTTTAAAAATATAAATACAGCAAAAAGAAATTACATTTTCTTCGAAGCAACAGGCCCCATTTCAATTGCATATAAAGAGTTTATAGACATAGTCGCCTTCATGCAAAATACTTAAAATTTGACTTTGATGAGGAAAAAATGGTGCTTCCACAACAGAACAATAGTTACCTTCACATCTCCTAAATGTTAATAGAACTGGACATGTGATGAGTCGATAAGTCCCATATGTGGATCTGTTCCATAATAACTCCACATACATTCACTAAACTGGTAATAACTAGAATATTTACTTTCACGAGAAATTTTAAATGTGTCACACCTGCAAAATATAGCATAAAACAGAGTAAAGGCACCATAAGCCTATATAATTTAGAAGCAACAACCAGTGCAATACATGGCAGTACATTCAAATTGTCCTCTAAAATATGTACAAACAGAATACTATATACAGAACACATACTTTCCTAAAACAGTAGATGGTGAGGAGATGTACATAAACCCCCACATGTATATATCCCAAAGATGCAAGGCAAGAGATCGTTAAATCCACATGGGGACTACAACAATGTTTTGCAGAAAATTGCAACTGAGCTGTCACACAAATCTGATCATTGTATGCGCCTAACACAATGGAACCTAATAAAATAACTAAATATCTATAAACAACTTAGGAATAATCAAGTCAGTTTAGATGGCGCCATTGATAGCCGCACAATACAAGAAAAGCCCTCGCGCTTCTAAAATTTGAGTGAGAACGGCTAACATAGTGTAATAACTGGTGGACCTTTATTCCGAAATGTGTGTTGTTTATGGTGTTACTATGCTTTTGTGACATTTTCTGGTCGTGATTTAACGATTAATTAGCGACATGGTGAAGAGGATCGCATGTTAATTGTATCAGTCCTAATTGTTGGCAAAAAAACAAAAACCGTGTGTTCTTAGATAAAGTGAATATTTCCATTATCTGTGAGGTGCAGCCGCTCCTGTGGTGCACCAATTCTCCCTGTAGACCCATGGCTGAGAACTGGAGGGGGCGGGGGTGTGCCACTTCAGGGGGCGCATCTCTGGCTCTGTACACATAGAACCTTTATCCTTTGTTCCTATGAAAGAACAGGTCTCCTCTTTAAGAGGGATAGCTAACGTTTTGTGTTCTAAGTGTCAGCTAAAAACTATTAATCTGTTAAACTGTCAGTTGGGAGTGGTATTTTTATAAAAATGGCCCCTGCTATTCTCACTTTAAACCCTAATATCGCGGCCCTGGCACCAGAAAACAATTCAAGATCATATTGAAAGTAGAAGATTCTCCCCTTTCATGTGGCCCTGGGCAATTGCCCACTTTTGTCCTACCCATAACGCCCGGCCCTGGGAGGGGCTACAAACACTCACACTTCCAGGAGCAACTTTTTCAGCAACTAAGGAAGATCTTATAGCATAACCTGGGACCAATGTCTCAAAGACACAAGCCTTACCCCAAAAATGGCGCTTTTTCACAACATATTCTAAAAAAGCATGTGAGAACACTACCATTAGATCAAAACCCTAAGAGGAACAAGAAAAGCCAAATGTGGCTACTTCTTGTGGAAAAATCGCCACAATAAAGCGAATATTCCCGGAGAGCATAAATAACACAAACACCCAATTCGGTCGCGACTGGGGTACCTGGGGCCCACCATTGAATAGCTTTTGGGGCCCACCTACTACACAGGTACAATTATTCGGGATGACGAATTCTGAATATTAGTGGGGGCAGTGAATAAGAGATAGCTAATCCCTTCTCCCCTCCCTCCCTCTCTTGCTAGTACCAGCTCTTGTATACAGGGCACAGGGTGAACGTTATCTCAGGCATTAATGCTGAGGATTATACAAAAGAGTTACCCCTTGTGTCCCGGGCTTTCTGCTGGTGACTGGGCTGTGGTTAGGGATTTAAGTGTTCGCACTGCACCAACCTTCCATAAGGAAATGCTGAAAAACCTTTACAAGAACTTATGACAATACCACCTACTCGAGTCCCTGCACCCACATAGACAGTCACCCAGGCACTCTACCCTATAGTCTATAACGTACATATCTAGCGCGCTAGCGCCTGCTCTTACCCGCCGTGCAGTTCGCCAGCTGCGTTGCGCGACGTAGCGCGCGGCACGACGACGGGAGAGGAAGGAGGAGTGAAAAGAGCGGCCGCCACCCCCGCCCCCTCCATAGACTATTATGCAACGGCGCCGTACTAACGGAGAAAGATAGAAATGTCCCCTTTCTTTTTCCGGGGTACGGACGATTGGGTCGTGCACATACCGCTCCCCGTTGGGCGCCGTACTATGGGGGACGTATATTTCGGCCGTATTACGTCCCCCATCGGTAGTGTGATAAATAAGCCTTAGAAGGTAAACTAACGAATACGGATCTGACCGATGAATAGTCGCTCTTGTACCTCACAGTGACTTGTCTCTCTCCTCATTCCAGAATCAGCGTAATCTGGTTGCAGATGGTGCGAGAATTGCAGAGGTGTTCAGCTCTGGGAACAGATTCCCGCAACTGCGCCCCTAAAAATACCACAGTTACTTACATACTAGTCCCCTGGAAAAACAATGTCCATACACCCTTGCCCCCGCTGCATATTTTATATGCCCCCCCATACACACTTACTGCAGCCTACCCCCCCCTCCCATATTTATTTAAGGCTCCCATGACACTGCCATTCCACACGCCCTCCATATTTTATTTAAGGCCCCCTCCCCCCCTCCCTCCAGTATTTTATAAAGGGACCCCCCTCCCTCCATATTTTAGTTAAGGAACCCCCGCTACGCCCATTTATTAAAGGCACACCCCCGACCCCCTGCCATGTATTAAGGCACCCCCACCCCCCATATGTAATTAAGGTCTCCCCCCCCTCAACCCAGTAGTGTGATTAAGGGCGCCTCTCCCCGTCCATAGGTTTATAGGCCCCCCCCCCCCCGCTCCCCGCCATAGTTGTTATAAGGGTCCCTCCCCCCAAGATTGAGGCCCCCCGGCCGCAGAGGTGGCCCCCACCCTCAATACTGGTTATTACGGCACCCCCACCCCCACCTCCCTATTATTAGGGTCCCCCCGCAAGATGTATTAAGGCCGCCCCCCCCTTCCCCTCAATATTTTAGGTAAGGGTCCCCCTCCCCCAGAATGTATTAAGGCAAAACCCCCCTCCCCTCCTAATGTATAGGAACCCAACCGCCCCTCCCCCATAGGTTATTAGGAGCCCCTCGCTCCTCATAGGTGTTATTAAGGGTACCCCCGCCCCCATAATTTATTAAGGGGCCCCCTCCATAAGTTAAGGGCGCCCCCCCCCCCCTCCATAATTTATTAGTGCTGCTTGCCGCCCTGCCCCTCAAGACTTAGAGTCGCTCGCTCCCCCATATGAGGATTAGGCCCCCCCCCCCTCCGATTAATTTATTAACAAAAAAAAAAAATCACCACACCTGAAACCTCGTCTCCAGTCCGCCTGGTTAGGCTGTAGAGATGATGCGGGCGAGCAACGAGGATCACGCGCGGCCGTGCTGACACCCACTGCAAGGGCCATGCTGACGGTCGCTTGCGGGGCCCGGTCCATCTAGGGCCGGAGCTGGCGTCGCCGGAAGACCTGGCGACTATGCCACTCAGTGTTTCGGCTGAAGTCATGAGAGTACTTCGATGGCGGCCCGTTCCTCCGGTAGCCTGGCGAGGTTCCTCTGTGCATCCGAGCGGAGGCCCCTGCCATAGGGACAGGAGTCATGGCCCACGGGCCAAACCGACCCTGGTGACGTAGTCAGTGACACACGGGGGGAATTCCCCTGCGTCCAGACCGACCGCGTGCCCAAAATTGTCCAAGTATTAAAAATATAAGGATAAGAACTAAAAATGAGAGTGTGGGCCCTTGAGAATACCATGTGTTTGTAGGTGGGATGAGATTAGGAAAGTGGCCAATCTACTGAACTCGCCTTCCAAATTGTCTTTATTACAAACCGTCGGGAAAAGAATCCTCTGTGTGGAAGACACAATAGGAACAATGAATCTCGTTGGAATGGGGTTTCACAGTTTAAAAACAACCACAAAAAAGTAAAGGTACGGACCGCCTCACACACCTCTAAGTATGTAGTAATCACTTTCCTCTGGGGCACATGTCGTAACCCCCCTGGGTTTCTGTACATGAACTATGTATCAGTTGATAGACTGTTTTTGAATTTTTGGGACTGGTTATTTTCCACAACTGGTGCACAGCAATGTTGGTACCAATTACAAAAAAGGACAAAACAATCCTGGAAACTAAAAGACCTGGAGTCTACTGCTGTGGAGGGGATCGGTCCTATTCGATATGAATTTCTTCTCTCTTACGAGGAAGAAATTCCAGACTGATCTTGGGGGATAGCTGTGGATGATGTATATCTGGACTTTTCAAAGGCTTTGACACAGCGCCGAATAAAGTTGGTAATAAAATGAGACGCGCTGGTACTAGGAAAATCTTATAGTCTCAGACTGGGTTACCATTGCTGGAGGATAAAAAAATATCACGGGTATGGGGATAAAACTTTATTTAATCTTAAGGTTGACTTGGATGACTTGCATCTGTTTCCTGCCGTATAACGTATGATACCTCTCATAAAAACAAGTAGGTATGCAAACTTAAAAACCCTCAAATATGTCACATTCAATTAATTATGCGAAGCAAAGTTTTTCAAAACTTGTATAGTGTTTAAACGAACTGAAATGGTTTAATTATTTGTTGATTTGCAGCATACGTTAAAGCGAGCAGCTGTAAAGGCCATTACAGCCAAAGCAAAACGGTTATTTGAAGGCTGGTGCCCCTCTGAAGATCCTACAACCTTGAGGGTTTGCGAACGTCCAAATACTTACTTTGGTTGCATAAACCTACTATTTTGGCCACCCCTAAACCAGTGCTCAAAAGCGGTTGTCAGTTGGGGCCAGATTAATGCTGAAGTATCAGGGTGGTCATGTTTTTTGTGCCGGAAATCATGGGAGGCATAGCACGTAGGCCTCTCCCCTGATGGGTTCCTAAAGATGTGGAAAATTAACCTTGGAAAAATATATAGAGTTTTTCTTATTTACCACTTTCTTTTTCCCATTGGTACAAAAGCAGAACTCGTGCTCTTCTGGGTAAAATCTCTTCAGCATGACAGTACCCCATCTCTTGCTGAAAACAATACCGCATCATGTTGGCTGCTATGACATAAAAAGAGAGAAAATCTCAGTGGTGTGGCCACCAACTTTCCTGATGTCCAGTGTCTATGACCAGTTTATCCCCTGCAGGTGGTGAGAAATTAGACAGAACTGACCAACAAAAGATCAGGGAAAAGAGACCCACCCCTGGGTGAGATGGTAGGGGAGAAGAGCGACACAAGATACTTGGCGCTCAAGCTCATTCACTGACAAAGTCAAATTTATTTCTAATAATCTCTGGGACTGCCCCTCACTGTCTATGAACATGACAGATGACATAAGAGTACACATGGAGGCCATAGTGTCTGGCAGAGTACAAGCTACACTGGCATTCAAAGAAGTTGATACAATCATAATATGTCTAGCCAAAAGTGTCTTGACCCTACACAACAATTCCCAAAAACTTGTGTTTCAAATCACTCATTACAATTATTAATTATTTGGCATTCACACACTTTCTACTTTGAACACAATATTATCTCGCTGTATGGTTTTTGCACCTACAAGCTCTTCCGTCCGGACCGATCACCCCGTCCAGGACAACTTGAAATGTCATCACCATTATGGCCCAACCTAATAAGGAAATGATTACAACAACTTCAGCTAATAAAGAATGAACAGGTTCTCCAAGAGTTCGGAGCTAGGAAGGATTAGCCAATGCCAACATATATAGCTATGAAGTGGTGGGATCTCATTATGTGGGCTCCAAACTCCCAGAATTCAAGGGTCCCATCATCTAACTTTCAGAAAGCTTTAAAATCATCCCTCCCCTAGTTTTTTGCTGAGCTTGGGCAGACCGACTTGTCACGTTAGCAACTCCAGCAGTTTCTTTAAGTTACCGTTCCACAAAGAACAAACAGAAGCTTAAAAACAGTCAAATACAGTACAATACATAACTACTACTATCAAACATCTAAAATCCCCAAGGTTACATTCACATGTATGTGTGATTGCTTCAGTCCCTGTACTCTGTGCTGTATTACCGTAGATACACTGTCTAGTACGTATTTTTTTCAATTACACTATGCACCGTATCCATATAAAATGGTGGGGCATAGAACTGATGGCTTGCTGACAGAATACAAGCCTCCCACCTGCGTTTTTTACATACAGCAGTATATACGGCAGTCTACACATATGATATTTTCCATCTATTTTTAGCGTTCCTGGTGTCTTGTGCGTACAAAGCAAATCCATGTCGGACATGCTCTTATTTTGAACGGCTCAAAACAGTAGTGTCAAGTATAGAGTCAAGATCGGCAATTTCAAGAGGAAGAGCCGTACTGCCTATTGAAATAATGGGATCTATGGCACCCGTTATATGTCCATTTTTCACATTCCATGTGACATTAGCCGCAAAATTGATCCATCCCCAAGGCCACATCAGCTGGCCACAAGAAATTCCTCATCCATCTATAAACCTAAACGAGTTAGATGTCCACCTTAGAAAGGAATCCACATGGATCAAATATCCTTATACTTATCAAATCCCTTGACAAGCTCAATTTACCATTTGCAGTCGCGGAAATTTGGAAAGACTGCTCTTCCAAGATGCCAGGGCTGTTTAGACAAAATGGGCCCTGGGCAAGACGAAAAGTGGGACCCAAATAGTAACTATGTTATGAACCTAGAGAGCTCCCTTTAATATGGGAAAACAAACTGTAATTGGGGAATTTTATGTTGGAGAAGATAGGAGATTGTGATAGGCGCGCGGGTCGCTCAGTGGTTCGCACAACCGACTTTGCAGCACTGGGGAGCTGGTTCAAGTCCCAGTCAACATCAGAAAGAGTTGTCATTTCCTCTGTAATGCCACTATATAAATACAGTAAAGGAAACTATGAGGAGAAAGAAGCAAGATAAATAAATGTTCGAATATATCGAAGATGAAAGCATCTCTTACCGGGGAATTCAACCAGATGTATTAACCCTTTCACCAGGCATTTCTGGAGGTGTTTTGTGGAATTATTGGCCAGAGCATTTTTACAATTTTGACGTTTACAACTAAAATCGAAATTACACGCAAAGAATTAAAGTAAAGATGGAACACCACATTCCTTACAAGCGCATACATGCCCCCGTTTTCAAAATTTTTTAAAGTATTTATAGACTAGGCACCTTATGCTATGTTGGATTCAGAACTGAACATTTATAAAAACAATACTTAAAAATTTGACTTTGATTGCAAAAATGTGCTCCAAACAGACAATAGTTTAACCTTCACATTTCCTAAATGTATAGATGGACATGTTTGAGTTCACCAGATACCTCAGTCATATTATTGATGATTTATCATGTCAAATAGCACTAAAACTGAAAAAATAACTAATATCTGCGTTGCAGCTAGAATATTTTAAAAGACAAGCCCACAACCTCCAAAATCATAGCAATAAAACTAAAAACAAATAAAAAAAGTGACCCGTAAACAGTAACTATCTTATATTATACCACACATACTACATACCCCATGTATCTCGGTATAAACCGAGTTTTTCACGCCAAAAACATTGTGCTGAAACCCAACTCGGCTTGTACTCGTATAAAAAAAATATATATATGGTGTTTACCAGTTGTGGTAAAAATTAAGGCCCGTCTTAACTACTCGATATATACAGTACTATATTGTTGAAACAACCCAGCGATGCTTTGGCCTAACAGTGAACATCCACGACCACCTCACTGTTCACTTTGATAACCAGAAATACTTAGATCATACCTACCCCACATGTGTATATTCCACCAAATGCAGCAAAGGGAACGTTTTAAAGTCACTGGCGACACCAAACAATTTTTGCAGAAATATGGCTCGAGCGTCAGCACAGAGTCTTCATGTCACCCTCCCTGTATCAATGGTAATCCCAAATAAAAACTATATAGTAAGCCTCAACCAAGCTAATGAGAAATAAATCCTTTTAGACGTGCGCCAATGTATTAGGTCGTATTCACAATTGCTAAGAAGTTGGTGAGTGAGAACATTAATAACCAGATAAATAAATCGGAGTAGTGTGAAATAAAACGTTTATCTGAACATGTGTTTGTTTTGGTGTTACATACTTTTGTGGATATGATTTCCTTGGGTCCGGAGTTTAAATATGCGCAACAATAAGGAAAAAGAATCGAACGTTCAATCAAATCAGTCAGTTTTTTGGGAGAAAAAAAAAAAAAAAATCACGAAATAAAGGCAAATAGGGATCAAGTTATGTTCTTAGAGTAGTTCTGGATAGGAGGGTTAAAACAAGTTATATTAATTCCTATATCAAAATGTAGTACAAAGTGAATATTTCCATTACCTGGAGGTGGCATCAACTGCCTGTGCAGCAAATTCCTCCCTATCCTGGCCTCATAAGAGTCTGGAAGGGGCACATTTCAGGATCGAGCTGCAAGAGAGTCTCCTCTTTCTGTTTACCTAAATGTGGTTTTCTAAGTGGTCAGAAAATGGAGATATTACTGTTTGGAGTGGACATACTATAAAAAAAAATCGAGACCCGAAATTCCTCACTTAGAAAACCTAATATGCGTCCAGTTTTCCCTGAACCTTAAACACAATTTAGATTCATTTTTCCTACCCATGAGCTGGTCGGCAACTCAAAAGTGTATTGACGTCCCTGTCATTTTGCTATTTTTATTTCATCCACCAACTTCCACTTTCAATCGGGCACGATACCATCATTATTGCTAAACCAAAACACACAGGAGTGGAATCCCAACACAAGAATGACTATGTAAATGGATAGTTGTACATGTCCTCTGTGTTCTGTATCCACTCCGCTTTGTGGCTATCACTCCGATGCTTTCTCAGTCCTTCTTGACGATGAGAAGGGGAAAAACTAAACTGGCAAGTCAAGTGGTGGAATGGGTATAAACCCGCATTATGGAAATCACGGTGTGTTCCAGGGAGTACAGCGGTCGTTGTGACCGCAGCACGAGTAGCTGGCAGAGTGGCACACATTACCAATTAATGATGGCGGTCAAGCAATGGCAAAGCCACAGAGTTGCAGAATGCAGAGTGTGGGGTGATGGTGCAGTAGCGGATGCCAGAGTGGCACAAGACCAGTAAGGGGTGTAACACCATGGTAGCTACGCATGTGATACATACAAAGTGTGGAGTATTGCAAGCAGTTGCAGGATGGCCAGATGACAAATTCTTAGGAGGCACAACATGTGAAAGCCACAGAATGGCAGCAATGTACCAGATGTGTGAGTGGTGGACAAATTCCCATCCCCTGTGTAAAGATAGGTGGGAGGCAGATTGACAACTGGTAGCAGATATGTGGCATCAAGGCGGTCCGGCAGCATCATAATAATGGCTGGGCAGTTAGTGAGAATAATTCTCAACATTTGGAGGAGGTTGTCATGGCTGATCTACTTTTGTATGCATAGGCATTGGCGTGTTGAAATCCTGGCCGACCAAGCCTGAATCATCTTGGACAAAGTCACTATCGCTCCCACCTTCGGTGGAAAAGCAGGTTCTCCTTGGGTACGATGCCCCCACCGCACTAACACCCCCTCTGATGCCACACTACTATCTGTGGCAGGACAGCTTCACTAATGCATTCGCAAGTTGCGGGACACGCATCAAGTTTTGGCTGCCCAAGTATTCCCCCCCAGAAGATAAAAAACCTCTACCTGTGGTGGTAACAAAGTGCTGGTCCAATAGGCCACCACCCTGCTGGTGCAGATCTGCTCCATTCCTCTGCTGGTGCGGCTACCCCTCCATCACTAGGCGGTGAGAAGCTGCACATACAGGCACTCCACTATAAGCTGCGCTGATTTTTACCTTCATGTATGATCTAAGCCTTGCTGGATAGATAGGGTAAAGAGGGCGTAACCAGGATACTTCTTTGGCAGGGTACCCCCACTTTAAAGGGAACCCCTATATCTCTAATCCACAAAAAAATCGGTGTAAATCTTCTGGAAAAAGTTTTTTCAGCCAAGTGTCAAAATCCTGTCACATCCCCCCCTCACACTCCCCTGGAATACCTATCCTCAGTTGTTTCGTTCTGGCCCAGTTTTCCTAAATCTATAATTTTCTTTGTTTGGGCATTTTTCAGACGTCTCGCTAGACGTTCACCTCTTGTGAGTTCAACATCGAATCCTCAACGTTGCTTGAACCGGCTCTGCCCTCCCACCTGTGTCAGGTACAGCAAATTTCCGCCCCTATGGAGTCATAGTTCCCTTCCGGATATCCTCAATTACGTTCAACACTCCCCTATCGCTGAGGAACATAGCATCTCCTCTGAGAGTCATTAAGGTGACAGGCGTCTTTATTCCTTTTTTGGGCCTGCAACTCCTCTACATTGTCATCGACCGACTCAATCTTTGTTGGCAACTGTGATGGTGCCCACGTGCCTCTCGTGCGCTTTTTCATCGGATTTCTTATTCTTTCCATAGTTGGACCTGGAGATTGCAGAATTTGTCCCATGTTCCCTACTTTAGTTTGTTCCACCTGGGGTCCCCCCTCGACACCGAGTTTGAGCCTACTTATTACAAAATGCCATATTTTTAGGTATACTGTACTAATCACTCAAGTCCACATGGGGCAAGTAGATGGGTAACCACCGCTAAACGAAAAGACCATTCCATTCCATAATTTTAGCCTACCAGCATTGCAGAGTTATGTAATATAACCACATAAAAAAAAAGAGAGAAAGGGAGAGAATAGAGCCAAGAAAACTAGTCCAACACCGAGCATCCGTACAAGTGCAAGTTAGTGGCGATAACGAAGATGACCCGGTACAGTCGCACTGTCACTGCATGGTATTAAATGATGATAATGTAAGTATGCCAGCGAGGAATATCGACCGTACCAAGTTTAAAAAATAACATGTGCACAACGTGGTGACTCGTGAACCCAGAGGGTGCATCCTCCCGTCCCCCGGCTGGATAGGTCCATATCAATTGGCCCTAAGTTAGTTACCGATATAGAACATCCCAGAACAGTCCGCCAATAAACAGTATGCGTAGGGATGAAAGAAGATTGATGTTTCGCAACATCATACTGGACAAGCTACCATCCCAGCGCGCATCTACTACCACGCGTGGAATCTATTCCTGAGGATCCCATCCTCGCCTGACCCTCTCACATCATCCGGGACTTCTCTAACAATCCGGCACTATCGGTACACGTCATTTGGCCCTGTGCCTGCCAGTTGTTTGAATATAGAAAGCCGCACAGTAGTTTTGCCACACGTTGCCTTTTCTGGGCCCTGCACACGGCTGTTACAACAGCCAAGGTTCCTCAATCCACTCGCAAGGGACATATACTACGTGTACACCTAAGGGTTCCCTCAGGGAGGATTCAATGCACTCCACTGGGGGATTTGCAGGGCGGACTGTAAATTTTTAGAGAGGATTGGGAGTTTTGTGTAGGCTTGAAAATGTAGATGTTAAGTATTGATGATTCAAGGTAACATGTCTATTTTGCACACTCTCACAGAAGAGAGATTGAAGTTTGGAATGTCCTGACTGGAAAGATGGTATTTGTAGTCCTTTGAGGAAGTGACAGCAGTGAACGTAAGGACTCAGTATGTCCAATACATTAGGAATGCAGGTCCAATTTATGAAATGCAAGTGTGAAAAGTTCACAATCTTTTTACTCCTTCAAAATTGTGCATGTTGGCAACCACGTTGTACTGTAGTAAATCCTCTTTTATATTAGATGTGAATGTCTGCATTGATAAACTACCTGAAGTGATGTTTGTCAGAGTGTATCAATAGGTCTATATATACCGGTCCTGGTGCAGTCGACTTCCAAACAGGACAAAAAAATACTTTGATACAAAATGCACATAATTACAAACCACAAAACTATCCTTTATGTAACCCTGGTATTCGTCATGAAGCTGATGTGTGCGCGTTGCCACATTTTATTTTTTTTATCATCCTTAGATTGATATCATCATTACATCCTACGCGAAAACATCAATGGTGCAAAAAGAGTAACAACAGGGCAAAAGAAGAAGATGATAAAATTGTGAGTAGGATTGCTATTGCACCATGTAGCCCCAGCTTTCACCTCAATTGGGATGGGATGTATGATATTTGTCTGGTTTGCTGAGGTAGATGTAGATAAATTCAAACTGCCACCCTTTAAAATTAAATTGCAATTCAAAAAGAATTTGACTATTTAATGATATTATATCGTGTGTTTTCTGACTAGAGATCAATAAACAGATAATACACTACATATCCACCAGTTTTAGTTTTTTGGGGTGGTTTATATTTTTCTATCATGTTTCGTATTAACCCTTCCCTGTTCGATATATCAGGCTGACCTGCTAACTACCATGTATTGCGTCAAGATTGCTGTTCATGTCCCATGGTACAAATGTAAAAAAAAAAAAAACAAGATATAATATATATAGCAATAAAATCCATAAAAAGCCCATAATCCACTAACAAACATATACACAAAAAAGTCTAAATCATAACAAACCCCACATTATTGTATCACCCGTGTCCGTAACAACCCGTAGAATAAAAGTAAAATTAGTGAACCCCTTGTTAAAACGTTAAAAAACCCGGCACAAATTTTTATTTTTCCATTTGAAACCCCCACAAAAAAATTAAAATAAAAAACATATGTACTCCAGATGAGTTCCAAAGTCCAACATGTCCCACAAAAAAGAAGCACTCAACCAGCTCGAAGCCAAAATGAATGTTTATGCTACTTGGAACATATAAACACAATGGGGAGAGGGGCCCACAGCGGGGTTATCACCTTTTGCACTTGATATTTCTCTCGGCACAGGGTCCATTGTACCCTACATTCTCCTGGCGTTTTCAGGTTTCAACGCTTGGCTCTAATTGTCATCGTATTTCCTCACTTTAAAGTTTACTTCATATTTTACAGTTTGGAAATTTTATACCTTTTATGTAAAGCAGGGTTAGTATGGTATCCTTGGTTTTCAATTAATTCGTATTACCATATGAATAAGAGGTACATGATTTTTTTAGGCTAACGGTGAAAAAACAAAAAACAAAAAAACACAAAATAAAATCCAGTACAGATTGATTCTTTTCCGTACTCTGCCCAAAAAAAAGTTTCTAATTTTCAACAAAAGTACCAACCTCAAAAAGTAACACTGGAAAAAGCTCTCATCCGCAAAAAAAAAAAAAAAAAGCCCTCACATGGCCCCAATAACTGATTGGGGAGAAATTGCATTAAAAAATTGTAAGTGGGTTTGTCTCTTTGTTATCTTTTGAAAATGTGAAATTTAGTGCTAATGAACATATACTGATGAAATTTGACAATTCATAAAGATCGGGACATCAATAGCCCAGCCAGCAATGCAATTAATAATGTAGAATTCTTTATAACTTTCCTTGAATGTTCATGTACTTGATATAAGATAACCTACTTACAGTTTGTAAAAGACACCTCAGGCTTGATTCAGTCAGTCAGTAGGCAGTAACCAGATGTTAGACTTAGTTGTGCCTGCTGGAAAAAGTAGAATAAATATTTTACTGAAAAGCATGAACAAATTGCTAAGCTAACCCCTTACACTCCATCTTGATCCCGGCAGATGTCTTCTCTAAGCTTGACACACTAGATTCACCTACAAAAGAAACTTGTAATTAGAAACACGGAGTGCGGGGACAACATGTCCGGTACTAGGGGCTGTTCATTATGCATCGCCCCTTTGTAACGTCACCTTCCCATCCAACATGAGAGAAGGAGCGGGGGCGTCCATAATTGGCAGCCCGGAGCATTGGGCATCTAGTCCTGTACTCCATCTGCTTATTATAAGTTTCTTTTCTAGGTGTTTCCGATGCATCAAGCTTAGATAAGACAATCGGTAAGCTGAGATGTAATTGGAGGAGTAGCCACCATCTGACCAATGGGAGTAATAAAAACCCCTGGTCAGGAAACTTATGGAGAGCAGTAGGAGCTGACATAAGTCAGTGCAGCCAGCACACCAGACCAGAGCAGGAGAGCCCAGCTCCCTGAAGAGTGTAGTGAGTTAGACAGTGAGAGGAAAGGGATATCATCCTACCTTCAAGGGTGATATCTGAAGCAACCCAGGACAAGCTGAAGCATCCTACTAGGACACAGCTATCTCCCAGCCTGCCATTGCATCCAGGCTGATGATCCATCCTGTGGCTCCCTCCAACTACATCTCCAGCATTCCACCATTCTGTTAAGGCACATTGCTACTGTTCCTGTCGGTTCCAATAAAGAACTGTAAGTTATTTGTGTTCAACGTCTGCCTCCGTCTGGTCCCTGCTACTACGGCTGTCACCCTCACGGGGACCCTATCCACCACACAGGGATTCATACTCCAGACCCTAAAGGGTTGCCCCAGAGAGAACTGCTATAGCAGCCTCTCCCTCATCATTTCTTGCCAACACCACCCTGCTGGAGACCTGCCAGGCTGTAGGACAGCCCTCCGGTTCCCCATACCAAGCACCGTGACACTAGCGTGCCTAGGCCGCAACCGCCAGCCACTCAGGTACTGCGGGCTCCGGCTGTCTCCAGGCCCCAAGAAAAGGCTAGGCCCCAGTGGGGGATGTTGCATAAGTGCATGGCTTGCGACAATTTTTGTCTTAAATTCCACTCTCAGTCCGAATCAGTTGGATCGTCTGACATCCCGCCAGATTTCTGTCACATGAAAGCCAGCGCTGCTGCGCTCAAATCTGATCGAATGGAACACAATCCCCTTCTAAATAACCGACCCAGCGGCACGAATCCCGAATACCATGAACAGTACGACAGAAATTTGATCCGCGGACCCTTAGTAAATAAGCGAAGGAAAAAGTGTATCTGGTTCGATCACCCAATCACCCGTAGAAGCCTCCAAACAGAAAGTCCATGTGGCGGTGCCCGCTTCCAGGTCCTCGACTCCACGGCCACAACAATGTAAACAAATAGAAGAGTGGCACTCCAAAAGACCACACCGGTTCTTTCCAATAAAGGGCTAGTCTTTATTACCGATTAGTGGGGTACAACATATGGATAGACAACAGAATGGATTAACGTGTTTCGACGCTACTGCGTCTTAATCATAATCCCTTGAAAGAAAAAACTGGTTTGTGGATCCTGCTCAGATGATTCAATATTAAAAATTCTCTTGGCACAATCACGTCTGTCCCGATTGGGATCTTGTTCAGCCATAGTCTCTGAGCAGTCCACTACAACCTTGTCATCCATTATGTGTACCCCACAACTTTAACTAAGTAAATAAGTCATAATTCAAGACAAAATTATGATTAAGACGCAGTAGCGTCGAAACGCGTTAATCCATTCTGTTGTCTATCCATATGTTGTACCGCACTAATCGGTAATAAAGACTAGCCCTTTATTGGACAGCACCGGCGTGGTCTTTTGGAGTGTTGCTCTTCTCCTATTTGTTTACTTAGTATATAAGCCCCATAATTTTTTTCATCACTGATGAGGCTGAGAAAAGAAATGTTAAACCCTCAGGTTTTTTCTTCAGCCGCAGAGAAAAAACAGAATCAACACAGAGACAAATATGCAACGTAAGCTGAGCACACACCAATATAAATCCACCCTCAGACACAGGGACTGCCTCAGCAGAAAACGGTCTAGTTCTACTCCTCAATAGTTTAAAGACCCACACCGTAATACACATCTCCCCAATGCTCTAAAAAGCCACCCCTTTAAATAACGTACAGCTCCTCCCATTTCTTAAAAATACTGCTTTGCTTGTATGCAGGTATACATGTTTATACAGATGCTGGTTACATCTTTCTTTTATTTCCGCCTCTTCACATTTTGTGACAACTTTCAGTTTCTATCCGTACCACATTTTGGGTGATACACGCAGTTTGATGCATTGGGCTTCCATGATATGCCAGCTGTGTGTTGCTCTTCCAGTATCTTTAGGTACTGTTTTGGAAAGCATTACAACAGCTGAAGAAAGTAGATTTTCCAAATTACATTTATGTTAACATTTATGTTTACAAAACAACCACTAATATGATGTTAACATGTTAAAAAGCTCATGCATTAACATAACATTAACGCTTGCGTTTGTTAAGGGGAATATAATTAGGCAAATTCTCTTTCCTCAGCTGTTGTATCGCATTTCAAAACACCACGTGTGGGTGTAGCCTCAGGGTCATTTCACCCATGCCGTTTTTTTTAATGCGGTTTAAGATGTTTGCTGGAAGTGTTAGTATATACTCGAATCAAGAAAAAAACAAACAAAAAACAGTGTACTCACCTTCTGATGCCTCCCGGGGCGATAGTAAGAAGGGTAATGGGAGGACAGGCAAGGTCAGACAGGTGCTCGTAGTGGGAGATTCGATTATTAGGGGAACAGACAGGGCAATCTGTCACAAAGACACACACCGAACAGCATGGTTTTTGGTGAGGGGCTGGTGAGGAACCAGCGGTCATGGTCCACATTGGCACTAAATGACAAAGTAAGAGGTAGGTGGAAGGTTCTTAAAAATGATTTCAGGGATTTAGGCCATAAGCTCAAGGCAAGCACCTCAAAAGGTAGCTTTCTCCAAAATAGTACTATACCTGTACCACACCAGAAAAGGCAGCGGGAGATCAGAAGATAAAAGTGCTCAAAGTTGGTGTAGGAAGGTGGGCTTTGGTTTTCATGGAAGACTGGGCTGACTTTATTGTCGGCAATTGGCTCTACATAGGGGGGCTGCAACCTCAATGGGGAGGGTGCAGCTGTTTTGGGGGGAAAAAAATGGCTAAAGGTTTGGAGGAGTGTTTACATAGAGCTGGGGGGGGAGGGCTAAAAGACAGTGTAGATAGGGAGCTGGAACAGGCTAGTCCATTGGAGAGAGGGCTGGAATGAATTGGGAATAGGACAAAGGAATAGGGATAGGAAAACCATATAAGTGCATTACACACAAACGCCAGAAGCCTCACAAACAAAATGGAGGACTGGATCTTTTCACTGTTGGAGTGCAAATATGAATATAGTGGGTATCATGCTAGACATGTGCCTACAGTGGCCTATGATGGACTGTTACTATAGAATGATTATAAGTCTTTTTAGAAAGGTATCGTAAAATAAATAAAAAAAGAGGAGGGTTTTGTTCAGAGTGATGTCTTGTCCTCAATCCTGTTCTGCGAGATGACATCGGTGCTGAGATGAAATCTGGATCCCTGTGGTGGAGTATAAGGGAGAGAAAAGAATACAACGCATGGTGAAGTACCTATCATGGGGGACTTCAAAGACAATTCTGCTATATATTTGTGTATAGCCGAGTTCGCACAAAAAATGTGCTGAAAAACGTCCCCTCGCTTATACACCCGAATCAGTTAAACTGTAATACTTAAAAATAAATCTTATATGCTCACCCTCCGGTGGCCCCGGCGTCAGCACTGCTCCCCCGATGTCCGCGCCGCTTGTCTCAGGCTTCCGCGCCCGTCTTCTTTCTTCTGCGGGCGCCACCATGTCTTTCTTCCCCCTGGCGCGCATGAAGACGTCAGCACGCGCGTCATACTAGGCGCCAGCCGGAGAGAGCAATGGCGGCGCCCCCCGCGCAAGAAAGAAGACGGGCCGGAACCTGAAGACAAGGGCTCGGACATCGGGGAGCTGCGCTGCACGCCGGGCCACCGGAGGGTGAGTATATAGTTTATTTTTTTTTAATGCTGGGGGAAGCTGTATACTACTGGGGGCAAAGCTGTATACTACTGGGGCAGGCTGTATAACTACTGGGGCAGGCTGGCTGTCGTATCTATAGGGGGCTGGTTGCTATATTACTGGGGGGGGGGGGCTGTGACCAATGCATTTCCCACCCTCTGCTTATACTCGAGTCAATAGTTTTTGGTGGTAAAATTAGGGGTCTCGGCTTATACTCGGGTCGGCTTATACTCGAGTATATATAAGGTACCTGTCACAACTAGTCCTGGAGCCAACAAGAGGGGGGGGGGTGGGCACTGCTGCCTTATTCCTCCACAGACCTGACAGAGTAATCAACATTAAAGGTTGGGGGGAACCTGGGTAATAATGAATCAGTAATAGAATGATGTTGTATTACTCTTTAACAAGATTGGGCTAGTGGGAGGGGCCAGGGCCGTTTCTAGACAAAGTGGGGCCCTGGGCACAACCAAAAGCGGGCCCCCAAAATAAAACAATTTTATGACCAGTCACATCGCAAGAGGCTCCCTTTAGTATGGGTAAGCAATTCGTAATACGGAGAATTTTAGGAGATAGATGATAGGTGAGAAGTCTCGGTGCCTAAAAACAGTGTTGCACTACAGCTGGCAAGCGGTCCCACATCTGCAAAGAATTTGGTCTGTTCTCATCTGTGTTTGCGTTGGGTTTTCCCCCGGGTCCCCACTCTCCAAAAGTACTGTAGGTTGACTAGATTTGTGACCCCATTGGGGACAGGACTGTGTGACAGAAGCTCTGTGCAGCGAGGTGTGTATCGGTGGTGCACTCATAAAAATAAAGGAAATTATGTATTTATAATTATTATGATAGAAGATAATATGAGAAAGATGAGAAATTTCTAGATGGCAGACCTATACAAAAAGACTATTATTATACAGTCGAATAGATATGAGAGATAAAAATACAGTAGAAGAGAGAAGATGATGAAAAATAGATGATGAAAAAGCGAGATTAAGGGAAAGATCACCTATGACGATAAATAAAAAACATAAAATTATAAAGAAGAAAAAGTAATAGATACAGCTGATAAGCATCTTCACCTGGAATTCAACCAGGGTTATTAACCCATTTCAACGCCAAGCAGTTCTGGATATTTTTTTTTTGTTGCGTGTACTGACCAGATCAATCTTTACCATTTTGACGTTTAAAAAAAAATACAGCAAAAAGAATTAACATTTTCTCTGAAGCAGACAGATTGCCCCATTTTCAAATTGCATTAAAGAGTTTATAGACATGCGCCTTCATGCAAAATACTTAAAATTTGACTTTGATGAGGAAAAAATGGTGCTTCCACAACATAAAATAGTTTACTTCACATCCTCCTAAATGTTAATAGAATGGACATGTGAAGGTCGATAAGTGTCCCATATGGATCTGTTCCATAATTTAATCCACATAATATCACTAAACTGGTAATAACTAGATATTTACTTCAGCAGAAAATTTTAAGATGTGTCACACCTGCAAAATATAAGCAATAAACAGAGTAAAGGCCCATAAATGCCTATATAATTTCGAAAGCAGACAACCAGTGCAATACATTTGGCATTAACATTCAAATTTCCTCTAAAATATGTAAAAGACAGATACTTGTACAGAACAACATACTTTCCTAAAACAGTAAGATGGTGAGGAGATGACTACATAATACCCCCACATGGTAATTCACCAAAATCAGGCAAGATCGTTAAATCCCAGGGACTACACAATTTTGCAGAAAATTGCAACTGATCGTCACACAAATCTAAGTCATTGTATGCTCCTACACACAATGGTAACCTAATAAGAATAACTAAATATCTATAAACAAGCTATAGAGAATAATACAAGTCAGTTTAGAGGCGCCATTGTGATAGCCGCACAATACAAGAAGCCCTCGCGCTTCCTAAAATTTGAGTGAGAACGTCTAACATAGTGATAATACTGGTAGGAACCTTATTCCGAAATGTGTGTGTTTATGGTGTTACTATGCTTTAGTGACATTTTCTGGTCGTGCATGTTAACGATTAATTAGCGACATAGGGTGAAGAGGATCGCAATGTTAATTGTATCAGTCCATTTTGCAAAAACAACAAAAACCGTGTTTCTTAATAAAGTAAATATTTCCATTATCTGTGGGTGCAAGCCGCTCCTGTGTGCACCAATTCTCCCTGTAGACCCCCATGGCTGAGAACTGGAGGGGGGCGGGGGGTTCCCACTTCAGGGGGCTGCATCTCTGCTCTGTAGCACATAGACTCCTTTCCCTTTTTCCTATGAAAAAGAGGTCTCCTCTTTTAGAGGAGGTGAACTAACGTATTTGTGTTTCTAGTGGCGCTAACAAGAACTATTAATACTGTTAACTGTCATTTGGGGAGTGGTTTTTATAAAACATGGCACCTGTATTCTCACTTTAACCTAATATCTCTGGATCCACTGGCACCTAGAAAACAATTCAAGATATATTGAAAGTAGAGATTCTCCCCTTTCATGTGGCCCTGGGCAATTGCCGCACTTTTGCCTACCCATAGTACGCCACCGGCCCTGGGAGGGGCTACAAACACTCTAACACTTCAGGAGTCAATTTTTCAGCAACTTAAAGGAAGATCTTATAGGCATAACCTGGACCAATGGTCTCAAGACAAAGCCTTACCCCAAAAATGGCGCTTTTTCACAACATATGCTAAACAGAACGCTGTGAGAACACATACCATATGATAAAAGCCCTAAGAGGAACAAGAAAAGCCAAATATGTGGCTAACTGATCTTGAGGAAAAACCCACCAATATAAGCGAATATTCCACGGGAGAGCAAAATAAACACACCCCAATTCAGGTCGCGACTGGGGACCTGGGTGCCACTCATTGAAAGACTTTTGGGGCCCACCTACTACACAGGTACAATTATTCGGGATGGACGAATTTCTGAATATTAGTGGGGCAGTGAAGTAAGGATAGCTAAATCCCTTCTCCCTCCCTCCCTCTCTGTGCAGTACTCAGCTTCTTGTATACAGGGCAGCAGGGTGAACGTATCTCAGTGCATTAATGCTGGGATTAGTAAAAAGAGTTACCCCTGTGTCCCGGGCTTTCTGCTGGTGACTGGGCTGTGGTTAGGGTATGTATAAGTGTTCCACTGCCCAACCTTCCTAAGGAAAAGCTGAAAAACCTTTACAAGAACTTATGACAATACCACCTATCTCGAGTCCCTGCACCACATAGACCAGTCACCCAGGCACTCTAACCCTATAGTCTAACACGTACATCAGGCTGCTAGGTGCTCTACCGCCGTGCACGTCCCACGCTGCGTGCCGCTATACGCGCGGCAACGGGAGAAGGAGGAGGAGGTGAAAAGCGCCGCTCACCCCCGCCCCTCTCCATAGACGATATGCACGGGCCGTACTAACGGAAAAGATAGAATTGTCCCTTTCTTTTCCGGGGTACGGACGATTGGGTTGCGCACATACCGCTCCCCGTTGGGCGCCGTCTATGGGGACGTATATCGGCCGTGATTACGTCCCCCATACGGTAGTGTGAATAAGCCTTAGAAGGTAATACAACGAATACTGATCTGACCATGAAAATCGAGCTCTTGTACCTCACAGGTGACTTTCTCTCCTTCATTCCAGAATCGCGCGAAATCTGGTTGCATGGGCGGTTTGCAGAGTGGTTTCAGCTCTGTGAGCGATTCCCGCACTGCGCCCCTAAAAATACCACAGTTACTTACATATGTCCCCTGGATAAAAAATGTCCATACACCCTTGCCCCCCCGCTGCAGATTTGTATATCCCCCGCCAATACACACTTCACTCAGCCACCACCCCCCCCATATTTATTTAAGGCTCCACATGACACTGCTCATTCCACAGCCTCCATATTTATGTTAAGGCCCCCCCCCCCTCCCCCAGTATTTTATAAAGGGACCCCCCTCCCCTCCATATTTTAGTAAGGAACCCCCCTCACGCCCATTTTATTATAGGCAACCCCCACCCCGCCAGTGTTTAAGGCACCCCCCACCCCCCCTATGTAATTAAGGTCTCCCCCCCCTCAACGTCCAAGTGTGATTAAGGGCGCCTCTCCCCTCCATAGGTGTATGAGGCCCCCCCCCCCCCGCCCCCCTCAGTATGTTGATAGGGTCCCCTCCCTCAATATTTGGGCCCGCCGCAGGTGGCCTCCCACCCCAATACTAGTTAAGGCACCCCCAAACCCGCCACCTCCCCCAAGTTATAGGGTCCCCCCCAAGTGTAGTTAAGGTCCCGCCCCCCCCTCCCCCAATATGAGAAGGGCCCCCTCCCCTCACAATGTTATTAAGGCAACCCCCTCCCCTCCATATGTATAGGAACCCAAACCGCCCCTCCCCTCATAGTATTAGGATCCCCTCCCCCATAGGTTATAAGGTATCCCCCCCCCTCATAATTTAGTAAGGGGCCCCTCCATAATTTAAGGGCGCCCCCGCCCCTCCCACCAAATTATTAAGTGCTGTTGCCCCCGCCCCTCATAGATAGGAGTACGCTGCTCCCCCAGTATGGGAAAGGCCCCCCCCCCTCCGATTTAATGTATTAGACAAAAAAAAAAAACATCACCATCACTGAAACCTCGTCTCCAGTCCGCTGGTAGCGCTGTGAGATGATGCGGCGCGGCAACGAGGATCACGGCGCGCCGTGCTGACACCCACTTGCAGGGCCATGCTACGCGTCGCTGCGGGCCCGGTCCATCTAGGGCCGGAGTGGGCGTCCGCCGGAAAGACTGGCGACATGCCCACTCAGTGTTTCGGCTGCAGTCGTGAGAGTACTCGATGCGGCCCGTTCCCGGTAGCACTGGCGGGTTCCTCTTGCATCCGATCGGAGGCCCCTGCCATAGGGACAGGAGTCAGGCCCACGGGCCAAACCGACCCTGGTGACATGATCAGGTGACCACGGGGGGAATTCCCCTGCTCCAGACCGACGCGTAGCCAAAATTGTTCCAAGTATTTGAAAATTATAAGATAGAACTAAAAATGAGAGTGTGGGCCCTTGAGGAATACCATGGTTTTGCTGGTGGGATGGAGATTAGGAAAGTGGCCATCTACTGAACTCGCCTTCGCAAATTGTCCTTTATTACAAAACCGTCAGGAAAGGCAATCCTCTGTTGGAAGACACAATAGGAACAATGAATCTCGTTGCGAATGTTCACAGTTTGAAAAACAACCCAGAAACCCGAATAGGTACGGGACCGCCTTGCACAACCTCTAAATGATAGTCAATCACTCCTTGGGCCACATGTCGTACACCCCCTGGGTTCTGACATGAACTAATGTACATTGATAGACTGTTTTTTAATTTTTGGGACTGGTTATTTTCCACAACTGGTGCACAGCAATGTTGGTACCAATGTAACAAAAAAGGACAAAACGAATCCTGAAACTACAAGACCTGGAGTCTACTGATGTGGATGGTATCGGTCCTTCGATATGGAATTTCTCTTCTTAAACGAGGAAGAAAGTTCCAGACTGGATCTGGGGGATATGCTGTTGGATGATGTATATTGGACTTTTCAAAGGCTTTGACACAGCGCCGAATCAAAGTTGGTAATAAAATGAGACGGCTGGGTTACTAGGAAAATCTGTATAGTCTCGACTGGGTTACCAGTTGCTGGAGAAAAAAATAATCACGGGTATGGGGATAAAACATTTATTTAATTCTTAAAGGTTGGACTTGGTATGGACTTGCATCTTTTTTTCCTGCCGTATAGACGATGATACCTCTCATAAAAACATAGTAGGTATGCAACTTAAAACCTCAAATAGTGTCACATTCAATTAATTAGGCAAAGCAAAGTTTTCAAAAAATTGTTAGATGTTTAAGAACTGAAAGGGTTTAATTTTGTTGATTGCAGCAGACCGTTAAAGCGAGCAGACTAGTAACATGCCATTACAGCCACGCAAAACGTTATTTGAAGGCTGGTCCCTCTGAGATCCTACACCTTGAGGTTTGCGAACGTCCAAAACTTACTTGGTTGCATAACCTACTATTTTTGGCACCCCTAAACCAGTGCTCAAAAGCGGTTTGCAGTGGGGCAGATATATAGCTGAAGTCAGTCAGGGGGTCATGTTTTTGTGCCGGAATCAGGGGGATAGCACGTAGGCTCTCTCCCCTGATGGGTTCCTAAAGATGGGAAAATACCTTGAAAAATATATAGAGTTTTTCTTAGTTACCACTTTCTGTTTTTCTTCCATGGTACACAAACAGAAATCGTGCCTCTGGAGTAGAAATCTCTCGCATGACAATACCCATCTCTTGCTGAAAACAATAACCTGCATCAGTTGGCTGCTATGACATAAAAAGAGAAAATCGTCATGGTGTGGCCACCAACTTCCTGATGTCCAGTGTCTAGACCAGTTATCCCCCCCTGGCGGTGTGAGAATTAGACAGAACTGACCAACAAAAGATACAGGGAGAAAGAACACCACCCCTGGTGAGATGGTAGGGGTAGAACACCGCGACACAAAGATACGCCTCAGCTCATCACTGACAAATTCAATTTATTTCTAATAACTCTGGGACTGCCCCTCACGTCTAAGAACAATGACAGATGACATAAGATACACATGGAGCCATAGTGTCTTGCAGAGTACAAGCTAGCAGCTGGCATTCTAAGAGTTGCTACAATTATAATCGTTAGCCAAAAGTGTCTGACCTAGCACAACAATTCCCCAAAACTGTTTTCAAATACACTCATTACAATTATTAATTATTTGGCATTCACGACAATTTCTACTTTTGAACACAATATTATCTCCTGTATGTTTGTTGCAACCTACAAGCTACTTCCTGTGGGTCCGATCACCCCGTGACCAGACAACTTAATGTCATGCACCAGTTAGCCCAACCTAATAAGGAAATGTTACAACATTCATGCATAATAAATGACATGACAGGTCTCTCAAGAGTTCGAGAGCTAGAAGGATTAGCCAACACGAATCATATATCTCTTGAAAGTGGTGGGATCTCATTATGTGGGCTCCAACCCCAAATTCAAGGGTCACCATCATCTACTTTCAGAAGCTTAAAATCATCTCCCCTAGGTTTTTTTGCTGAGCTTGGGCACAGACCGACTTGTACGTTCAAGCAACTCCAGCAGTTTCTTTAATTACCCTTCCACAAAAAGAACAGAAGCTTAAATAACAGTCAATACAGTACACATACATACTACTACTATCAATACATCTAAAATCCCCAAGTGTTACTTCCATGTATGTGTGTTGCTTGCAGTCCTGTACATCTGTGCTGTATTACCGTAATACTATGTCGTAATCGTATTTGTTTTCATATACACATATAGCACCGTATCCAAGAAAATCGGTGGGCAGAAACTGATGGCTTGCTGGACAGACTACAACTCTCCCACGTGCTGTTTTGCTTACAACAGCAGTATATCGGCAGTCTACACATATGTATTCCAGTCTATTTTATAGACGTTCACTGGATGTCTACTGTGCGTACGAAAGCAAATCATGTCGGACATGCTCTATATTTTGAACCGGCTCAAAACAGTAAGGCACAGTTAGATCAAGATGACGCAATTCAAGAGGAAGAGACCGTACTGCCTATTGAAATAATGGGGATGCTATGGCACCCGTTATTGTCCATTTTTCACATTCATGTACATTAGCCGCAAAATTGATCCATCACCAAGGGCCACATCATGCTGGCCACAAGAAATTCTCATCCTCCTTAAACCAAAACGAGTTAGATGTCCACCTAAAAGAGAATCCACATGGATCAAAGATCCGTATTACTTATCAAATCACTGACAAGCTCAATTTACCATTTGCAGTCGCTGGAAATTTGGAAAGACGGCTCTTCCATAGATGGCGGGCTGTTTTAGGCAAAATGGGCCCTGGGCAAGACGTAAAAGTGGGACCCAAATATAACTAATTTTAGAACCCAGTAAGAGCTCCCTTTAATAATGGGAACAACAAACTGTCAATACTGGGGAATTTTATTATGGAGAGAGGAGATGATGGCGCGCGGGTCCCTCAGTGGTTCCACAACCCTTTGCAGCACTGGGGAGCTGGGTTCAAGTCCCAGGTTCAACATCTAAAAGAGTTGTCAGTTCCCTCTGTAATGCACTATATAAATACAGTAAAGGAGTAACTATGAGGAGAAAGGAAGCAAGATAATAAATGTCGAATATACGATAGATGATATACATCGTTACCGGGAATCCAACCAAAGTATTAACCCTTTCACCAGGCATTTCTGGGAGGTTTTTGTTGGAATTATTGGCCAGAGCACATTTTTAACAATTTTGACGTTTACAATAAAATCGAAATTATCAGCAAAGAATTAAAGTAAATGGAACAAACCACATTTCCTTCAAGCACATCATTGCCCCCGTTTCAAAATTTTACTTAACAGATTTATGACATAGCACCTTCATGCTATTTTGGATTCAAACTGAAACATTGTATAAAAAATACTTAAAAATTTGACTTGATTGCAAAAATGTGCTCCAAACAGACATATTTACCTTCACATTTCCTAAATGTATAGTGGGACATGTGTATGAGTTCACAGATACCTCAGTCCATATTATTGATGATTTATTCATGTCAATATACACTAAAACTGAAGAATAACTAATATCTGCGTTGCAGCTAGAATTTTAAAAGACAGCCCACACCTCCAAAATTAGCAATAACAACTAAAAACCAAAATGTAAAAAAAGTGACCCGTAAACAGTTAATACTTATATATTACACACATCACTACATACCCCATGTATCCTCGCGTATAACCTGAGTTTTTCACGCACAAAAAATTGTTGCATGAAACCCACACTCGGCTTGTACTCGTAGTAAAAAAAATATATATATGGTGTTGTTACCAGGTTGTGGTAAAAATTAGGCCTCGGTCTTAAACTACTCGATATTACAGTCTATATTGTTGAACAACCCAGCGAGCTTTGATGCCGTAACAGTTTGAACATCCACCACACTCAATTACTTTGATAACCAGAATACTTAGATCATAACCTACCCCCCATGTGTAATTCACCAAATGCAGCAAAGGGAACGTTTAAAGTCACTGGCGACCCAACAATTATTTTGCCAGAAATTGCTCGAGCGTCAGCACAGAGTCTTCATTCACCTCCCTGTATTACAATTGGTAATCCCCAAATAAAAGACTATATATAAGTCCACTCAACCAGCTAATGAGAAATAAAGTCACTTTTAGACTTGCGCCAAGTATTAGTCGTATTCACATTGCTAAGAAGTTTGAGTGAGTAACATTAATAACCATGAGATAAATAATGGAGGATAGTGTGAAATAAAACTTTATTCGGAACTGTGTTGTTGTTTGGTGTTACATACTTTTTGGATATGATTTCCTGGGTCGGATGTTTAATATGCGCCAACAATAAAGGAAAAAGAATCGAACGTTCATCAAATCAGTCAAGTTTTTGGGAGTGAAAAAAAAAAAAAAAATCACGAAATAAAAAGGCAAATAGGGATCAGTATGTTCTTAGATGAGATTCTGGATAGGAGGGTTTAAACACATTAGTTGATATTAATTTCCTTATCAAATGTAGTACAAAGGAATATTTGCCATTACCTGTGAGGTGGCACAACTCCTGTGGCATCAATTCCTCCTGAGCCTGGCCGCATAAGACTGGAAGGGGGCACATTTCAGGTCAGACGCAAGAGAGTCTCCTCTTTGCTGTTTACCTAAAGTGGTTTTCTAGTGTCAAGAAAATGGAGATATTACTGTTTGAGGACATTTATAAAAAAAAATCGAGACCCGAAATTCCTCACTTAGAAACCGAATAGCTCCAGTTTCCCTGAACCTAACACAATTTAGATTCATTTTCCTAACCATGAGCTGGTCCGGCAACTCAAAAGTGTATTGACGTCACTGATCATTTTGCTATTTATTCTTTCATCCACCAACTGTCCACTTTCAATCGGGCACGGAACCATCATTAATTGCTAAACCAAAACACACAGGAGTGGATCCCAACACACAGAGATGACTAGTAAATGAAGTTGGCATGTCCTCTGTGTTCTGTATCCACTCCGCCTTTTGGCTATCAACCTGATGCTTTCTCAGTCCTTCTTACGATGCAAAGCGGGAAAACTAAACTGGCAAAGTCAGGTGGGGGAGGGTGTAAACCCGCATTATGAAATGCACGAGTGTGTTCCGGGAGTACAGCGTCGTTTGACCGCGCACGAGTAGCTGCAGAGTGGCACACATTACCAATTAATTAGGGGGCAGCAAATGGCAAGAGCCACAGAGTGTGCAGATCAGAGTGTGGGGTGATGTTGCAGTAGCGGAGCAGAGTGGCACAAGATCAGTAGGGGTGTAACACCATGGTAGCATACACAGTGATAACATGACAAAGGTGTGGATATTGCAGCAGTAGCCAGGATGGCCAGATGACAAATTCTGTTAGGAGGCACAACAGGAAGCCCGAATGGCAGCAATACAGAGGTGAGTGGTGGACAAATTCCCATCCCCTGGTAAAGATAGGTGGGAGGCAGATTGACACCTGGTAGCAGATATGTGGGCATCAAGGCGGCGGCAGCATCAAATAATGGCTGAGGCAGTTAGTGAAATATATTCTCAACATTTGGAGGAGGTTGTCATGGCCGATCTATTTGGGGAGTGCATAGGCATTGGCGTGTTTGAAAATCCTGGGCCGATCCAAGCCTGAATCATCTTGGACAAAGTTCACTACGCTCCCACCTTCGGGTGAAAAGCAGGTTTCTCCTTGGGTACGATGCCCCCCCACCGCACTGAACACCCCTCTGATGCCACACTACATCTGTGCACGACAAGCTTCACTAATGCAATTCCGCAAGTTGCGGACACCATCAAGTTTTGGCTGCCCAATATTCCCCCAGAAAAGGAAAAAAAAGCCTGCTACCTGGGTTGGTAACAAGTGCGTCAAGTAGGCCACCCCCTGCTGGTGCAGATCGCTCCTGTCCTTCTGCGGTGTCGGCTACCCCTCCTCCTAGGCGGTGAGAAGCTGCACATGTAGGCCTCCATTAAGCTGCGCGGATTTTACCTTCATGATGATCTTAAGCCTTGCTGGATAGATCGGGGAAAGAGGGCGTAACCAGGATACTTCTTCCTGGAGGGTAACCCACTTTAAAGGGAACCCTATATGCTCCTAATCCACAAAAAAATCGGGTAGAAGCGTCTGGAAAAGTTTTTTCACCAATGGTGTCAGAAATCCTGTCACATCCCCCCCTCCACTCCCCTGGAATACCTATCCTCAGTTGTTTCTTCTGGCCCATTTTCCTAAATCTATAATTTTCTTCGTTGGGCCCATTTTTGCAGACTCTCCTAGAACGTTCACCTCTTGATGAGTTCAACACGAATCCTCACTTGCTTAACCGCTCTCCTCTCCCCACCTGTTCAGATACAGACACATTTCTGCCCCTATGGAGCAGTAGTTCCCTTCGATATCCTCAAGTATACGTTCAACACTCCCCTATCGCTGAGTGTACATGAGCTCTCTCTGAGAAGTCATTAAGGTACAGGCGTCTTTAATCCTTTTCTTTGGCCTGCAACCTCCCTACATTGTCACGACCGACCAATCTTTGTTGGCAACTGTGATGGATGCCCACGTCCCCTAGTGCGCTTTATTCATCTGATGTTCTTAGTTCTTTCCATAGTGGACCTGGAGATTTGCAAATTTGTCCCATGTTTCCCTACTTTAGTTTGTTCCCACCTTGGGAGTCCCCCCTCGTGACACCGAGTTCTTGAGCCACTTTATCTACAAAGCCATATTTTTAGATATACGTACTAATCACTCAAGTCCACATGGGGCAAGTAGAGGGTACCACCGCTAAACGAAAAGGACCATTCATTCCAAATATTTTAGCCTACCAGCATGCAGAGGTTATTGGTAATTAGTAACACATAAAAAAAAAGAAGAAGAGGAAGAAAGAAACCAAAAACTATGTCCAACAGCCGAGCATCACGAGCAAGTGTCAAAGTTAGTGGCTATAACAGAAGATGACCCGGTAAGTCGCACTGCCTGCATGGTAATTAAATGAGTTAATGTAAGTTGCCAGCGCGAGAATTCACTCGACCGTACAAGTTTAAAAAATAACATGTTGCACAACGTGTGACTCCTGAACACAGAGGTAGCATCCTCCTCCCCCGGCGGATAGATCCGTATCAGATTTGGCCGCTAAGTTAGTTACCTGATATAGAACATCCCAGAACAGTCCGCCAATAACAGTATGCGTAGGGATTGATAAGGAAGATTGATCGTTTCTCATACATACATACTGGACACAGCTACATCCCAGCGCGCATCTACTACACAGCGTGGAATCTATTCCTGAGGATCCTCATCCTCTGCCATGAGACCACCTCTACCATCCGGACTTCTCTAACAATCCGGCAGTACGGTACAAGTTCATTTGGGCCATGTGCCTGCAGTTGTTTGAATAAGAAGCCGCCAGTGAGTTTGCCCACAACGTGCCGGTTCCTGGGGCCCGCACACGGCTGTTACACACGAAGGTTCCTCAATCCACTAACGAAGGGATCATATACTACGTACACCTAAGGGTGGTCCCCAGGGAGATTCAAAGCCACTCCACTGGGGGATTTGTCAGGGCGGACTGTAAATTTTTGTAGAACGGATTGGGAGTTTTGGTGTAGGCTTGAAAATGTAGATGTTTAAAGTATGATGATATCAAGGTACCTGTCTATTTTGCACCCTCGCACTAGAGAGAGATTAAGTTTGGAGTCCTGACTGGAAAGAGTAATTTGTAGTCTGCTTTGAGGAGTGACAGCAGTGAACGTAATGATGACTCAGTAGGTCCCAATACATTAGGAATGCAGTCCAATTTATGGAAAGCAATGTGAAAATCACAATACTTTTTAGCTCCTGCCAAAATTGTGGCAGTGTTGGCAACCACTCTGTACTGTAGTAAAATCCTTGTTTTATATAGATAGGTGAATAGTTCTGCATTGATAAACTACCTGGAAGTTGATGTTTGTCAGAGTGGTATCAAAGTCTATATATCCGGTCCTGGTGCAGTCGACTTCCAACAGGACAAAAAAATACTTTGGATACAAAATTCCACATAATGACAAACCACAAAACTATCCTGTTATGTACCCGTACGTCATGTAGCTGATGTGTGCCGTTGCCACATTTTTATTTTTTTTAATCATCCTTAAGATTGATGTCATCATTACTCCTACGACGACAAACATCAATGTGCAAAAAGAGTACAACAGTGCCAAAAGAAAAGATTGAGGTAGAAATTGTGAGTAGGCATTGGCTACTTGCACCATGATAGCCCCACTTCAACCTTCAAATGGGATGGGATGTATATATTTGTTCTGGTTTGCTGATGTAGATGTAGATAAATTCAAATGCCCACCCATTTTAAAATTGTAATTGCAATTCAAAAAGAAATTTGACTATTTATGATATTATTCTGTTTTTCTGATCTAGAGATCAATTAAACGATATACACTACATATCCACCAGTTTTGTTATTTGTGGGGTGGTTTATATGTTTCTAATCATGTGTTAGTATTAACCGCCATTCACCTGTGTGATATACAGGCTGACACTGCTAATACCAGTAATTCGTCAATGGATTGCTGTGTTTCATGTCCCATGGATACAAATGTAAAAAAAAAAAAAACAAGATATATATATATAGCAATAAAATCACATAAAAAGCCTCATAATCCCACTAAAAGACATAACACAAAAAAGTCTAAAATCATAACAAACCCATCATATTGTATCACCGTGTCCGTAACAACCCGTAGAATAAAATAATATATTAGTGAACCCCTTGTTAAAACTTAAAAAACCCGGCCAAATTGTTTATTTTTACATATTGAAACCCCCACAAAACAAATGAAAATAAAAACATAGTACTCCAGATGATTCCAAGTCCAACATGTCCCACAAAAAAGAACCTCAACCACTCGATACGAAAATGAAAATGTTTTGCTACTTGGAACATATAAACACAATAAAGGGGAGAGGGGCCCACAGCGGGGTTGATCACCTTTTGCCACTTGTATTTTCTGCACAGGGTCCAAGTTGTACCTACATTCCTCCTGCGTTTCAGGTTTCACGTCTTGGCTCTATTGTGCATCGACATTTCCTCACTTTACAAGTTACTTCATCATTTTATCATTTGGAAATTTTATTACCTTTTATTAAAGGCAGGTTTAGTAGGGTATCCTTGGTTTCAATAATTCGTATGACCATATATTGAAGAGGTCATGATTTTTTAGGCTTACGGTGAAAAAACCAAAAAACAAAAAAACAAAAAAAAATCCAGTACAGATGATTCTTTTCCCTACTGCCCAAAAAAAGGTTTCTCAATTTTCAACAAAAGTGATACCACCTCAAAAAGGTACCTGGAAAAGCTCTCATCCGCAAAACAAAACAAAAAAAGCCCTCACATGGCCCCAATAACTGACTGGGAGAATTGCAATTAAAAAATGAAGTTGGGGTTTGTCTCTTTGTTATCTTTTGAAAATGTGAAATTTAGTGCTAATGAACATATAACTGATGAAATTGAACAACTTCTAAAGATTCGGGCTTCATTTTGAGATGTAATTACTAGGAAGACTCAAGGGGTTTTTAACATCTTCCTAACCAAGCTGTTTCTGATATGTTTGAGGGGTCCGGTTTGAAACGGGTTTGGATAAAGGATTGGGGGGTGATTATGTTAATATGTAAATTTCATTCAAAACAGTAGTTATCCCAAAATAGTCATCTTACTGAAATCAACACCACATCATCCGGTTTGTAGCCATGGGCATCACATAAATTAGCCAGCATTTCACAAGAGACATTTGGAAGTGTTTAGGTCAGTCAATTTATTAAGTGTAAATCATCTTGCGCTGAAAACAGAAAAGCAGGGGTGACGTTATCTCAGGGCATTAATGCTAGGGATAGTATAAGAGTTACCCCTGGTGTCCCGGGCTTTCTGCTGGTGACTGGGCTGTGGTTAGGGATGTAAGTGTTCGCACTGCACCAACCTTCCAATAAGGAAATGCTGAAAACCTTTACAAGAACTGATGACAATACCCCTACTCTGGAGTCCCTGCACCACATAGACAAGTCACACCAGGCACTCTGACCCTATAGATATAACAGTACATAAGCTGAGCGCTGTCTTAGGCTGCATTCACACTGCCGTTGCCCGCCGTACCGTAGCGCGGCGGGCAACGGCAGCGCACGGGGAGAGGAGGAGGAGGTGAGCGCCGCTCACCCCCGCCCCTCTCCATAGGAACATATGATGCACGGCGCCGTACTACGGAGAAAGATAGGACATGTCCTTTCTTTTTCCGGGGTACGGAGCGATGTGGTGCTGCACCATACCGCTCCCGTTGGGCGCCGTATATGGGGGACGTATATCGGCCGTATATACGTCCCCCATACGGTAGTGTGAATATAGCCTTAGAAGGTAAAACCTACAATACTGATCTGACACAGGAAGAAGTAGGATCTTGTACCTCACAGGTGACTTGTCTTCTCCTTCATGTCCAGAATCATCGTAAAATCTGGTTGCAGAATTTTCTGGCAGATGTGTTCAGCTCTGGGAAGCAGATTCCCCGCACTGCGCCCCTAAAAATACCACAGTTACTTACAGTATAATGTCCCCACTGTGGGACTAATAAAGGATTATCTTATCTTATCTTATCCTAATGAATCTGTAAGCTGAGATGTAATTGGAGGAGTAGCCACCACCTGACCAGTGGGAGTAATAAAAACCCCTGGTCAGGAAACTTCTGGAGAGCAGTAGCTCAGAAGAAGACTGGAGTTAATCCAGTGAAGTTAGTCTTAGGCTAGAGCTGACACAGCTCAATACAGCTAAGCAAGTCAGTGTAGCCAGCACACCAGACCAGAGCAGGAGAGCCCAGCTCCCTGAAGAGTGTAGTGAGTTAGACAGTGAGAGGAAAGGGATATCATCCTACCTTCAAGGGTGATCTCTGAAGCAACCTGGACAAGCAGAAGCATCCTACTAGGACACAGCTATTTCCCAGCCTGCCCTTGCATCCAGGCTGATGATCCATCCTGTGGCTCCCTCCAACTGCATCTCCAGCATTCTACCATTCTGTTAAGGCACGTTGCTACTGTTCCTGTCGGTTCCAATAAAGAACTGCAAGTTATTTTTGTTCAACGTCTGCCTCCGTCTGGTCCCTGCTACTACGGCTGTCACCCTCACGGGCGCCCTATCCACCACACAGGGACTCATACTCCAGACCCTAAAGGGTTGCCCCAGGGAGAACCGCTATAGCAGCCTCTCCCTCATCATTTCTTGCCAACACCACCCTGCTGGAGACCTGCCAGGCTGTAGGACAGCCCTCCGGTTCCCCATACCAAGCACCGTGACATTAGCGTGCCTAGGCCGCAATCGCCAGCCACACAGGTACTGCGGGCTCCGGCTGTCTCCAGGCCCCAAGAAAAGGCTAGGCTCCAGTGGGGGATGTTGCATAAGTGCATGGCTTGCGACAATTTTTGTCTTAAATTCCACTCTCAGTCCGAATCAGTTGGATCGTCTGACAGCCCGCCAGATTTCTGTCACATGAAAGCCAGCGCTGCTGCGCTCAAATCCGATGAACCACAAAAGCAAGACAGGATGTATATCAATGGTACAACAATCTATTAAATCCAAAATACAAAAATATAAAAACAATTAAAAAGCACTAAATGTGCCAAAGTCCAGCGACCAACCCTGGGCACAATGCAAGAAAAGTCATGAGTAAGGTATACATGCCAGGACATAAGAGCCTGGTTTGGCTCAAAAGCTACCAACAATTAAATAAAGACATAATCAAAATGCAATCATGTAAGTAACAATAAAGTTATAAGTAGCTTGGCCATTAAAGCGATGATGACAAATAGTTACCTAAAGTGCATAGTGCAGTCGGGGAGGGGGCTGGAGAAGAGGTGCGCTCAAATCCGATCGAGTGGAACACAATCCCCTTCTAAATAACTGACCCAGCGGCGCGAATCCCGAATACCATGAACAGTACGACGGAAATTCGATCCGTGGACCCTTAGTAAATAAGTGAAGGAAAAAGTGTATCTGGTTCGATCACCCAATCACCCGTAGTAGCCTCCAAACAGAAAGTCCATGTGGCGGTGCCCGCTTCCAGGTCCTCGACTCCACGGCCACAACAATGTAAACAAATAGAAGAGCGGCACTCCAAAAGACCACACCGGTTCTTTCCAATAAAGGGCTAGTCTTTATTACCGATTAGTGGGGTACAACATATGGATAGACAACAGAAACTGGTTTGTGGATCCTGCTCAGATGATTCAATATTAAAAATGTTCTTGGCACAATCACGTCTGTCCCGATTGGGATCTTGTTCAGCCATAGTCTCTGAGCAGTCCACTACAACCTTGTCAACCATTATGTGTACCCCACAACTTTAGCTAAGTAAATAAATCGTAATTTAAGACAAAATTATGATTAAGACGCAGTAGCGTTGAAACGCGTTAATCCATTCTGTTGTCTATCCATATGTTGTACCGCACTAATCGGTAATAAAGACTAGCCCTTTATTGGACAGCACCAGTGTGGTCTTTTGGAGTGTTGCTCTTCTCCTATTTGTTTACTTAGTATATAAGCCCCATAATTTTTTTCATCACTGATGAGGCTGAGAAAAGAAATGTTAAACCCTCAAGTTTTTTCTTCAGCCGCAGAGAAAAAACAGAATCAACACAGAGACAAATATGCAACGTAAGCTGAGCACACGCCAATATAAATCCACCTTCAGACACAGGGATTGCCTCAGCAGAAAACTGTCTAAACTGTATTTTAAAGACCCACACCGTAATACACATCTCCCCAATGCTCTAAAAAGCCACCACTTTAAATAACGTACAGCTCCTCCCATTTCTTAAAAATACTGGTTTGCTTGTATGCAGGTATACATGTTTATACAGATGCTGGTTACATCTTTCTTTTATTTCCGCCTCTTCACATTTTGGGTGATACACGCAGTTTGATGCATTGGGCTTCCATGATATGCCAGCTGTGTGTTGCTCTTCCAGTATCTTTAGGTACTGTTTTGGAAAGCATTACAACAGCTGAAAAAAAGTAGATTTTCCAAATTACATTTATGTTAACATTTATGTTTACAAAACAACCACTAATATGATGTTAACGTGTTGACAAAGATCATGCATTAACATAACATTAATGCATGTGTTTGTTAAGGGGAAATTATCTTTCCTCAGCTGTTGTATCGCTTTTCAAAACACCACGTGTGGGTGTAGCCTCAGGGTCATTTCACCCATGCCGTTTTTTTGATGCGTTTAAAGATGTTTGCTGGAAGTGTTAGTATATACTCGAATCAAGAAAAAAAAAAACAAAAAAAACTGTACTCACCTTCTGATGCCTCCCAGGGCGATAGTAAGAAGGGTAATGGGAGGACAGGCAAGGTCAGACAGGTGTTCGTAGTGGGAGATTCGATTATTAGGGGAACAGAAAGGGCAATCTGTCACAAAGACACACACCGAACAGCATGGTTTTTTGTTGGGTTTGGCATGTTGCTGATCAGGTTCACAGATTACTGGGAGGGGCTGGTGAGGAACCAGCGGTCATGGTCCACATTGGCACTAATGACAAAGTAAGAGGTAGGTGGAAGGTCCTTAAAAATGATTTCAGGGATTTAGGCCATAAGCTCAAGGCAAGGACCTCAAAAGGTAGCTTTCTCCAAAATAGTACCTGTACCACACCAGAAAGGCAGCGGTAGATCAGGAAGATAAAAAAGTGGCTCAAAAGTTGGTGTAGGAAGGTGGGCTTTGGGTTCATAGAAGACTGGGCTGACTTTATTGTCGGCAATTGGCTCTACAGTAGGGATGGGCTGCACCTCAATGGGGAGGATGCAGCTGTTTTGTGGGAAGGCAGAAGAAAGAAAACGGGCGCAGAAGCCTGAAGACAAGCGGTGCGGACATCGGGGGAGCTGCGCTGCACATCGGGGCCACCGGAGGGTGAGTATATAAGTTTATTTTTTTTAATGCTTGGGGAAAGCTGTATACTACTGGGGGCAGGCTGGGCTGGCTGTATATTATAGGGGGCTGGTTGGCTATATACTAGGGGGGGGGTCTGTGACCAATGCATTTCCCACCCTCTGCTTATACTCGAGTCAATAGTTTTTCCCAGTCTTTGGTGGTAAAATTAGGGGTCTCGGCTTATACTCGGTTCGGCTTATATTCGAGTATATATACGGTACCTGTCGCAACTAGTCCTGGAGCCAACAAGAGGGGGGGGGGGGCACTGCTGGACCTTATCCTAACCAACAGACCTGACAGAGTATCAAAATTACAGGTTGGCGGGAAGCTGGGTAATAATGATCAGAATAGAATTGATTTTGTATTACTCTTTAACAAGAGTGGAGTTAGTGGAGGGGCTACGAACACTCTAAACTTCAGGAGGGCAAATTTTCAGCAACTAAAGGAAGATCTTATAGGCATAAACTGGGACAATGTTCTCAAAGACAAAAGCTTAGCCCAAAAATGGGACGTTTTCACAAATATTCTAAAAAAGACCTGTGAGAAACACATACCATAAGCATAAGAGGAACAAGAAAAAGCCAAAATGTGGCTAACTAGTCTTGTAAGGAAAGCAATAAGCGAGAAAGAATAAATCCTGCAAAAAGCAGATAAAAGGCCACAAAAATAGAGACAGAGAAATATTGCCAGGGAGAGCATAAATAACCCCAAATTATTTTTCAAGTATATAAATGATAAGAAACTAAAAATGGAGAGTGTGGGCCCTTTGAGGGATACCATAGGGGTCATGGTGGGAGGAGATTAGGAAAGGGCCAATCTACTGAACGTCGCCTTCTCAATTGTCTTTACCGCAGAAAATCCTCTGGTGGAAGACACAATGAGGAACAATGTAAAGTCTCGTTGGAATGTCAACAGTTTAACCCAGGAAGAGGTACGGAGCCGCCTCACAACCTCTAAGATCGATAAATCACTGGGGCCACATGGCGTACACCCCTGGGTTCTACATGAACTATGTACAGTGATAGACTGTTATTTTTAATTTTTGGGACTGGTTATGTTCCACAGCAAATGTGGTACCAATTTATAAAAAAAGGATCAAAAAGCAATCCTGGAAACTAAAAGACCTGTGAGTCTTACTTCTGTGGAGGGGGGAAATATTTGTTAGAGATGCTATCCTGGAGTATTTCATTGTACAGAACCTTATAACACAGCTTCAGCATGGGTTTATGAGATTAATTGTCAGATTAATTTCATTCGCTTCTACGGAGGAAGAAAGTTCCAGACTGGATCTGGGGGACGCTGTGGATGATGTATATCTGGACTTTTCAAAGGCATTTGACACAGCGCTGAATAAAAGGTTGGTACATAAAATGAGACTGATGGGACTAGGGGAAAATCTGTATTTGGGCAAGTAATTGGCGTAGTGATAGAAAACAGAGGGTCGTCATAAATGGCCCAATCTCAGACTGGGTTACCAGTTTCTGGAGAGGAAAAAAAATATCACGGGTTATGGGGATAAAACATTTATTTAATTCTTAAAGGTTGGACTTGATGGACTTGCGTCTTTTTCCGGCCTTATATACTATGATACCTCTCAATAAAAACAGTATATTATTCAAAATTTTAAAAACCCTCAAAATTATTGTCACAGTTCCAAATTATTACGCAAAGCAAAGTTTCAAAACATTTTATAGGTTGTAAAGAACTGAAAATGGTTTTATTTGTTGAATTTGCAGCATTACTGTAAGCGAGCAGCTAGTAAAATGCCATTACAAACCAACGGTTATTTGAAGCTGGTGGTGCCTCTGAAGTATCCTACACCTTGAGGTTTGCGAACTCCAAAGACTTACTTTGGTGCATAAACCTACTATTTGGCCACCCCTAACCAGTGCTCAAAAGCGGTTGCAGTGGGGACAGATATAGCTGAAGATGTCAGCAAGGGGTCATGTTTTGTGCCGGAATCATGGGGAGAGAGCAGAAGGCCTCTCCCCATGATGGGTTCCTAAAGATGTGAAAATAACCTTGGCAAAAATATATAGAGTTTCTTATTTACCACTTTCTCCCATGGTACAAAAAGAAGAATCATGCCTTCTGGAGTAAAATCATCTTCATGCATGACAATACCCCATCTCTTGCTGAAAACAATACCTCTCATTGGCTGCTATGGACATAAAATGACCAGTTATCTGCGGGTGTGATAATTAGACAGACTGACACACAAGAAGACAGGGAGAATAGAACCCACCCCTGGGGAGATGGTAGGGGTAGAAACAGCGACTCATGTGACACAAGATACTTCGTACTCAAGCTCATTCACTGAGCAAATTCAAATTTATTTATAATGAAATCCTGGGACTGCCCCTCACTGTCTAAGAACACATGACGAACAGTGATACAATATATATTCTTAGCCAAAAGGTCATTGACCTAGCACAAACAAATTCCAAAAACGGTGTTCAAATACACTCATTACAATTATTAATTAATTTGGATTCACAATTTCTACTTTTGAACAAAATTATTATATCCTTATGTTGTTGCACCTAAACAGCTACTTCTGGCCGGATCCCCCGGACCAGGACACTGAAATGTCATTCACCAGTTAGGCCTCAACCTAATAAGGAAATATTACAACATTCAGGCATAATAAAATGACAGGTCTGCAAGAGTTCAAGAGCTAAGGGATTATACCAATCAAATCATATATAGCATTGAAGTGGTGGGATCTCATTATGTGGCTCCAAACTCCAGAAGTTCAAGGGTCACATCATCTGACTTCAGAAAGCTTTAATCATCTCCCCTAGGTTTTTGCTGAGCTTGGGCCAGACCGACTTGTACGGTTCAGCAACTCCAGCAGTTTCTTTAAGTTACCTTCCACAAAAGCAAAACAGAAGCTTAAAAGACAGTCAATACAGTACAAATACATAACACTACTATCAATACATCTAAAATCCCCAAGGTTACATTCACATGAATGTGTGATTGCTTCAGTCCTGTACCTCTGTGCTGTATTAATCCGTATATACATGTCGTATATATCGTATATTTTTCATATACACATATAGCACCGTATCCATATAAAATATGGTGGGCATGCAAATGATGGCTGGCTGACAGAATACACCTCCCACTGGTTTTAGATACAGCAGTATATACGGCAGTCTACACATATATATTCAGTCTATTTTATACGTTCCCATTGATGTCTATGTGGCATACGAAAGCAAATGCATGTAGGACATGCTCTATATTTTTAGACGGCTCAAAAACAGTATGGCACAGTATAGTGAAAAATACAGCAATTCAAAGGGAGGCCGTACTGCCTATTGAAAATAATGCGGATCTATGGCACCCGTATATATATGTCCATTTTCACATTCATGTGAATGTAGCCCAAAATTGATCCACCCACAAGGCCACCATCAGGCTGGCCACAAGAAATTCTCATCCTCTACCGAGTTAGATGGTTGAAATTCTTCCCTTGACTTTCAAACTTGCTGAACATCATGTTAGACCTTTAAAGACCAAAAGGATATAACAGATAGAACCCACCACCTGGAAGATGACATATTATTCTGATACTACTTTTAATACAATGTCCAATAATTTGACCAAAAAAAAAAAAACAAAACAAAAAAAAAAAAAACACAAACACTTCCATGTTTAGGAAACCCTTCTAATAATTATATTTTATTATTATGCTCACATGATGTTCAACAAGCTTATGGTCCCAATACTTCTATAGGAAATTGAAAAGGGCAGACAAACACTATACATCAGACAATACTTTTATAATATTATATTTTCACAGATCCAGTTTCTTGATTGCAGTAAATTCCCTTCTTTTACCAAAGGAAGACACTCCATCCCTGATTTCTCATGAGTTAACGGACTACAAGGAGTGTGGAAAGTCTGACCTCTATCCAGAATGTTTAAAACATTTTAGTTATTACCTTTTGAGTGAAGTTTGTACCTCTATCACTCCTACCGGCACATCTATCTTCTGTCCACCTGAAAAGAAATCCACACGGATCAGAACATCCTTATACTTATCAAACCTTGACAAGCTCAAATTACCATTTGCAGTCGCTGGAATTTGTAAGCTCCTCTTTCCATATGCAGGGCTGGTTTTAGGCAAAATGGGGCCCTGGGCAAGACTAAAAGTGGGGACCCAAAATAAAAGGCAATTAGGGATCAAGTGTGTTCTTAGATGGTTCTGGATAGGAGAGGGTTAAAACATTAGTTGATATTATTCCCTATCAAAATGTAGTAACAAAGTGAATATTTCCATTACCTGTGAGGTGCAGCAACTCCTGTGTGCAGCAAATTCTCCCTGTAGCCTGCCAGCTAAGAATCTGGAAGGGGGGCACATTTCAGGAGACTGCAAGAGAGTCTCCTCTTTTCTGTTTACCTAAATGTGTGTTTCTAAGTGTCAGGAAAATGGAGATATTAACTGTTTGGAGTGACATATATAAAAAAATCGGACCCGAAATTCTCACTTTAAACCTGAATATCTCCAGTTCCCTGACACCTAGAAACACAATTTTAGATTCATTTTTCCTACCCATAACGCTGGTCCTGCAACTCAAAAAGTGTATTGACGTCACTGATCATTTTGCCTTTATTTTCATCCGCCACTGTCCACTTTCAATCGGGCAAGAATCCATCAGTATTGCTAAAGCCAAAAACAAACAGGAGTGGATCCACAACAGAGATGACTAGTAAATTGGATATTTGCATGTCCTCTGTGTTCTGTATCCACTCCTGCTTTTGGCTATCAATCCTGAGTCTTCTCATTCCTTCTGACAGATGAAATGAAGGGGAAAAACTAAACAGTGGCAAGGTCAGAGTGGTGAAGGGTGAAAACAGCATTTTGGAAATCACAGGGTGTTCCAGGGAGACAGCGGTCAGTTGGAAGCAGCATGAGTAGGCTGCAGAGTGGCACAATTACAAATTATGGAGGTGGCAGCAACATGGCAAGCCACAGAGTGGCAGAATGAGAGTGTGGGGTGATGGTGGCAGTAGCGGGAGGCCAGAGTGGCACAATGACAGTATGGAGGTGGTAACAACATGGTAGGCTACAGAGTGATACAATGACAACGTGTGGAGATTGCAGCAGTAGCAGGAGGCCAGATGACAAATTCTTTAGGTGGCAGCAACATGGAAAGCCACTGAATAGCACAATGACAGATTGTGGAGGTGGCGGACAATTCCAGTCCCTGGTAAAGATGGTGGGAGGCAGATGGAGCAACTGGTAGCAGATGTGTGGCATCAGGCGGTCGGCAGCATCAGAATAATGGCTGAGGCAGGTAGTTAGAATAATTTCTCAACATTTGGGGGAGGTGTCATGGCTGATCTAATCTGATGCATAAGGCATTGGCGTGTTGAAATCCTGGCCGATCCAAGCCTGAATCATCTTGACAAAGGTCACTATCTCCACATTACTATCTGGGCAGGACAGCTTCTCTAATGCAAATTCCGCAAGTTGCGGACACGCATCAAGTTTGGCTGCCCAGTAGTCCAGAGGATCCTCTACCTGGGGTGGTAAAGTGCTGTCCAAGTAGGCCACCACCTGCTGGTGCAGGATCTGCTCCATGTCCTGCTGCTGGTGGCGGCTACCCTCCTCACTAGGCGGGTGGAGGAAGCTGCACATTAAGGACTCCAGACTTAAGCTGCTGCTGATTTTTACCTTCATGGATGATCTTAAGCCTTGCTGGATAGATAGGTGAAAGAGGGCGTACCAGGATACTTCTTGGCAGGGTACCCACTTTAAAGGGAACCCTATATGCTCTATCCACAAAAAAATCCTGGTGAGAATCTTCTGGAAAAGTTTTTTCCAGCCAAGTGTTCATAAATCCTGTCACATCCTCCCCCTCCACTCCCTCTGGAAAACCTACTATACTCAAGTTGTTTCTTCTGGACCCATTTTCTAAATCTATAATTTTCTGTTGGGCCACTTTTTCAGACTTCTCTAGAACTTTCACTCTTTTGAAGTTCAACTACAGAATCCTCAACATTGCTTAACCTGGTCTCTGCCTCTCCCACTCTTATTCAGTACACAAATTTCTGCCCCTATGGAGTCAATTTTCCCCTTCATATCCTCAATTACTTTCAACACTTCCCCTAATATATATTCAGTCTATTTTATACGTTCCCATTGATGTCTATGTGGCGTACGAAAGCAAATGCATGTAGGACATGCTCTATATTTTTAGACGGCTCAAAAACAGTATGGCACAGTATAGTCAAGAATACAGCAATTCAAAGGAAGGCCGTACTGCCTATTGAAAATAATGGGGATCTATGGCACCCGTATATATGTCCATTTTCACATTCATGTGAATGTAGCCCAAAATTGATCCATCCCCAAGGCCACCATCAGGCTGGCCACAAGAAATTCTCATCCTCTACCGAGTTAGATGGTCCACCTGAAAAGAAATCCACATGGATCAGAATATCCTTATACTTATCAAACCTTGACAAGCTCAAATTACCATTTGCAGTCGCTGGAATTTGTAAGCTGCTCTTTCCATATGCAGGGCTGGTTTTAGGCAAAATGGGGCCCTGGGCAAGACTAAAAGTGGGGACCCAAAATAGAACTATTTTATGACCAGTAAGAGGCTCCCTTTAATATGGTAAAACAAACTGTAATATGGGAGAATTTTATAGGAGATAGATGATAGGGAGATTGATAGGCAGCGCGGTCGCTCAGTGGTTCGCACAACAGCTTTGCAGCACTGGGGATCTGGGTTCAAGTCCCAGGTCAACATCTGAAAAGAGTTTGTATGTTCCTCTGTATGCACTATATAAATACAGTAAAGGATAACTATGAGGAGAAAAAGCAAGATAAATAAATGGTCAGAATATTAGAGATAGATGATAAGCATCTTTACCTGGGAATTCAACCAAGAGGTATTAACCCTTTCACAGGCATTTCTGGAGGTTTTGTGGAATTATTGGCCAGAGCAATTTTTACAATTTTGACGTTTACAAATAAAATCGAAATTACAGCAAAGAATTAAAGTAAAACTGGAACAAACCACATTTCCTGAAAGCAGACACTTGCCCCATTTTCAAAATTTTATTAAACAGTTTATAGACATAGGCACCTTCATGCTATTTTGATTCAAACTGAAACATTTTATAAAAAAATACTTAAAATTTGACTTTGATTGCAAAAAATGTGCTCCAAACAGACAATATTTACCTTCACATTTCCTAAATGTAATAGATGGACATGTGTAGAGTTCACAGATACCTCAGTCATATTATTGATGATTTATTCATGTCAATATATCACTAAAACTGAAATAACTAAATATCTGCTTTTCAGCTAGAAATTTTAAAAGACAGCCACAACCTCCAAAATATAGCAATAAAACTAAAAAAAAAAATTAAAAAAAGTGACCCGTAAAACATTAATATATATTATATATATACACACATACATACATACCATGTATACTCGAGTAGCCATGTGAAAGGTCGCGGGCCAGAGTTGCGGATCGGAGCCCTGAATGATGCATCTTCGAACAACGCACGCTGTCAGCTTAGGCTCCGGTCAGAAAGACAAATGAGATAGAAAGAACAGAGATACTCCTAGCATAACGGCTGGAAAATTCTGGAGTGTGCTCCATTGGCGCTGTAGCGATGACCCCACGCACTGAACACGTACACACCTCCCTGAGCGTAGATCTTACGGCGTCTGAGCAGTACTACTATCTGGGCAGGACAGCTTCCCTAATGCAATTCCGCAAAGTTGCGCAACAAGTAGTTTGGGGCTGCCCAGTATCTCAGAGATCCTCTAACCGTGGGGTGGTAAAGTGCTGTCCAAGTAGGCCACCACCTGCGGGTGCAGGATCTCTCCATGTCCTGTCCTGCTGCTGGTGGGCCGGCTTACCCTCCTCACTAGGCGGGTGGATGAAGCTGGCACATTAAGGACCTTCCAGACTTAAGCTGCTGCTGATTTTACCTTCATGGATGAGCTTAGAGCTTAAGCCTTGCTGATATATAGGTGAAATAGGGCTACCAGTATACTTCTTGGCAGGGGGTACCCCCACTTTAAATGTAACCCCCTATATGCTCTATCCAACAAAAAATCCCTGTGAGACTCTTATGGAAAGTTTTTTTTTTCCAGCCAAGTGTTTTTATAAATCCTGTCACAGAATGTCCTTTCACATCCTCCCTCCCCCTCCACTCCCTCTGGAGAACCATAGTCAAGTTGTTTCTTTCTGGACCCATTTTCTAAATCTATAATTTTCTGTTTGGGCCAATTTTCAGGCTTCTCTAGCAACTTTCACGCCTTTTGAGAGTTTCAACTACAGAATCCCCTCAACATTGCTTAACCTGGTCTCTGCCATCTCCCACTCTTATTAGTACCCACAAATTTCTGCCCCTATGGAAGATCAGGAAGATAAAAAAGTGGCTCAAAAGTTGGTGTAGGAAGGTGGGCTTTGGGTTCATAGAAGACTGGGCTGACTTTATTGTCGGCAATTGGCTCTACAGTAGGGATGGGCTGCACCTCAATGGGGAGGGTGCAGCTGTTTTGGGGGGAAAAAATGGCTAGAAGGTTGGAGGAGTGTTTACACTAGAGACTTGGGGGGGGGGGGGCTAAAAGACAGTGTAGATAGGGAGCTGGGAACAGTCATAGTCCATGGGGAGGAAGGGGGCTGGAATGAGATTGGGGAATAGGAACAAAAGGAATAGGGATAGGGAAAACCATATAAAGTGCATGTACACAAACGCCAGAAGCCTCACAAACAAAATGGAGGAACTGGATCTTTTACTGTTGGAGTGCAAATATGATATAGTGGGTATCAGCTAGACATGGCCTGACAGTGGCTATGAATGGACTGTTACTATAGATGATTATAGTCTTTTTAGAAAGGATCGTATAAATAAAAAAAAGAGGAAGGGGTTTGTTCATATGTGAATTCTTGCCTCAAGCCTGTTCTGCGAGATGACATCGGTGCTGAGATGAAATCTGGATCCCTGTGGTGGAGATAAGGGAGAGAAAAGAATACAACGCATGGTGAATTACCTATATGGGGGACTTCAAAGGACATTACGCTATATTTTGGTGTAAGCCGATTTCAGCACAAATGTGGCTGAAAAACGTCCCCTCGCTATACACCCGAATCTCAATGTCAACTGTAAACTACTTAAAATATAAACTTATATGCTCACCCATCCGGTGGCCCCGCGTTCAGCACGCTCCCCCCCCCGATGTCCGCGCCGCTTGTCTTCAGCTTCCGCGCCCGTCTTCTTTCTTCTGCTGGGCGCCACCATTCTTTCTTCCCCCTGGCGTCGCTCAGTTGAACGTCAGCATCGCGCGCTCATACTAGCCGCCAGCCGGAGAGAGCAATTGCGGCGCCCTGGGGGGGGGGGGGGTCCCCGGTCACGAAGAGCAAGAATCGGCGCGGAACCGAGACGAAGGGTCTCGGACATCGGGGGAGCTGCGGCTGCACCGTCCTGAAGTCCACCGCGAGGGTAGTATATAGTTTATTTTTTTGGAATTCGGGGTAAGCGTATACTACTGGGGGCAAAGCTGTATACTATGGGGCGCTCCCGTATAACTACTGGGGGCAGGCTGGAGCTGTCGTTATCTATAGGGGGCTGTTGCTATACTTACTGGGGTGGGGGGGGGCTGTGACCAATGCATTTCCACCCTCTGCTTATACCGATTCACTAGTGTTCTTGGGTGGTAAAATTAGGGTCTCGGCTTATACTCGGTCGGCTTAACTCGAGTAATATAAGGTACCTAGGTTCACGAACTAGTCCGGAGCCAAAAGAGGGGGGGGGGTGGGCACTGCTGGCCGGTAGGGGTTACCTACCACACGACCTGACAGAGTAACTCAAATTACACGGTTGGGGGATACCTGGTAATATGAAGCAGAATAGAATTGATGTTGTATTACTCTTTAACAAGAGTGGAGTTAGTGGAGGGGCCAGGGCCGGTTCTAGACAAAGTGGGGCCCTGGGCAAAACCAAAAGCGGGGCCCCAAAATAAAACAATTTTATGACCAGTCACAGTCGGCAAGAGGCTCCCTTTAGTATGGTAAAGCAAATTGTAATATGGGAGAATTTTATAGGAGATAGATGATAGGGAGAAGCTCGGTGCCTCAGTGGTTAGCACTACAGCTTTGCAGCGCTGGTCCACATCTGCAAAGAATTTGTATGTTCTCTCTGTGTTTGCGTGGGTTTCCCCCGGGTCCCACACTCCAAAAAATTACTGGTAGGTTGAATAGATTGTGAGCCCCATTGGGGACAGGGACTGATGTGACAAGCTCTGTGCAGCGGTGTGTAATCTGTGTGCACTATAAAAATAAAGGAATTATTATTTATAATTATTATGATAGAAGATAAATATGAAAGATGATAGAAATTTCTAGATGCAGACCTATAAAGAAGATTATATATAAAGTAGATAGATATGAGAGATAAATACAGTAGAAGAGAGAAGATTGATTGAAAAATAGATAGAGAAAAAGCGAGATTATAGGAGAAAGATAACTAGACAGATAAATATATATATAAAGAAGATAGATGATAAGCTGATAAGCATCTTCACCTGGGAATTCAACCAAGGGGTATTAACCCTTTCACCGCCAAGCATTTCTGGATATTTTGTTGCGTTACTGACCAGAGCAATCTTTACAATTTTGACGTTTAAAAATAAAATACAGCAAAAAGAATTACATTTTCTGAAAGCAGACAATTGCCCCATTTTCAAAATTGCATTAAAGAGTTTATAGACATAGGCGCCTTCATGCAAAAATACTTAAAATTTGACTTTGATGGGAAAAAATGTGCTCCAAACAGAAAATATTTACCTTCACATCTCCTAAATGTAATAGATGGACATGTGTAGAGTTCATAAATGTCCCATATTGATCTGTTCACATAATTAAATCCACATAATATCACTAAAACTGTAATAACTAGATATTTACTTTTCAGCTAGAAATTTTAAGATGGTCACAACTTGCAAAATATAGCAATAAAACAGAGTAAAGGCACCATAAATCCTATATAATTTAGAAAGCAGACAACCAGGCAATACATTTGGCAATTAACATTCAAAATTTCCTCTAAAATATGTACTTTAGATGTGCGCCATTGTATTAGCCGCACAATAACAGAGCCCTCCGCGCTTCATAAGAATTTGAGTGAGAACGTCATAACATAGGTGTAAATAATGGAGGAACTTTATTCCAGAACATGTGTGTGTTTATGGTGTTACATATAGCTTTATGGACATGTTCTGGGTCGTGATGTTAATATAATAGCGACATTAGGTGAAGAGGATCGAATGTTAATTGTATCAGTCAATTTTTGCAAAAACAAAAAACCGTGTGTTCTTAGATAAAGTGAATATTTCCATTATCTGTGAGGTGCAGCAGCTCCTGTGTGCACCAAATTCTCCCTGTAGCCTCATGGCTGAGAATCTGGAGGGGGGCGGGGGGTGCACACTTCAGGGGGCTGCATCTCTGGCTCTGTGACACATAGAACCTCACTTCCTTTTTCCTATGAAAGAAGAGAGTCTCCTCTTTTATATGAATCTAAAGTTGTGTTTCTAAGTGTCAGCTAAACAGAACTATTAACTGTTAAACTGCAGTTGGGAGTGATTTTTATAAAAATGGCACCTGATATTCTCACTTTAAACCTAAATATCTCTGGATCCATGGCACCTAGAAACAAAATTCAAGATTCATTTGAAAGTAGAGATTCTCCCCTTTCATGTGGCCCTGGGCAATTGCCCACTTTGCCTACCCATAGCGCCGGCCCTGGGAGGGGCTACAAACACTCTACACTTCAGGAGGGCAAATTTTCAGCAACTAAAGGAAGATCTTATAGGCATAAACTGGGACAAATGTTCTCAAAGACAAAAGCTTACCCCAAAAATGGGACTTTTTCACAAATATTCTAAAAAAGACCTGTGAGAAACACATACCATATGATAAAAAGCATAAGAGGAACAAGAAAAAGCCAAAATGTGGCTAACTAGTCTTGTAAGGAAAGCCACAAATATAGAGAAATATTCCCAGGGAGAGCATAAATAACCCCAAATTCAGGGTCGGACTGGGGTACCTGGGGCCCACCAGTGAAATAGATTTTGGGGGCCCACCTACTACTAGTCAATTTTCCCCTTCATATCCTCAATTACTTTCAACACTTCCCCTATCGCTGAGGTACATTGAGCTATTTCCTCTGAGAAGTCATTAAGGGACAGGCTCTTTATTCCTTTTTCTGGGCCTGCAACATCCTCTACATTGTCTATCTGGACCGACTCAATCTGTTGTTGGCAACTGTGAGGATGCCCCACTTCTGCGTTTTTCATCTGATTTCTTATTCTTTTCCATAGGTGGGCCTGGAGATTGCAGAATTTTTTCCATTTTACCTACTTTAGTTTTCCCACCTGGGGAAAGTCCCCCCTCTGACAACCTAGTCTTTGAGCCTACTTTAATTCGCAAAATTCCCATAATTTTTATTATACTGTAACATAATCACTCAAGTCCACATGGGCACAGTAGATGGGTAACACCGCTAACTAAAGAACATTTCCATTCACATTTTAAGCCTACCAGCATGCAGAGTTATTGTAATTAGTAAACACTAAAATGAGAGGAAGAGTAGACCCAGAAAAACTAGTGTTCCAACAGCGAGCAAATCCGTAGCAGAGGGGCAAATTATTGTCTATAAGCAGAAGATGACCCGGTACAGTCGCCAACGTCCCCTGCATGTATGTTTAATAGAATATTAAGGGGGCCAGTCCAGATGTTCCACTCGACCGTTACAAGGTTTTTAAAAAACAAAAATAAGCCTGTTAGCAACGTTTGACTTCGTGAACACAGAGGTTAGCCAGTCCCCCGGTCTGGAATGTCCATATCAATTTGGCTAAGTAGTTTAAACTATATGAACAGTCCCCCAGATACCAGTCCCGCCACTACAGGTATTGCGTAGGGCAATAGAAAGATAGTTTCGTAGCATACATATCTGGAACACAGCGAACTCCATCCTGCATCTACTTACCAGCGGTGAATCTATTCCTGAGGATCACTCTCCATTACCACTCTCAGCAATCCGGACTTCTCTAACAATCCGGCATCTTGTACAAGTTTCATTTTGGGCGCCGTGCCTGCAAGTTTTGGTTTAATAAATAACCGCAAGTTTATTTTGCACACGTTGCCTTTGTCTGGTCCCTCCCACGGCTGTTACACAAGGGTGTCTCCATCCACACAAGGGAACATATACTATACGGACACTAAGGGGGTTTGCCCCAGGGAGATTCATCCCTCCAGTGTTCTGGGCCCCAGCTGCCTCCAGGTCCAAGAAAAGGCTAGGCCCCGGTGGGGGTGGTTGCAAGGGGTGAAACCTAAATTTTTGTAGAAGGATGGGGTTTTTGTGTAGCTTGAAAAAGGTAGCATTTTTCAAGTATGATGATATCAAGGTAAACATGTCTGTTTTGCACACTCCACAGAAGAAGAAGATTGAAGTTTTGGAAGGTCTACTGAAGATTTATTTGTAGTCCCTCTTGTTGTGGAAGTGACCACAAGTGAACGTAATGATCCAAGGACAAAAAAATACTTTGGAGTTACTGCACAATATCCTATCTTGACAAACATATCAAAAATTCAACATAATTAACAAACTACAAACCTATCCTTTATGTAACACTGTACTTCTCATGTACTGATTGGTGGCGTTGTCACCTTTAATTTTTTTTTATCATCCTTTAAAGAATTTGATGTCATCATGACATCCTACACAGAACCATTCAAGTGGCAGAAAAGAGTACACAACAGTGCAGAAAGAAAGAGAGATTGATAAATTTGAGTGGAATTGCCTATTGCACCTGTAAGCCCCATCTTTTCAACCTTCCAACTTGGATGGGGATGTAGATAGTTGGTCTGGTTGCTGGGTAGATTAAAAGATAAAATTCAATGCCACCCCCACTTTAAATTAAATGCAATTCAAAAAAATTGTTTTATTTTTCTAATCATGCTGGTAGATTACCCCTTACACTGTTCCGATATATCAGGACTGACACTGCTAATACCGATGTATGCTTCAGATGATTGCTTGTTCATGGTGCAATAGTAAAAAAAAAAATGTATTCCCTAAAAAAAAAAAACAAATAAATTAATATATAAAAATAAAGCATAATCAATAAAAATGCCCATAAATCCCAATAACAAAGACTATAACACAAAAAGTTCTAAATCATACAAACCCCCACATATAATTAGTAGCATCACCGTTTCCGTAAACAACCCGTAGAATAAAAGTAAAAATTATTGAAACCCGTTTTTTTAAAAACTTTTAAAAACGGCACAATTTTTTATTTTTTACTATGGAACCCCACACAAAAAAAAAACAAAACAAAAACATATGTACTCCAATGAGTCCAAGTCCAACATGTCCCACCACAAAAAAGAAAGCCATCACCAGCTCAATAAGCAAAAAGTGAAATGTTATGCCACTTGAACTAATAACAACATAAAGGGGGAGAGGTGGCCAACAGCGTGGTTGGATCACCTTTTTGCCACTGGGTGGATATTTTTCCTCCCTGCACAGGGATCCAGTTTGTACACTACAAGTTTCCTGCGTTCAGTTTCAACGTCTTTTGCTCTAATTGTCAGCCTATATTTCCAACTCAATTTAGTTACTTCATTTTTATCATTTTTTGGAACTTTTCATACCTTTTATTAATAAGCATGGTTTTATTTGGCAAATTTAGTAAACATAAAAAGAGTACAATTATTTTTTTAGGCTTACGGTTGACAAACCAAAAAAAACAAAAACACATAAAATAAAAATCCAGTACCGAATGATTCTTTACTACTTGCCCTAACAAAAAAGTTCTAAACAATTTTTCAAACAAGGGGATACAACCTCAAAATGGTAACCCCTGGAAAAAGCAGCTCATCCCGCAAAAAAAAAAAAAAAAAAAAGCCATCACATGGCCCATAAATACTTGGGAGAGTTGCTTAAAAAACAATTGTAAGGTGGGTGTTTCTCTTTGAAAATGTGTAAATTTGTGCTTACATGAACAAGACTGATGAATTTGAAATTCTAACTATCGGCTCCTTTTGAGTAATTATAGGAAGATCTCAGGGGTTAACAATCTCCTAAAAGCTGTTTTCTTTTCTGATAGTTTAGGGTCTGGATTTGAAAACGGGTTGAATAAATAGGGGGAGGGGGGTTAATGTAATATATGTAAAAAAATTTTTCATTCAAACAGTATTTATCCAAATGAGTCCATGCGGAAAATCAACACAACGATAATCATCCGGTTTGTAGCCATGGGACAGTCAAAATATTATCCAACATTTCAAAAATATGAAAATTAAGACGACATTTGGGAAATGTTATCAGCAATTTAATTTAGTGGTTAAATCTATCCTGCCTGAAAACACAATGAGTTCAAAAAAATTTTTTTAAAAAATGAATCTTTTGTCCTTTCAGTACAACATGTGAGTAAAAAAAAAAAAAACAGAACTTAATCTACAAAATGGCTTCGTTCTAAAGGGGTTGATATCACAATTGCAGGTGAAAAAAATCTGAGGTTTTCTCATGAAATAAAACTCAAATTATAATAAACCAAGATAATTTTTTTTAACCCTTTACTTCACAATTTCTCAGTGATGGCAGTGTAAGATCCAGAAGGGGTGATGGAGACTAAGCATAACTTCATGATCCATCTCTAGTTCTGTGAGCCTGAAAAATGTTGTTAATTATCAGGGTAAGTGTTTATATACACTTTCTTTCTACTTGGTCAGTATTAGTACAATTTCAAAGGTAAAGAGAACTAGACAATCTAGATGATAATCCATGATATGCTTGCACCACCACGACACTATCACTCCTCCTACATCTCTGCTATTGCCACAACACATTAAACTGCTGTGCCCCCCACATAACAACGTATCCTTTCTATAGCATGTAATCTTTTTTGGTCATTGTGTGTACTCAGTGAGTGGAGTTCAGTCTTGGACTGTGCATTGGGCCCGTGGCTAGAGTGCAGGAGGCAGAGAGAAACTTCAGCACACGGCCGTCACCAGGGAAACCAGCGTGGATTTTCTGACCACCAATCGGAGTTCGGTTGTTCTAGGGCTACTAAAAATTGTGTACCAACAGACTGATGAGACATCTTGGACTTAAAACGTTTCTCACAAGTGTATGTAGTGGTGCTGTGTTTTTCTCTGAAGAGTCAATTGCTGTCCTGTCAACTGTGAAATGTGGGTCCCATTAGGTCCATATGTCTCAATACCTGGCCGAGTTGTTGTAACTATTTATGTAATGACCTTCGTTAACAGTACCATTGTATAGTAAAAAATGCAGTAACATGCCTCACTTAGTGAAAAGGACTAGATTGTTCTCCCTTTTATTTTAATTTGTGAGCTGTCTGGCCTATGTTATACAGTTTGAAGCCCACACAGCAGTTTAGAAAGTTCTTGGTATAGACCATCACTGTATTTGATAGTCCACAGTAGTTTTAGGGCTTTGACTACAATAGGTTTATTTATTTTTATATGTCAGATTTACCTTGCAACAGCTAAATTTTAATCCACAATCTGTCCTCTTACTTAACCATACATGAGTGGATCACAAAAACTAAGAAAAAAAAAGGGAAGATGGGAAAAAATTATTAAAATTCAGAAAAATAAGCAGCTACTTTTTCACAGGCTGCGGATGCTGCTGCCTTCTGCAACTGCCCGGAACTATCTGATCAATGTTGAGAGATTAATTAAAGAGACCTCCCCTTCTGCTACAGAGCTCTCAATCATTGCTAGGACAGATATTGCCCTATTTGAAAACCCGACATTAATCCTAGCTTTTGAAAGTATGCTACCAATACAAGTCAGCAGATGTGATGGCAAGAACTTTAGAAAGTGCAGACTGCCAACGGGTGCATAGAACATTCTCTAATTTGAGCACGTATGGACCATAGGGACATTTTCCCCTTACAATCACAGACCCAAATTTTATTCTTTCCAACGGTGCCTGCAGACCTAAAGACCCTATTCCAATGATATGATGAGGACATAGGTTTTTTTTCAGAGAAGTACTATATAAGGACTACAAAAAGGGCATAAAAATGATATCTATAGATTATATATTTGGCTCACCTACTTTTGTAGAATGCTCGTTGTCACTCCCTTCCGGATGTTGACGTAACGGGCTTACGTCTTTCCTCACACTCCCAGTTACAGTTGCCTTCAGCAAACAATCCTTTCCCAAATTGTCTTTTTATTAAATTTTGAGACATGGCGTTTCTCAAATAACAGGTTTTCCAGCCTTGCCCAAATTGCTGATTCTAAGCCAGATGCGTCACAACTTCCTGTTAATGTTTTTGCCCAAATTGTAAAGTTCATTGGTACAATGGAATTTCCACTAAACCCATTTCAGTTTGTTACGTTTGTTTTAACTAAACAACTATCCAGTTTTCCACAAGTCTTGACTGGCCTTCTATTTGGTAAATTGTTTGCTTTTTAAATACTGTAGGCGGATTCAAAAAAATAACGCTATTGAATAGTATGACATCTTTATTATTTGAAAACTTATAACGTTATACCGCCAATCTTAAAAAAAAAAAGGATGTTTTCAAATGCAAAATACCGAGTACCTTCTCTAAATGGTCCCTTTTTCCCTTCCCAGAGAACCAAGAGATTCTGTTTGATTGCTGACCCATTGCTTCCTTCGAAATCTGAGTTTGAGACCCATCAGAATGGACTCTTTTGGAAGCAGTGACATGCTAGCCTTACTTCAAATCATCCACAAGATGCCCTGTTTAAGTTGACTCAGTCATATCGGAGGTTGCAGGACCTAGTACGTTGTAGCACAATGTGACACGTCCCTATAATTGAGGACACCCCACTCTCCAATTGGCGCCCGCTTCACTTTTGAACCCAGAGTTCAATGCCCTTACTGCCACCCCGCCTAAAACATGGACAAATTCGAGTTTTACCTCAAATGGACCTTTTTTCTTTTAATTATTAGGGACACTCATCGTGATCCATTGTCCACCAACAAATGTTATGCCAACCCAGTATAAGTCCTAACCCATCTGTCCATGCAAGAGATTGGACACTGTATTCCACTCATTTCTAGTCAAGTTTATGAACCATAATGCGGTTCCTGCACTTCAGTGACAATTAACAAGGCTCTTCCAAGCATGATTCCAAACCGTCACCGCTTGTTTTAAACTAAGGCCCCTTATAAATTTGCTAAATCAGATCTTTTTTATTGACAAATATACATCAGAGCCGCATGTGGTTTGTGGCCGATTCCTCTGAGCGTTCATGGCAGACTTCCCGCTGCCACCATATCTCCCTTTCAAACAGGCCATACGGAAATATAAAGCTAATAAGCTTTGTGAAAGGAGTCCCGTTATACAACTGCCCTTTAGGAGTTAATAAGGACGTGACCGGACGATTGATCCTCCTGGGTCCTTCTCCTTATCCCTCCATCACAGCAGATCGTGTGGGAATACTGCAGCCTCTGCTACATAAAGGGTGCCGTCGTGTACTGCAAAATAACTTTGTTATACCAGAGTTTGCCCATTCATTCAGACATTTGCATGCTGCAAACACTGGAGGCGTGTAGAACCAGGTCTAAAACAGGTCAAAGGTTTTTCGACAGCAGGCTAGTGGGAAAGCCTTGAAAAAGGGAAAAGGGGAGTTTTTCGTGCAATGCTGTGGGCGAGTTTTGTGTCGGTCAATACGAGACGTGCGAATGATTGGTGCGCATAATAAATATCTTTGCAACTCCGTTATCAGTGTGGGAACGGGGCACCAGAGACAAGCAAAAGGCGTTTATTTGGCGAGTACAATAAGTTACATGGAGGGGGGGGCGCGGTATATTTAAGCGACCCATGTGTTACACCCTATTTTAGCTAATAACGAAAACAAAACTTGTACAAAAAAGTTGCAATTTATCTGATTCATCAAATTGGAATCCACAATTCCTTTGTTTCTCTATAAAAAGAAGGGAGCGAGACGCATACTTTATTTCAGGAGAAAAATCTTGGAGGCCTCATATCTGGAAACCTCAGGACAGAATAGGATTTTATCAGTCCCCAAAACAGCATATGTGGAAAAATTGGTGACATGTTTTCCTGGTAATTAAGGGGATAATGGCTTTAGTCCCTTAACGGTTAATAGCTCACAACTCATGCTCTTCATTAAATTCGGTTCCTTTGAGTAAAAAATACTTTCAGAGACAATCATTCCAGATTACTTAACGAACATGACTGGCAGGAAAAGGTCTAGAAGGCTACAAGCGTTTGCAAGACAGCAGGACTGCTGGACTCCAGACCATAAAACCACATCCTTTTAGGTCAGTAACCTGTCACTTTATCCAGCTTTATAAAAGTGTGAGTTTTCAGACCGAACACACATCCTGCATCAGATGAGTTTTCTAAGAGTACCATAAAATGGCAAGGTAAGAGAACAATTAGTCTTTACTGATAAAGCTGTCAACGCTAACAAAATCCATACATTCTGTCAATTGACCCACCTCCCTGCCTTGCACATAATAATACACTTTCATTTGTCCAAAAGAGTTTACTCACCTTTAAGGATTCATTGACAAAGTGGAAGGGATAGTGGAGTTATTTTACAACCAAGAGCACAACATCTGCAGAGACACTGAAAATTACAAAAAAAAAAAAAAAAACACACCACAACACATGGGGGCATGCCTTGCAGAGGCACAACAAAGTGTTCACAAGAATGGAAATCCACATACTTAAATGCATTTGAATTCAAAGGATTCAATTATATCTAACCCTGGCTATCATCATGCACCTTTTTTGACAACCCCCAGTTCCAGATAGATGGGACGTAGGTACGGCAGTTAATAGTAAAGTAAAGTTGGAAATGGTTTTTTATTATTTGCTTACTTTTTACAGTTCAATAACAATCAAGAAGCCTTAAAATGGTAATCCTTCGCAAGATCTTAATATTCTTAGGTTAACAAAATAACAACACTCCAATTCACATTAGTAAAAATAACATTCACGATCTCATGTCTGACACCACAGTGAGCTCCTCTTTGCACCCCCAGCCTCACCGTGCATTCCAAGACAAGCTCACATAGAGACGTCCGCTTGCAGCAACAGTGTGATAAGAGTTAATTAACAAGCTACAGACAGATAAGGTCTTTTTCCTGGGCGGAGGAACTAGATCTGATAGTATGTTTATGCTGAGATATCATAATCCTTTGTTTAGAGAGTCCCCCGTTCCCCATTGATTTTACAAACCTGCCCACCCTACAGAGTGATATGAGCTAAACGCTAATAAAAATTGGTTAAAATTGAGTGAAGTTATCTTATAAGCTTTTTATGGTTTCCCCTAGGGATGGAAGTTTTTAAAAAAAATTTCACGGGAAAACCCTTTAACAGTAGCGTAGGATAAGCTTAGGACTTGAGGGATGTAAAGGCTCCAAGAATCGTTCTTTCTGTGTAAATGGTCTGCCGACAGTATCTCACACCACCGGCAGTGACAACTGAAGAAGTGACTGCTAGTTAGAGGCTTCTTCTTTGTGCATCAATGGACAGAATTTTCCACAGATGATATATGCTGCACCTCAGAAAACGCGAGTAACTGGACCCCCAAAGGTGGCTCCCTCTTAATGATAGTAGAGCTGTTGATATGGTTCCTTGCAATACCAGAAGGCAACGATGGAGCGCTACAAAGACAGGCACACTTTGGAAGCATTTTTTTGTTTTTTTTTTGATAACAAGGTTACAAGCGATCCTTCAAGAAGAAATGTCCCTGCAGCATGGGATCGTAGAGGTAGGTAGAGGTAAACGACAGTCCCTTGAGAAAGTTTTTTTTTCCCCCACCAAAACTAGGCATATATAATATCAGAGAGGAAAAACTATCAGCCCTTTTAAGCTGAGGCACCTTGTTTTCTTAATTTATCAGTTTAAAAATGTTTATATGCTGCAAGTGTTGCACTTGGTAATTTTTTGTTTAATATGGCAGCCGAGTTTTGAAAAATTTTCGCCCCTTTCTCCAAATACATAGAACCACGAATTTAGTTGGGCTTCCTAGTATAGCATTTACCTGTAATTTCTGGCCGTTCAACATTGAGTTTACAGTTCTATGCAGTTATTCCCCTCCTGAGGGTTGGTGTAATAAAACAATTTTTTGAAATGATGTCCGTTTAAAACTTTTTGACTAATACCATACCTACGGTAAAAAGCTGTTTTATCCAGCAGCTGTCAACGCACTCTAGGTTTATGACCCATGGAAAAATACTCTAGCCTGGTTTTTACTTCTATTGCTTAATGCACAGTGGAGATTTAGGTGAAATACCAACTAAATCAGTTAAAATCTTGATATATAAACAAACCTATACAGCCCCTGGTTACTCTTCACACACTGATTATGTTACCAGCAAAAAGCTATCGCAAAGTCTTTGAGAGCCCAAAGGAGCTTATCACTCCAGAGAGCCGAAATTCCATTACTAGGGCTGAACGCTAGGTTGGAAATCTCCATATTCAGTCCCAGTGCTTTGCCAGTCCTGCCCTTGAGGCCTCATCAGGCTCCAGAGATTGAGAGGGTAGCTGCCATCCGCCAGCCTATAAGAGACCCCACCTCCACCGCATGTGTGTCGTATTGGGAAATAAACAGCATGGAGTGAAACAAGGAGGTAAGTGACTGTGATGGAGATTAGAGCCAGTCCATTTTTCACTAGCTTAAATGTTGAACATTTTTGCATCAACCTGTTTGGTAATGAAATTTTTTGGGCGTTTTTTTTTAAATTATAACATATTTGTTCACCACTGAAATTTTTTTTGGTTGCTTTAGTGTGGCAGTCCACACGGGCTTTAACACCTGCATTTGCAAACGCATCACAACTGGAGAAGAGAATATTGCCCATTACATTGCCATCAACATGTTTTACAAAACACGTGAGTTTAATATCTTTGGTTGACACTGTTTCCTCTGTTAACACAAATGCATTTTGTAAACCACAAGTTGGACACATGTAATTAGGCAATCTCCTGTTCTCAGCTGTTGTTGCTTTGAAGATTTAATGTTAACACACGGTCTGACTGCACCCTTGTTATGCAATCACTCCCGGGGGTGTGACTAGAGCGTTTTAGAGTTTTTGTGTGAGTTTTTAGTTTTTGCTTTGCACATTTTTCCAGTAGCAGTCTCAAGACGAGAAGGGCAAAGAAAATTAAACGGAGTCCAGATGTGAGAAAACAAAAAAAACATTCCAACTCAATACACAAACCTTGAACAAAATGTCTCGGCCAAGCCCCAGGAAATTCGAATAAAATGTTAATAACAATTGATTCAGCTATTATCACTGCTCAATGTTTTCCTGGAGATGCGAGTCAAGTATAGAAAAATACCCCTTATTGACTGCTGTATTGGGATATATCAATATATGTCCTCCATAGACGGCTATGGGCACTCCGGAATCGTCACTGGGACTGCCTTACATGGGAAAAAAGCTAGAGCATACTCTATCTTTCCACATGTCCAAGGCTGTGCGGGGCATTTTCCTATGTAGAGGGTAGTGGGGAGCAACCTGTGGAGGTGTTTCAGGTGCCACCAGTTCCCATGAAGAACATGGTGCCCACAATTGATGAATCTTGCGTCCTCTGCCCTACTCAGACAGAGGCCCACATGTTTTTTTGCAAATTTAACAATAGAGCATCCAACACACTGTCCATCACCGCATCATAAATTTGGCACATCATTCACTGTGCATGGAATCTACCTTTCGTGCAAGAATTGTGTCAGTTGGGTATATGCAGCCGCACACTTCTTTAGGAGTCAGAACGAAAACTTGCGCAAAGGCTTTAATAAATCTGACTACGGTGTTTCCTCCCTGGAATATGTGTACTACGTACTTCCGCAATAATGCACCAAGATGAGGGAAAGCACACTCCAGAATAGAGTGCCCAAAGTTCAAACAATAACAAAAATATCCTGTGGCTGTCCTGTAACTATGTCCCTAACAAAAAACACACACATCGAACACTCCTAAAACTATTGACTTAGTTCATCCTATATAACATCAAGAATTCCACACTTATCCCTCCACATTATCTCTAGACTATGTCAAACATTTATTTCTACCCCATGCTATCTAGTTTTCCTTGGATTATTTCTCAGTAACAATATTTTTTTTTGTTCAGCCACTTCCTTCATCTTAATCTCTCAGACTTGCCAATAAACTACCTAACACCCTTATCCCTCATGACTTTTACACACATACTCTGGAGCACCATTTAAACCCTCAACATTTAAAGACCTCCTGGAGTACTTTTTATTGTGCTCACATATGTACACACTATTTTTCCCCACTATATTTTATTTTGTGTTAGCTTTATTCACCACTTTCCCTCTTCTACACGCTCAGAAACATCCCAGCCTTTTGCCATTCCCTGATCCATACCTTAATATTCCCCCATCCCTCCAACTGTATGCATCCCCGTTCCCTTGGCAATCATACCCATATATCCTCCTTCTCCTACTCGCCGCCCCGATTTCTCCCCCCCCTAGCAACTAGCCGCATCCTCCGCTCCGCATCCACCGCTGCACTCTCCCTCTGCGCATGTGCAGAACAGGACACTCTCCTGCACACGCCGCGCGTATTTAACAGAGTTGGGCACGGTGGACCCGAGTGCACAGCGCTCCATTCTGTCCCAAGCTCTATTAGGAGAGTTATCTTACAACTGCATCTCCTAAACATCACTGGAGCTGGACAGATGCTCAAATGACGGCCTCTTCCCGTACAGGTAACGTTGCTTATATCGGCATTTATCTCTCCAACAAGCTCAGTCTTCGACATTGGGGTCCTCTATTAGCACCAATTTTAACCCTCCCCTCCAAATGACTACATTATCTATAGATTCATATATACTGTTTGGATCCACTACTCGATCCGTTTTTTATGAAGTGTAACAATACTTTTTGTTTTACTGTACCCATTTATCTAACTATTCATTCACTGCAACTTTTTTTATTGCATTTTATTACCTACTTTATGGTCTTATAAGCAGATCTATTTTTATTATACAAGAAATAATTATACTCTGTTTTAATGAATATATACCATCTCTTTTATATTTAAAACTATGGCCCAACATACATTCATATAGATTTTCCTAGACCAATTCTTGATTTTTTTTATTAGAACCTAATTACTGGACCTGAAGTAGGGGCGCTGTTCTGCACCCGAAACGCATTGTCGTTGATTTCAAAATAAATATAACTTCATTTCAACGCACGGTACGGAGTCCCTTCTATTTCTCCTACACACTCTAATGGCTAAGCAGCTAATTGTATGTGGAAGATCTCATCATGGAACGATATCTCTGGAAAGTTATTGAAAAAGATTAAATTGGGATTGCCCTCAAATCTTATTTCATCATTGTGTTTGTGATGACAGCAGTGTCTCCGTGCTAGGACAATGTATTCCTGCAACTCCCGGTTTTATTCTGTCTCCATTGGTACACCCATTTGTTTCCTTTTCCAGCAATGGTGACTCTTTAGAAGACATTTTGGGGCTAAAATATTTTTGCCATTATTATAGTGACCCGATCTATCAACAACCCAGCAGATGTTCCGATTGGCTTTGACACAAGAAACTATCGAGGAGGGAGAACTTGATCGACACCCCGGGTTTCCGAATTTGCCAGGGAAAATCTTTTTTTTATTTCAAAACCCTGGATACACCCACCCAATCCTTTGTAAGATACATTACTACGAGTCCTCTCATTGTTGATCAGATTTGCAATGTCCTCAACATTGAGGGACATTCACACAATAACTGAAGATTTCCTGAATGTTATTGATCATCAGGATTATAGACAAATTGCCAGAGGGCGATCTTCAGTGACAAAAGATCTTTGGCATCATCTATCCTTATTTAAAGATCTAGTTATTGGACCTTATACATAATTGCGTCCTTTGGAGGCTTGTGAAAGTTTAGGCTACTTAATTTCCCACAGCACGCCTCATGAGCGGGGCTGTTGTTTGCCAACTGCTAGTCCTTATGTGTACAAAAAGGGGTGTTTTTTTTTTTGATATTGATACCCTATGTGCAATATATTTTCTTCGACACCATGGTAAAAGTGCAGCCTTCCCCCACACGAATGAAGAAGCCAGCCGAAGAGAATAGCTGGTCGTGTGGCAGCTGGCCTAGGAAGAAAGCAACTTTACCAAGCACTGACCCAACGCTGCACCTAAAGAAAAAGTTCCAGGTGTCTTTATTTACATTATTTGGAGTTTCAGTGGTCAAAAAAACCCAAAAACTTTGAATAATACCGTCATGGAGGCGGACCCATTTAGCACTAAGTCGAGCTCTGAAAACCCAATCCAGTCCACCATCCAGTCCCCCCCCCCCCCCCCCCCCCAGACGACCTTCTTCTGGTTCTGATTTAATCACAACGATGCGGCATTCTAGCAGGGAAGCTTCTTTTGGTTGTGTAAAGTCAGGGAGGAGGAGAAGTTTAACACTAAGTTATATTCTGGATGAAGCCACCACTTTGGGCCATGAGGAACACAATCTGGAAGAGTACTACAATACAACATCAAACCAACTATTTGCAATAACATACTGTTTTAGCTTTGCTTATCACTTGTAATTTGTATTTTCCGTCAGTAAATCACTAAAGAAAGATCATTATGAAATTTAATGGAACTGAAAAGGACCATGTTTCCAGGGTGTAAAAAAAAAAAAAAAAGGCTAGAATTCGGTTGGATTCTATTTGAGAATGTGGCACTGAGGAGCCGTTTGAAGACGATACGAATCTGATGCAGGGTTGATGTAGGCCTACTGAGGGGTGTTTGAGGAGCACTCATGCCCTCACCTTCAATACGTTCCTTGTGCATGGTGTTTGTTTTTTTGTTTTGTTTGTAAACGTTTTATAAAAATTGATACATTTCTCTACAGGGGCATTTCCAATGGCACAAAATAAACATTATAGTACTTGCATCTGGGCACAACCCGCACTTCTCCTCCATCCTGGGCTTCATGTGTAACAGCGGGGCATATAACTGGTTTTTCCCAATATTTTGCCACCGCACACACCTCTTACATGGAGAGGGCTGTGGGGGACAATGGATACAAGTTTTTTTTTTTTTATATACGAGGACTGTATGGGTTATGCATAGTGATGAGAGGCTGCTTGGCATTTAATTAGCGAGTTTTTGTAAAACCCCACACCCAACTGCGGGTGAGCACACGTTGTCTCACTATGCCGTGACCGTGCATGCAAAATATGGATCTCATTCTTTTTGTGCTAAAAACTCTTCTTATACTTACTTACTCGAGTAGATATAGATTTTGGTTCCATTTTCACAGACATCCCTCCTCTCTAGGGTCCGAGCCTCACTTTGGCCACCTTTTATACTTTACCTAAAGGTTATAAAAGAAAAAAAAACCGATTCCAGGTAGACTCATTGGTAATCTGGCAACAATAACTTGACCTCAAGGTATAAGTGACTAACTGATAAAATTCCTAACACCCGTTGTGACATCTCTACCATTCATATCTCTGGGACAACAAAGATATTTTGAATAAATTACAGATATACTGTAAAACCCCTCCCCCTCAAAAAAACATCCTTGCAAGTCACCCTTATACTTTCGCGTTTTCTTCTTACAACCCATTATTTTCTGTTTAATGCACCCTTTACCATCAGGGCAAGAGTACTGCCATGGACTTCGATTGCGAAGCACACATATCAATTTTTAGGTGGTGGGCCACAATTGTTTTTCTCAGATATTTTCCCCAATCACAGACACATCTTATATTGGGAAGAATATATTATGATGTATGGATATTTTTTGGGAAGTGAGCAGCATAAGTTTTCCTCGGATTTGTACATTTTTGAATAATACAATCGAATGAAATGTATACCTGAAATTTCAGAAGAAAAAAACAACCATATATAGAAAGATAACCTCAACCAATAGCTTACTTGAATGGAGAAATTGGCACCGGTACCCCTAAAGAAAGGATATCGTGGGACAATATATGAGAACCCACATAAAATGCTCGAATGAAATGACAATTGAAAAGAATGTAAAACACTGTAACACTAGATGCCAAGCAATAGCTATCCTCTCCTAAAAAGGGCCATCTCAAAAAGCTAAGATCACTTGTAGACAAACCGTAGATGGTACAATGGACCAAGGGCAACAACTATTAATTATTGGCTATCCCATGATGGGTATGCTGAGTCAAATAAATAAATTTTGGGCAGAATATTTATATTATGAGTCCCTGGGAATAGTAAAGTAGAATGGAAAAAGATATGCAGTCTATAGTCCTTACACGGAGAGTGTACGCCAGATATCAATTGGTTACCAAGCGGTGCCTCATACCCCTGTGGGGATTGTTCTTTCTGTACTACATTCTAGGAAAAAGAAAAAAAGACTTTCTGATTAATCAGAAAAGCCATGAATTAAAAATTTATCAATTGTAAAGACAACAGTGTGGTCCTATATGGCACAAATGCAAATGTATAAACTATTTGGAAAGACATACATGAGTTCAGCAACATACATGCATTTTTCAATCACCAGTACAGGTAAACACTAACAAAGACAAAACCCCTCTGGCAAACATATGAAATTGGTACATAATCACGATAAATAATTCACTTCTGTATTGACCAATAAAACTGGTGCCAGACTTTGACCCGAGGTTTAAATGAGGGATTCCCTTTTTGTTGGCTTTTTCTATAGGCTTACTGCCAGTGAACGTGTAAATTTAAACCACAATTCAAACTATTTAATCCTCAAGGAAATTTGAAAGTAAACCCGCTTTTTACGATTTCTATCCTATTTAAAATCATTAAAAATATGCTATACGATCTTTTAATACAGCAATGGATTAATAGAAAATAACAAATACAAAAACACTTTGGTTTACATACATCCCTTAAATGTGTACTCACCTGAAAAGAAATAACAAAATTTATACTGTATTTTTGTCGGACTATAAGGCGCAACTAACAATCCTTTATTTTTCTTCCTTTCTCAGAAATCAACGGTGCTCCCTTGACTCTGGTGCGCCGTATACATGAACCTAGACGATTTAGCGGCATTTATTTTGGTGCGCCTTTATAGTCCCGGAAAAATACTGTAATACTAAAGAGACTCTCCTTGGTTAATCAATTACAATGAGAGAGTGAAAACAATTGTTCCCATCGTTGACAATATGCGCATTTTGGTCATGAATAATTTCTCTAAGATAGAAGGTCGATGCACAGCCCTATGTTGGTCCTCCCCTACTGGTGAACGTAATATCAATGATGAGCAGCAAGGCTATCGCCAGTCATGGTTTCCCCTCACACCCATGGATGAAGTCAAAATAAAAGTTTATACAAGTACAGATAACCGGGTCTGCAAACATTATAGCCAATAGCCCCATTAAACCCTCAGACACAAAGATAGAATCGCACAACACTTTGGGGGGGGGGGGGGGGGGTGTTAAATGCTGATTTCGTTTTTCATTTCCATCAGGAAGGATGAGTTCTAGTAATTGAATACACCCCATAAGGTTGAGTACAGGATAGTAATGTGTTGGGGCACCCTGAAAGGGGTTTCCTATGATATCCCAAATTCTCTTTCTCTTCCCTCCCTCGTCCCCTGATGGATGTAATAGTACTGGCTAGGGAAGGAATCAAGCGATTGTAATGATCAAATCACCCACCGGACTTACTAGAAAGCAGAGAGAGATTGATCTCAGCTTCATGCAAACAACTTACTGTCCCCTAATTAAACTAAGGAATTTTTCCCGAAAGAGGATAGTAGTTTTTTCTCTGGAACGACTGTATTACGGACCTCTCATGAGGGGACGTTAAAAATTACAGCAAAATCAAAATACATTTCCGTCGATTCAACATGCCACCCCTGAACACAGCCACAAGTGTGGGGGAAACATTTTTGACCCCACTATCATTTCACCAGCGGGTCCAGTCAGGTTACTGCAGGGCTATCCTGAAGAGTCCTAACATGATATCAGCATGAAGACAAATCCACTGAAAACATAAATTCTATCCTACAAGCTAGGCAAGCTCCAGGGCCGTGGTCCCACGTGCCGCTAGGCGTCCGTCATAAAGAGACGCTAGCGCACAGGGTTAATGAAGGGAGTCTTGAAGCAAAAATTGCCATCCTCTTTATGCCCCTTCTACACTTGGCGAGTGTAATGACTCGCATCACCCTCGCACGCAGGCTGCTCTGCTTGCCTGCTCTCGGATTCACCCTATCAGAGTCCACCTAGGCGCTTGTATTCTCTGGGCACTGGTCCCGTGGGATATAACCTAATCCGATGACCGGATTTTTTTCCCAACAGTTAGAAGCCTAGCGAGTTTCTTAATGTGCTTTCCGTAAGTCCATGAGACGATATATTCCCCAATCTGCCTCAGCTCTTCACATCCCCAGGTAGGGGAGACCGGAATAGAAGACTCTTTCCCTAAACACCTTCTACTCTGTCTACTGTCAGAGACATGGCCTGTTTCAAGATCAAGCTCCGGATTCCCCCCTAACAGATTAGTGAATCTGACAAAACCCGAAAGTGATTGGTGTCTATGAGCACAATCATTCCGATTTTGCCTGGACATCTCCCTGAACTCATCGTGTGTTCACAAGTGCATTAACACATGCTTTTCAAATCGCATAACATAATCAAGGGCCCTTTTAAGGCGTTCTGACAATAAACTGACCTGAAGGAAGGGGCGCTGTTCCGACTTGAAACCCGCTCGCCTGTAATGTACCAATGTGACAGGCCCTGTAACCGACCCCATGAAAGACAAACTAACAAGGTATATTCTTGTTTGTGTCCAGCCATTACAGATTGACCAAACCCAAACAAAAACAGCAGCCCTAACTCTGTGGTTCCCCCAAACCCCTCCCCGTTTTCTTCTTAGGTCCATCCTAAACGGTGGCCAATAACTGTGCGCAGTCCTCCTACGCCAAGTGTGGAACACCCAACAAGACCGACACCTAAATAGGAAATTCAACAATTCTAAGTCGACCAATACGCAAATACAGTACAGAATCAAATGGTGGTAAAATGGTCAAGGACAATACACAATATACAAAAAGTCATAGGAGCAAGAGAACCAGTATAGTATATCGCAGAGTGTACCATATTCGCCAGCAAAAAACAAAAAAAAACAGAAGTTTTACCACAGGGAAAGATGACTGCACACTGACACTGATCCTTTAATTAGAGTTTACCAGGTGAAGGAGAGGTAAACCTAGGGCTCGCTCACACTTTGCGTTTTTGACCGCAATTTTCATTGCGTTTTGAAACGCATATACAAACATCTGAGGAGATGTGATTGCCTCATTACATCCTTTAACATTTCGTTTTCACATGCATCGTAACACGTGATGTTCACACACGTTAACAACATTGGCATTTAAAACTTAAGCGGGTATGACCTCTCTCATCAGCTGGTTTTAATATTTGTGTTCCTACTCCTCTCGGTGCTATCAAAGTCACTGCGTGCTGATCAACTTGTGAAAATCAACTCACGGTTTCGTTGGCCACTAAATAGTCAACAGCAGATTCTGACACTTGGGTCGTTAAGAAAGTCCTCAGTGAATAATGCTGGGACAATTTGTTATGGATCGGTGGTCCTCAAAGCCGTGGAGCTTGCAGCTCTGAGTAGGTCTCCTGACGCTAGTCCTAGGAGTGGATTCTGTGTCATATCTGAAGGGTACTGAACACTGTCTCTCGTTCACTTCTGTCTCTGCAGAAAAAAAAAAAAACTAAAAAGGAAAAACTGCTTCCTCTGTGGAAAGACATGTGCTCCCACTGCACAGTGGGTTTTATCCTCCCTCCTGCCTCAGGTGGTAGCCCTCTCCAATCCACTCCATTTTACAATACAGAAACTCATGGTTAAATTCTTACACATACTTAGCTTTGCCTTTCAGGCAGTATTCACAGGCTGGAATTACTAGGCTGCTTTCACCCTACCGCTAGCGTCCGTTCATAACGCACCTAGCGCACGGGGGGGAGTCCTCGCCCGACGCACATGCGTTTTCAGAGAAACGCATCGATCGGCTTAACATGGCTGAAAAACCGCATTGGCGTTCGGGCCCGAGGTACCTCCCCTAGTCGCTAGCGGTAATGTTGACCCGCGGCCTATGTCGTCTCTGCTAACAACCCTTTGCATCTGCAGGGTGTTGCCATGGCATACCTTGAGGGCGCGTTCACACATGCAATTTTGACCTGCTTTTTCATTGCGTTTTAAAACGCATATACAACATCTGAGGGAGGCGATTTTCCTAATTACACCACTGTTTACATTTACGTTTACAAACGCATTGCGTTACACAGTTAAACGTATGTAATTAGGCAAATTTACCTCTCATCAGCTGTTGTATGCGTTCAATCGCAATGAAACGCAACCAAAACACAAACGTTGAACGCGGGCCACACGTTGCGTTTGCAAACGCAGACGCAGTACCACCAAACCCGGCCACCGGGGGCGGTTCCGCGGTCCAATCGCATCGGCGTTTCTCCTCTATGTTTCTATGGAATCGCCGATGCGATTGGACCGCGGACCCGCCGTGGCGCGTTTGGGTCTGCGTCTGCGTTTCAAACGCAACGGTGCCGCCAACCTGAGTTGTGCTGTTTCATCTATGATGCTATTTATATTATTGTATAATGACTGTATGAGTGCATACGATGTGGTAATAATGAATGAGTGTATATACCTATAACTACATGTATGAGTGTATAATTTAATATACGTTAATAAATATGTGTGATTTTATGTAAGGAACAATGAGGTTTAGAAATATGTGTGATTTATGTAATGACATATAGTTTTTAAATGTGTGTGATTTAATATAAACTGTGGTATGTCAAAGAATGTAATATACTTCATGAGGAATAAGGCCCATCCACAAATCTAAAGTATATCCTCTGTCCTATGTTGAAGATAGACCCTTCCTCTCCTCTATTTTACAGGATGCCCTCTGTCTATGGTAAATCATAAGTCCAGTGATGGCGAACCTTTAGGGCGCTGTCCCACATTGCGTTTCAACGCATACAAAAAACCAAACGCGCCCACCGGGTCCGCGGTCCATCTTCGGCGGGTCTAATCAATCAGCGTAAATTAATGCAAAAAACGGTGGGCTCGTTTCCGATCGCAAGGCGTTTCCGATAGAACACCGTGTCATCGACCGCGACCGCCCGGTGGGCGCGGTTTTTTGTCTGCCATTTCAAACGGCAACGTGGGACAGCGCCTTAGTGACCGAGTGCCCCAACTACAAACCAAGACCCAGTTATTTATCGCAAAGTGCCCAACCCAGAAATGTAATTATGTGAATTTATACTCCCTTCTCTGGCACATCTTCATTTCAATATCACACCTGAGGAAACCAGTAAAGCAGAAAATATAATAATTTGGATGATCATTGTATCTTCCCGCCAGGTCCAAGAACACTAAAATTGTTGCCGGAGCAGGAGCCTTACAATGAAATCCGATCTTTCCACACCTTCCACTATTCTAGTCCATTAGCACTGTCCACTTTTAAAATCGCTGTGCACACAAGTCCTGGGTATCGGGGACTGTAGGAAGATACCTGAAAGTCATCTCTGGTGATGGCCCTGAGTGCCCACATAAGGGCTCTGAGTCCACCTCTGGCACCAGTGGCCATAGGTTGCCACCACTGTCATGGTGAAGAGGATGTCCCTGTCTTTGTGATGGTAGGTAGGTCTCTGCTCTGAAGGGCGCGTTACACTGGCGTCTTGGTTGCGTTGTCTTGCGTTTAAAATGCTTACAACCACACTGAGATGAGGTGATTTGCCTACTTACATTACTGTGAATGTTTGCATTTACAAAAAACGCCATCGTTAACATAGTTAACAAATTCATAGTAATGCATTAGCAATCACCTCTCCTCACTGTAATGCGTTTAAAACCAATGAAACAACGCAACCAAGAGCGCAACGTGTGAACGCGCCTTATGGGCAGTTTTATTAATTTATTAAGTTATTTTTTTTTATTAATACATTTTTTTTTTTTACTTTTTACAGTTCCACCAGGACATTAACAAGCAATTCATTCGACGTCATCTAACAGGCACTGCCCTGTTGGACAACCTGGTCCTGATTGCCGGAACTCAGGCTTCATGATAGCGAGCAGCGCCCCCGAATACGGCACATGGATGAGGGGGTGAATCGTAGGCAGTTGATTCGGCAATCGTAGTCCCAATCTTGTGTGAGACGCAGGCCTGGTTATTCAGGGCAGACAGCAAAATGCAAGGGCAGCATCCCAGGTCCCGAAGTCACATTGGGAGGTCAATGCAAGGGGACGGGAACCCCAGGAACTAGGAGACAAAACGTAGGAAGCGGGAGCACAGGAGCACTGGACACTGGAAACTCAGAGGGAGCTTCTCTTCCCGCTAATAGGCTCAAAGTTTCCGGCAGGAGTTATGGGGATCCCATCCACTCCGGCCGGTTTAAATAGAAAACTCGGAAGTGCCAGCTCCCATCAGCGATATCTGCCCTTTCATGTTTCGAGAGATCAAGGCCACGTGCTCGGCCTGGGCCGACGGAGCGGAACGTGGAGGTGAGTGCAGGCGTGGAACCCCACAAGAGAGGGGCACGGTTGGCCTGTGATCTGAATATCAGGACTACACTTGTTTTACTTGAGCACAGTCGTTTTATTATTCCCTACAGTTTTGCTTTAGAAAAGGTGTAAGCAGCAAGTTCAATATTTGCAGTTGTTTTGGCCCATCTTCTTCAGGACCTCTGCAATGCTCCCTGGCAGCTCTCAATCAACTTCGGACCCAATCCTGACTGGATATCACCCATGCTTGCACAATCAATGCTTAGATTTTTGTCACAAATTTGTTGGTTTTTTGTTTGTCCACCCTTCTCTTGAGGAATTGGCCACAAGTTTCTTTCTCAATGGGAGTGTAAGGTCGGGGAGGTTCCAGGTCATGTTTTGTTCCCTAGCCATTCAGTTAAAACCTGCACAACGTTCTTGATGGTTTGGGATAAGTTTGCTCTTGGAGTACATTCTGGTACCATGATGCAAGGAAAATGCCTTTTAGACAGAGTTGGCATGAGAGCGACTTGCTCCAAACAAGCCTGTGTTTCCAGATTTTTCTTAAACAATCTGAAAGGGGATTCACATAGAAAATTGCTTGACCCCCATCCCCTCCTCTCTCCCCCTTGAATGCTTGTGATGCGAAGAGTGTTACTGAGGTTTGCAATCTTTCTAGCTGCATAACTCTTTCCTGTCATTTCAGTGTAGTGCAGTGCAATGAATGACTGCACCTGATGGCAGTAGACTTTGTAAAAATTAACATTTGTATCAATTCTTAAACTTATGGCCATGACTGTACTCCAGGACTATTACATATAACAATGGCACATTTTTTCAATCAAAACCTGCCTTTTAAAGCATTATTCGTTTTCTAACTCCTACAGTAAAATGCCCCTACAGCTATTTACACCCAATATGGGTACTGCCGCATTGAAAAGAAATTGTGTGTTCTAACTAACTTACCCACTTTTAAAAAATGAAATTCCGGGGTGGCCGACATGAAATGTCTTCTCAAAAAAAAATGTTGCTAATTTGCTAATAGTTCTAAAAAGTGAAACACCTGGTAGGGTAAAACCAATCTACTATAACCTCCTTTATGTCATTCCTCTGTGGGGTGAAGTTTTTCCAGAATGGTTTATTTTTGGGTGGTTATCACTGTTCAAATCTGCATTGCACATGAAAAATGATTTTAAATCAAAATCTGCTCTCCAAAAGCATTGTTCTCTTATTTCCATTGTCTGCCTTAGGCCCTACAGGTTTTAGGGGTTACCAAAACAGAAGAAATTGTGTACATAATTTGGGGGTTGCTTTTTCTAATGTTTGGGGGCTAAAATGAGATTTTTCTGAAAAAAGTGGTACTTTTGCACATTCAAGTCCTATGTTAATAAATACTGTGAAACAAAGCCAGGTCAACCATCCACGATACCCTTGGATGTATTCCGTTAGTGGGTATTCTGTTTGGGGGGTTTATCTTTGTTACAATCCTCCGTAGCTGTTCAAATATAACCCAGGGCATGACCTATTTCATCATAAGCTGCTCTCCAAAAGCCCCTTAAGTAAGCATTGTTCTCTTTTCCAACTAATTGGGTTTGCTTTTCTTTACCTGTAACTGCTTTTAAAAAAATTTTTTATATTTTGGGTCCTGAATGACTTTTTTTTGAAAATAATATTTTTTATTTCCACAGTCCTTATATACAATTCTGTGGAAACACCTGGAAACAAAAAGGGAGCAAACTGTCACTCTACTAAACTTTTATATATGCATTGACCCTTTATATATCAGGAAGGGTTTTTTTTTCCAACTGCATCACATTTGTCAGGGGTTTCTACAGTTCTGATACCTCATGGCTCTCCAAAAGTAACATGTCCCTGAAGCTTTTTTCATAAAATGCTCTCTCTCAACTGCCAACGGTCCCTGCAGACCTAAAGGCCCATTCCCAATGGATAATGATGAAGTACTATATAAGGACTACAAAAAGGGCATAAAATTTCAATCATGTGGCTCTACTATTCCCAAAAACTAAATGCAGCTTATTGTGAGCCCTGCTGGTTATTTGGAGGCCAAGGGCATCCAAAAGTGGCAAAGGCTTTCAGCCAAAATACAGATCCATGAAGCTTCACAAGCTCACATGATGCTTGTATTGTACACTCACCGGCCACTTTATTAGGTACATGCCAACGGTCCCTGCAGACCTAAAGGCCCATTCCCAATGGATAATGTTGAAGAGCATAGGTGTTTTTCAGAGAAGTACTATATAAGGACTACAAAAAGGGCATAAAATTTCAATCATGTGGCTCTACTATTCCCAAAAACTAAAATGCAGCTTATGGTGAGCCCTGCTGGTTATTTGGAGGCCAAGGGCATCCAAAAGTGGCAAAGGCTTTCAGCCAAAATACAGATCCATGAAGCTTCACAAGCTCACATGATGCTTGTATTGTACACTCACCGGCCACTTTATTAGGTACATGCTAGTAACGGGTTGGACCTCCTTTTGCCTTCAGAACTGCCTCAATTCTTCGTGGCATAGATTCAACAAGGTGCTGGAAGCATTCCTCAGAGATTTTGGTCCATATTGACATGGCATCACACAGTTGCCGCAGATTTGTCGGCTGCACATCCATGATGCGAATCTCCCGTTCCACCACATCCCAATTCCCCCCCCCCCCCTTAGCAAACTAGCGCATCCTCCGCTCCCAGCCACCGCTGCACTTTCCCTCCCGCGCAGGTGCAGACAGACACCTCTCCTGCACACGCCGGCGCGTATTTAACAGAGTGGGCAGCGGTGGACGCGAGTGCACAGCGCTCCCGTCTGTCCCAGCTCTATTAGGAGAGTTATCTTACACTGCATCTCCTAAACATCACTGGAACGATGCTCAAAATGAAGGTCTCCCCGTACAGGTACAGTTGCTTATCGGCATTTATCACCAACAAGCATCAGTCTTCGACATTGGGGTCCTCTATTAACCAAATTTACCCTACCTCTCAAATGACTACATTAATCTATAGATTCATATAAACTGTTGATCCACTACGCGATCCGTTTTTATGAAATGTAACAATACTTTTTGGTTATACTGTACACCATTTATCTAACTATTCATTCACTGCAACTATTTTTTATTGCATTTTATTACCTACTTTTATGGTCTTATATAGATTTCCTTAGACCAATTCTTTGCATTTGATTTTTCTTATTAGAACACTGTAATTACTTGGACCTGAAGAAGGGCGCTGTCTGCACCCGAAACGCATATTTTTGGCATGCTCAGTGTTTTTGGCGCACTGTTTTTTGTGGTGCCGTAGTGTCTTGAACAGCCTGTACATTACCAATGGAAACAACCCCCAAGATGTCCCATTTAGGAAACCTACAAATACAACAACACCCTCAATATGTATCTGGAGTGTGGTGATCCTTTTTGACCGCCCCAAAGCGCTAAAACTATGCAATTAAATAGTGCAGAGTAAAATTGGTTTTTTTGCTCTCAGATTGTCATTTTATGTGCCTACATAATTGTTGTCCAAGCTCTGGTAGCTTTATACAACATCCCGCCAACAATCATTTTCGGGTTTGTCCCCGAGTACGGCAATACCCAGCCATTTGCCCTATATGACTGGCTGGTGGAATGCGAACGGGCCCTGTAAAGGGATAAGTCAATTTAACTTCTTTGGAGCACCTTTTCACTAGACAGATGTTTTGGGTGCCTCTGGAGGTACCCAGTCCCACCACCCTCTGCGCCGCCTGTGACGTACTATTCTGTAACGTGTCTGCAAGGGTTACGAGCCTAGCCAGTTTTATTTATCTCAGAGTTCAACCCACATTTTGTCTTCTGACTTGCCGTCACTTTGGTATGGTTAGACTTTTTGAAACGTCCATATCATGTATGAGATTGTTTTTTCCTTTCCTCAGCATGGCTCATTTTATTGAAATTTTGGCTGAATTGTGCGTTATTTACAAAATGTAAAGAATATTCTGTATATTTGAAAACATTTACAACATTTCGAAATTTTACAATCTTCGTGTTTCAGACAGAGTTAACCACCTAAATCAGTTGCTGAAATCAACATTTCCCATATGTCTACTTTACGCTTTGTGATAGATTTTTTGAAATGTTGCATATTTATTTTGATTTCAAGGGAGCGGTTTATCCAAATCGAATTATTGTTATATCTTTTTCCGTATTTTCAGAATTGACTATTTTGGGGATAATTTCTGTTTTAAAAATAAAATTTTATATGACGATTAAAAAAACCCCTAATAGACACAACCAACTTTCAAATCTCTATGACCCTCACACTATCAGAAACATCTTTTAGGAAGATTTGGTTAACCATTTGAGATCGTCATAGTAATTAAATACAAATTGAAATTTAGAATGTCTCAATTTTACGTTATTTAAGGGCCCTAAAATTTTACACATTTCCAAAGATAAAAAAAACCTATCTTAATGTTATGCATTTTCTCCCAAGTACAGAGACCCCAACATGTTGCCTGTTTTTAATGGCGACAGTGAGGTGGCATAAGAGAAGATCGCTCCCTGGACGGTTTTCAGTTTTCTTATTGGGGCCCCTTTTGTAGCTATAGCAATTTAGCTTTTTCGTTCTTGTACTAATCATGTTGACCGCAGTTTTTTTTTTTTTGACAAGAGAGATATTTTTTTGCTTGGCAGTGTTACCCATTTTGGGGTTGGTATCCCCCTATTGTTTGAAAATGTATGAGGGGCAGTAGTGGAAAAGGCATCAATTGCTTGCTGGATTTTTAACTTTTTTTTTTTTGTTGGTCACCATGTGTAGGCCTAATATCATATTATCTTTATTCTATGGGTTCAGTATGATTACGGGATATCCATACTGTGATCATTTTTTCCTAGTTTTTATTTACCAATTTGGCTCCAAATCTAATCATTTTTGCATCATAATTACATACCTATATTCCAGGTGCATACATTTTTTACTTTTATTGGCACGTTGCTGGTTTGATGGCTATATTTTTTGTGGGACCTGTTGTACTTTTGATTCTGCCTGATAGCAACTCTTTAAAATATCAACTGTTATTTAGCAACAACTTAAAAAAGGGGCCCTCTCTCTCAGCCACTAAAGATACACAAAGTTCAAGCTTTCAGCATTTATTATAGGGAATGTGATCACAATATCGATCATAGGTCCCTTTTAATATCTCCCTATAAGGCTGACTAAGATGGTCTGCTTCAAAAACACTAGCCAGCCGGCTAGATCCTGTTAATGGTACTGGCCCTAGTGCCAATTGCGGACTATTATTCTCAAACTGATGTAGGTTGCTAATGCAGTTGTCAAGTTCCGCCTGTACCACCCCCGTGCTGACGTGTTTCTAACAAATACTTCTCGCTCTGTCTAGGTATTGCGCATCAGAAGCATTGGGATGTGATCAGGGTGTTATAGAAGTACGCTTGCACGTACTTAATATTTATGAGTGCAGCCGCCGGCGTCTTCGGCACTGTTTAGGCCCCAGGTCGCGGTCGTCCGACGCGTCGCACGACACCAAAAGGCGGATCGAGGTAATATTGACATCGGCCTGTCGAAACGGAGGTTGATAGAAGAGAATGCGGATATTACGTTCTCCTAAAATCCACGGCACACAGCGAGGCTGCTCACCTGAGGCCTGACCACAAGCACAGTAGGGCCCTCGTTTAGGCAAAACCTAATCACGTGGACGTTGTGATGAGCGGAGATACCCCATTCCTGTGGGGTCTGCTGCCAGATCAGAGGACCGGTGGCGCGTTGCGCTTACGCGCACAACGGGCTCGTCTTGGCTGCCAATCGACGGCTGTCCAAGGCTAAAGCCTGGGCATCCAGTTAGATGGGCCCAGGATCGAGACACTAGACTGAAACTGATAACATGTTCGGTGCTATGCTATGAGAATAACTTCATAAACGGGACAGTTCCATCATCCTCACCACATAGTCCAGTCTGACCAGGGTCCGTGACAATTCAATTTTCTCTCCCGTCTGTTATGCAGTAGAAGTAAGATGTATCGGGATCGTATTGCGGCTGCATTACCACTCGGTATAAATACATCAGGTTCGGAATCACCCAAAGATGCCATAAAAAATCATAAAGATTAATGCACACGATACAAGAAGATGCTACTAGATATATGTCGCAGAGTATTATAGGTTGGTACAGACTGCAGGGGTGCTCAATAGGAATAGAATTCACCATCATTCCCCCTTATTATGCTTCGTATTTTTAGTTAAAATGTGTGTCAAAATCACGTCAAGTATGTGAATATCAAAAACATGATAGAACTTGATCGAGGTCATTGTAGACCCAAGGGGTTTTTGCCATGGCCATATGTGCCATATCCCAAATCTAGCCTACAGTGTTGGTAGGGATTGGGGAATAAGGCAAAGGATCACTATAATCTCCATCCAACGATGTGGTGGTGTCAGTACCTTCCACTCCTTGGAAGTTGAATGCTACTGCAGGTCTCTCCCTCATGGTCTTGCCAGACAGGCATATCGGGACATGGTGCGTATCATTTCCCATCTCTTTATATCCCTGAAACCTGATCTGAATCTTCTCCTAATCCGTACACGGAACTTCCCTATTGTTTTCCCCCACATACTGAACTGACTCCCCACATTATGCATGTCATCAAGTATATGACTCCGTACTTCTAGCAATTGATCAATTGTCCGATTTTTTAAATATCCGTTGAGTACACAGAGCTTGTCACTCATAGGGGACAAGGAGTATTCCGTGTACATTTTTAGTATGTGAGGAAAACCTTTCCAAAGTTTTTTGGGACGACAGTTTCATATCTATGTGTTTTTTTTTAAAAGCTACATTAGAAATCCCTAATTCTTCCTCTCCACATTTAAACTGCACCTCTCCAACTACTTCAGAAGCAGGTTTGGGATGTAATGTTTAACACACTTTAACAACATTTTACAGATTCAAATAAAAAAGAGTACGTTGATATTTCTCCTGAATAAAGAAATATCCACAGGTGATGTGAACTGGTTTGGGCCATGGAAGAGCACGAAAACAAAATCAACAGCCCACTGGGCCTTATTTAAAACAGAGCATATTTGATGAAAAGTGTTAATCTCAAGTGTGACATGTTACTTTTGTAGAAGCCCCTGAGGATCAGAACTGTAAAACCCCCCCCTGACAAAATGAATGGCATTTTGGAAACAACACCCCTCAATGAATATAAAAAGGGTCAATGAATATATAAAACCGGTGAGTGGAACGTTTGATCCTACAGGTGTTTTCACAGATTTGTAATATAAAGGACTTGGAATAAAATATTTTTTTTTTTCAAAAATGTCATCAGACCCCAAGTATATAATTTTTTAAAGCAGTTAATGGAAATGACAAGCAACCCAAATTAGTTGGAAAGAGAACAATGCGTAAGGGCTTTTGGAGAGCAGATTATGATGATAAATCCTTTCATGCCCCTGGTTATATTTGACAGCTCCTGGAGTTTGTAAAGATAAACCTCCCAAAAGGAATACAACCACTCACGGGAATACATCAAGGGGTAATAGTGGATGGTTTGCCTGGCTTATCGTTTCTATCCAGTATTTATGATACATAGGAATCGTGAAGAGTGAAATGTACACAATTTTTTCAAGAAATCCATTTTAGCCCCCAAGAATTAGAAATCACCAAATTATGTCACACATCACTACTAACTATTGTTGGCTGATTTTGTTAACGTCTCCTATAAGGGGTCTTAAAAACCTGTACAGGACTACGGCAAGCTCATATGCAATTTGGAAATGACCAATGATTGCTATGAATGAGGCAGATTTTGATGTCATCACATTTCATGTGCCCTGTCATGAATTTGAACATGTAAAACCCCATCCAAAATAACCCCATTCTGAAACTTCACCCACAAGGAATACATCAAAGGGGTATAGTAGATGGTGTTTAACCCTACAGGGTTGTTTATCACATTTTTGAAGTCCACTCTTTCAAGTTCACACATCTGACAGGACCAATTGCAAGAATGGAAAGTAAGGAAAGACCGAGTAAGATGTTTTTATGGGGGTAGGTATTCGGGCATGACCAAACCTCGCGTCGTTTCTTTAAGCGAATAGACAGTGGGGAGGAGTAGTTATGGGTGGTAGTGTGTGCTTGGTGGGTGGGGGACGGTCCAAGGGTTGCGGTTAGGGTATGCAGTAGGGAGGGTGGGAAAGGGGACGGCGTGAGGAGGGGGCGAGTTTTTTTGAGGTGATGGGCGATACAGGTGAGAGGGGAGAGAGGGGAGGGGGGGTGTAGGAGAAGGGAAGGGTCAAGGGGGAGAGGAAAGAGAGGTGGGAGTGAAAGCTCGGTGGGAAGTAAAGAGGTAAGGGTGTGTGGGGGGAGGGGCGGGGAGGGGGTGGGGGTAGGGTGAGTGATAAGAAGGATGAGGGATGGAAGGTTAAAGAGGAAATGATTGAGGGGTGGAGCTAAGGTGAGAGAGGGGATTGGAGAGAGTGAGTGAGGGGGACGGGAGGTGGGGGGTTTGTAGGGGTGGTGGGGACGTGGTTAAGCTGAATTAGGTGATGGAATGGGGTGGCGGGATGTACAGATGTGGGGAACGTGGGGGAAGTGGGGGGGGAGGCGGGGAGCAGGTGGGGAGTCTTGAAGGCAGAGGGGGGAGCTATTCCTTCATTTTTACACGTGGTTCCCGTTGCCCCCCCTCCCCCCAGATTCTTTCCCCCCGCCAACAACCCTTTCTTTTCCCCTCTTCCATTCCCGGGCATACCATCTTTTTTTTTCACGATCTCTTTCTTTTGCATACTCGTATGACCATTCAAAAAAAAGACTAATGCTTTTTAGAAAGCAGGTTTTGATGAAAATGTGCTTGTCATATTGATTAGCTCTCTGGAGTACCATCATGGGCCATAAGTTTTAAGAATAATACAAATGTTAATTTTACAAAGTCTACTGCATCAGGTGCATTCATCATTGCAACGCACTACAACTTGGCCTGACAGGAAAAGAGTATCGCAGCTAGAAAGATTGCACCTCATCAACAATTATCGCATCATCAAGGAATTCAAGGAGAGAGGTTCCTTGTTCCAAAAAGCTCCGGGCGCCCCAGAAGGACCAGCAAGCGCCAGGATCGTCTCTTAAACAGTGTTTCAGCTTTGAGATCGGGCTAACTAGCATGCAGAGCTTGCTCAGGAATGGCAGCAGGCAGGTGTGAGGGCATCTGCAAGCACTGTGAGGAGGCGGAGACTCTTGGGGCAAGGCCTGGTGTCAGGAGGGCAGCGAAAGAGACACTTCTCTCCAGAAAAAACACCAGGGACAGTACTGTATTCTTGCAAAGGTACAGGGGTGGGCTGCTGAGGATTGGGGTCAAGTCATTTTCTCTATGAATCCCCTTTCTGATTGTTCGGACATCTGGAAAACCAGCTTTGTTTGGAGAAGTCTTGTCTCATGCCAACTGTAAAGCATCCTGCAATCATGGTACCAGAATGGTCCCCAAGAGCAACTTATCCCAACCAAGTCCAAAACAGTTTTGCAAGGTTTTAACTGGAATGGCTCAGGAACAAAACATGAACCTGGAAACTCCCCAGATCTTAATCCCATTGAGAACTTGTGGTCACATCCTCAGAGAGGGTGGACAAACAAAAAACCAACAAATGTGACAAAATCTAAGCATTGATTGCGCAAGAATGGGCTGATATCAGTCAGGATTGGCCAGAAGTGATTGAGAGCTGCCAGGGAGAATTGCAGAGGTCCTGAAGAAGATGGGCCAACACTGCAAAATATTGACTTGCTGCATTAACTCATTGAACTGTCAACTGGCAGGACATCATAACGACTGTGCTCAAGTAAAACAAGTGTATCCTGATATTCAGATCGCGGACACCCTGTCCCCTCTCTTTGTGGGGTTCCCCTCCCCGACCTGCACTCACCTCTCCACGTCCCGCTTCCCCCCGTCCGGCCTAGGCCGAGCACGTGGCGCCTTGCTCTCGAACATTTAAAGGGCCCGCATATTGCTGTGTGGCGCTGGCACTTCTGGGTTTTTTTATTAAACCGGCTGGAGTTATCCTGCCGGAACTTTGAGCCCATAGCGTGAAGGAAAGCTCCCTCTGCGTTCCAGTGTTCCTGTGCTCCTGTGCTCCCGCGTTCCTACGTTCTTGTGCTCCTACGTCCTGGGTTCCCATTCCGATCTGCATTGACCTCCAATTGCTGACTTTGACCTGTATGCTGACCTTCATTTCTGCTGCTGCCCTGAATACCAGCCTGCTTCTCACCACAAGCTTGGACTACGATGCCGCATTTAACTGCCTACAACACCCCTCATCCCTGTGCCGTCTTCGGGGGCGCTGCTCGCTATCATGGCAGCCCTGAGGTCCGATCAGGACCCCAGGTCTGTCCACAGGCATTCCTTTTAGATCCGTGAATGATTGCTTTGTTCATGTCCCATGGTGGAACGAGTAAAGTAAAAAAAATGTTATTTAATAAAAAATAACTTATAATTAATAAAAATGCCCATAAGGGCGCGTTCACACGTTGTGCTTTGGTTGCGTTTTCATTGCGTTGTTAAAACGCCATTACAACAGCTGAGGAGAGGTGATTTGCCTAATTGCATTACTATTTACATTGTTTAACTCTATGTTAACTCTGCGTTTTTACGTAACATTAACATAATGTAATTAGGCAACTCACCTCAGCTCAGCTGTTGTAAATGCGTTTTAAAACGCAATGAAACGCAACCAAACGCAACGTGTGAACCGCCGCCCTCAGAGCCAGAGCCTACCTACCATCACAATAGACAGGGACATTCCTCTTCACCTAATACAGTGGTGGCTAACCTATGGCACTGGTGCCAGAGGTGGCACTCAGAGCCCTTTCGTGGGGCACTCAGGCATCAACTGAGTGACTTCAGGTATCTTCCTACATCCCATACAGCCCAGGACTTGCTTTGCACAGAGCTATTTTTAAAGTGACAGTGCTAACTGGGACTACTGGAATATGGTGAAGGTGTGGACAGATCTGGATTTTCATTGTAGCTCCTGCTCCGGCCCTGACAATTCTTCCTGTTTATGGGACCCTGATGGCCGGCGGGAAGCTACAATGATCATCCAATTCTTCTATTTTCTGCTTTATTGTGTCCTCAGGTGCTGATATTGAATGAAGCTTGTGACAGAGAAGGCAGTATAAATCACTAATTACATTTCTGTGTTGGCACTTTGCGATAAATAACTGGGTCTTGGTTGTAGTTTGGGCACTCGGTCACCAAGGGCGAGCTGTCCCACGTTGCGTTTGCAAATGCAGACAAAACCGCGCCCCACCAGGCTTCCGTGGTCGATCGCATCAGTGTTTTGCATTAATTTTACGCCGATGCGATAGAAACGCAGATGCGATCAGACCGCGGACCGCCCCGGTGGGCGCAGTTTTGTCTGTGTTTGCAAACGCAACGTGGGACAGTTCGCCATCACTGACCTATGATTACCATAGACAGAGGGCATCCTGTACAAATAGAGGAGAGGAGGTTCTATCATCAACATAGACAGGGATATACTCTAGATTGTGCATGGGCCTCTATTCCTCAGCAGTATATTTACATATTGAACATCACATGTTTTATACATCACACACTTTATAAACTCATATGTTCATTTACATAAAATCACACATATTTATAAACTTATATTCTTTATACACTCATACATGTAGTATATACACACTCATCATTATAACAAATCTGTTGCACTCATACAGTCATATAAATATGCATCATAGACTTAGACATAACAGCAACAACTCAGGGCGCGTTCACACTTGTGTTTTTGGTTCGTTTTCATTGCGTTTGAAACGCATTACAACAGCTGATGAGAGGTAATTTGCCTAATTACATTACCGTTTACCTTTGTTAACGCGATGCGTTTTGTACGTAATGTTAACAGTGATGTAATTAGGCAAATCACCTCTCCTCAGCTGTTGTATATGCGTTTTAAACGCAATGAAAACGCAGGTCAAATGCATGTGTGAACGCCCCTCATATATGCACATGCAACCACCCTGCAGATGCAAAGGGTTTAGCAGAGAGACATACCCGCGGTCACACATACCCTAGCGCATAGGGGGTCGGTCCTCGCCCGAACGCACATGCGGTTTCGCGATGTTAAGCCGATCGCATGCGTTTCTCTGGAAACGCATGTGCGTTCGGGCCCGAGGACCTCCCCCTGTGCGCTAGCGTCGCGTTATACGGACGCCTAGCCGGACGTGTGACCGCACCTAGTAATTCCGCCTTGAATACTGCCTGGAAAGGCAACAGCTGTATGTGTAAGTAATTAACCAATGAGTTTTTTGTATTGTAAACTGGAGTGTGTTGGAGAGGTGGCTACTAACACCCACCTGAGCAGGGGGATGTATAAAACCACTGTCAGTGGGGAGCACATGGTCTAGACCTCATGTTCTTTCACATAGGAGCAGTCTAGTCTTCGCAGAGACAGAGTGAACAGAGAGACAGTGTTCAGTACACCTTCATATCTGACACAGAATCCAATCTAGACACTAGAGTCAGGAGACTCTACTCCAGAGCTGCAGCTTCCATCTGTTTGGAACACGCTCCATACAAATTGTCCCACTGCATCTATACCAGCTGGTGCACATTTCCTGAGGACATTCTCTACGACCACTCCAGTGTCAGAATCTGCTGTGACTATTTAGGCAAGAACCGTGAGTTGATTTGCACAATGTTGTTGCCTCAGTCTTCCCGTAAGATTACTCACTGACGCCATCTTACTGCAGTTCTCTACGGCAACCCTTGGGTCCAGTTTGGAGCCCAGAGTTGCTATAGCAACGATTGGCGACCCCCACAAACGGCTCGGGGGTGGGGGGTGTGCGATCGTGTGGGAAGATACCCCCCCCCCCCCCCCCAAAAGCCAGTTAAATGCTGCGGTCGCACTGACTGCGGCAATTTAAAGTGGTAAACCCCACAATCGGAGCCCATCCGACCGCGGGTGTTAACACTGAGGTGTAGGCTATTAGTTATTAGCCGGCACCCCGTTTTTCCAGATGCGATCGCCCACTGTGCGCTAGCATCGCGTTATGAATGCGACGATAGCGGAACGTGTGAACGCGCCCTAAGTCACTGCACTCGCGTCCGATATATGCCTAAGAAGGCACTGAATTTGTTGGTGTCTTTTTAGTCAGCAGTCTGGAACTTTTCTACTGGCCAACTAGAAAAAACTGTTACCGCCACTCCCCTCTGCAATGAACCAGAAGGGTTAAGGCTTGCACACTGCAGGGCGCGTTCACGTTGCGTTTTGGTTGCGTTTTCATTGCGTTTGAACACATATACAACGCTGATGAGAGGTCATTTGCCGATTTACATACCGTTTATGTTTGTAAACGCAATGTTAACGCGTCGTTAACATCACATTACAATGCATTTGGAAACGGAAATGTTAACAGTGATGTAATTAGCAAATCACCTCTCCTCAGCTGTGTATATGCGTTTCAAACCCAAATGAAACGCAGGTCAAAACGCACGTGTGACGAGCCCTCAGGGTTCTAACCTCCTTCACCTGGTAAACTCTAATTTAAATCGGTGTCAGTGTGGAGTCATCTTCCCTTGCTGGTCAAACTTTTGTTTGCCTGGCGATGTACACATCTGCTATCTATATACTGGTTCTCTTGCTCTTCCTGACTTTTGTATATTTGTTATGTCCTCGACCATTCTACCATCCATTTGATTCTGTACTGTATTTGCTATCTGGTCGGACTTAGATTGTTGACTTCCTATTTATGTGTCGGTCTTGTTGTGTGTTCACACTTGGCGTAGGAAGGGAACGGCACACAGTTATTGGCCACCGTTTAGGATGGACCTAATAAGAAAACGGGGAGAGTTTGGGGGACACAGTAGTAGGGCTTGCTGTTTTTGTTTGGGTTGGTCAATCTGTAATGGCTGGACACAAACAAGAATATACCTTGTTAGTTGTCTTCATGTGGTCGGTTTACAGGACTTGTTCACAGTACTTATCTGCAGAGCGGGTTCAAGTACAGAACAGCGCTCCTTCAGTCAGTTTATGTCAGAGCTAAGGGCCTTGATATGTTATGTCGATTTGAAAATGCATGTGTTAATGCCACTTGTGAACACACGCTGAGTTCAGGAGATGGTCCAGCAAATCGGGATATTGTGCTCATAGACACCAATTCACTTTCGGGTTTTCAGATTCACTAAACCTGTTAGTGGGGCATCCTGAGCTTAATAATCTTGAAACAGGCCATGTCCTCGGACAGTCAGAGTAGACAGGTGTTTTAGGGAAGTCTTCTTTCCTGTCTCCCATCTTGCCTAAAAAGAACCCTGGTGGATGTTGAAATTGGGAATAATCGTCTCATGACCTTAAGGAACAGCACATTAGAACTCGCTATGCTTCTACTGTGGAAATCCGGTCATCTGATAGGTTCTATCCCACGAGACCAGTGCAGAGAACTACAAGCGCCTATGTGACCTCGATGGGCGATCCAGCAGCATGCTTTCGATGTGGTATGCGAGTTCATTACACTTGCAAGTGTAGAAGGGGCATAGAGATGGCAATTTTTGCTTCAAGACTCCTTTTACTCCCCCTGTGCGTTAGCGTCGCATATATGAACGGACCCACTAGCGGAACGTTTGATGACCGCAGCCTGAGCTTGTAGAATTTTATGTTTTCAGTGATTTGTCTGCTGATATCATTGTAGCCTTCCCTGGCTAGCCCTGCATAACCCTGACTGGACCGCTGGTGAACTGATAGTGGGGTCAAAAATGTTTCCCCCACTACTTGTGTCTGGTGTTCGGGTGAGCATGTGAATCTGACTGAATTTATTTATGATTTTGCTGATGTGTCTGACAAAGTTTCTGCTGACACCTTACTCCATAGATTAGAACCTGGTATTTCCAGAGAAACTACTATCTCTTCCGGGAAATATTCCTTATGTTTATTAGGGAATGGGTTGTTTGCATGAAGCTGAATCAATCTCTCTCTGCTTCTAGTAAGTCCGGTGGTGTGAATGATCCTTACGATCGCTGTATTCCTTCCCTAGCCAGTACTCTTACATCCATCAGGGAGAGGGAGGGAAGGAATTTAGGATATCATAGGAAAAGCCTTTTTTTAGGGTGCACACACATTCCTATCCCTGTACTAAACTCTTATGGTGTATTCAATTACTAGCAACTCATCCTCTGACTGGAATGAAAGAATCGGCATACCCCCCCCCCCCCAAAGTGTTTTGCTCCTATCTTTTGTCTGCAGGGTAATGGGGCTATACATGTTTGCAGCACGCCGGTATCTGTCTTGTATAAACTTTTATTTTGACTTCATCCATGGGTGTGAGGGGTAACCATTGACTGGCGATAGCCTTGCTGCTCATCACTCTTACGTCACCAGTAGGTGGAGCCAAAATATGGGCTGTGCATGACCTCTATCTTAAAGAAATTATTCATGCACCAAATGCGCATGTCAAGGACTTGGAAACAATTGTTTTCACTCTCTCATTGTTTATTGTTAACCAAGGAGAGTCTCTTTAGTATACAGTATTTTTCGGACTATAAGGCGCACCATCAATAAATGCCTGCTAAATCGTCTAGGTTCATATATAAGGCCACCTTACAAAGTGTTTTTGGATGTTATTTCTATCATCCATTGCTGTAATTCAAGATATGTATATCATATTTTTCATGATTTTTATATAGAAAATAGTAAAAAGCGGGTTTACTTTCAAATTTCCTTGAGGATTAAATAGTTTTTAATTTTGGTTCAAATTTACACGTTCATTTTCTGTGTGTTCTCATATATTGTCCCACCGGTATCCCTTTCTTTAGGGGTACCGGATGCCAATTTCTCCATTCAAGTAAGCTATTTGTTGAGGTTATCTTTCTATATATGGTTGTTTTTTTTTTTTTTTTTCTTCTGATTTCAGGTATACATTTCATTCCGATGTTATTATTCAAACGTGACAAATCCTAGGAACTTTGCTGCTCCCTCCCAAATATCATTCATTATGGATATATCTTCCCCCCCCCCCCCCCCAATATAATTGTGTCTGTGAATTGGGTAAAAGATTCTGAGAAAACAATTGTGGCCTCCCACCACCCTAAAAATGCATATGTGTGCTCCGCAATTCGAGTCCATGGGCGTTCTCTTTTGCCTTATGGTAAAGGGTGCCATAAACAGAAAATATTGGGTGTAGAAGAAAACGCGAAGTATAAGGGTGAATTGATTATGTTTTTGTACTGGATACCATTCGTGTTAAGTAAAATTCCACTGATTCCTTGCCTATGATGTTGTTATTGCTGTACATGATTCCATATCAAGACCTGCAAGGTATGTAGGGTTTGACGTCATAATCTGTATTTTATTTCAAAATATCTTTGGTGTCCCGAGATATGAAGGTAGAGATGTCACAAAAGGTTGTAGGATTTTATCAGTGTGTCACTTATCCTTGATCAGTTATTGTTGCCGATACAAATGTCTACCCGGAATCGGTTTATTTTATGGCTTTGTAAGTATAAAAGGTGGCCAAAGTTGGACTACGACCCTAGAGAGAGGTATGTCTGTGAACTGACAATATACCATATATCTCTGAGTATAAGCAGAGTTTTTCAGCACATAAAATGATATCCTATATTTTGGCCATGCACGGTCACGGCATAGTGGACAACGTGTGCTCACCGCACAGTGTTTTACAAAACTCGCCTAATTAAATGCCCAGCGCCTCTCCTCACTAATGCATACCCATGCAGTCCCTCGGTTATAAAAAAAAACTTGTCTCCTTGCTCCCCACAGCTCCTCTTCCATGTCGAGTGTGTGCGCGGGCAAAGTATTTGGACCAGTCTCTGCCCACGCTGTTACACACTGAAGCCAATGGAAGAGAAGCTTGCCAGATGCAAGTACTATTAATTTTATTTTGTGCCATGGTACAATGCCCTGTAGAAATGTATCATTTTTTTATAAAAGTTTAAAAAAAAAAAAAAACACATGCCCCATCAACGTATTGAACTGGTGATGGATGAGTTGCTCCTCAGCACCCCTCAGTAGGCCCTACATCACCCTTCAATCAGCATCTTATGTCCTTCAAACGGCTCCTCAGTGCCCCTCAATAGACTCCAACGATATTCTATTTTTTTTTTTTGTTTTTTTACACCCTGTAAACCATGGTCCTTTCGTTCCATAAATTCGTAATGATCTTTTCCTTATGTGATTACCTGCGGAAAATACAACATAAGCAAAGCTAAACATGTATGTTATTGCAAATGGTTTGTTGCATTTTGTATGTAGTACTCTCCAGATGTGTTCCTTTCATGGCCCAAAGTGGTGGCATCATCCAGAATATTAACTTTTAGTGTTAAACTCTCTCTCCTCCCCTGACTTTACACAACCAAATTAAGCTTCCCGCGCCTAGAATGCCCCTCTGTTGTGATTAACATCATGAAACAGGCTTAAAAGGCCCAGTTGATATTCTCTTGACGATAGGACGGGGTTCAGAGCTCGACTTTAGTGCTAAATGGTCCGCCTCCAGGACTGTATATAATCAAAGTTTTGGGTTTTTTTGACACTGAAACTCCAAATAATGTTAATAAAGACACTGGAACTTTTTCTTTAGGTGCAGCGTTGGGTCAGTGCTTGGTAAGTGCTTTCTTCCATAGGCCCGTGCACCACCAGCTTCTCTTCTGCTGGCTTTCTTCATTCACTGTGGGGAAGGCTGCTACTTGTACCATGGTGTCGAAGAAAAATATATTGCACTAGGTATAATATCAATAAAAACACCCTGTTTGTACACATAAGGACCTAGCAGTTGCGCAACAACACCTATCATGAGGCTTGCTGTGGGAATTAAGTAGCATAAACTTTACAAGCCACAAAGGACGCCATATGTATGTCCCTACTGATCTTTAAATAAGGATAGCTGATGCCAAAGATCTTTTGTCACTGGAAGATTGCCACTCTGGCAATTTGTCTATTTCCTGATGATCATAACAAACATTCAGAAATCTTTCAGTTATTGTGTGAATGTCCTCAATGTTTGAGGACATTGCAAATCTTTTCAACAAATGAGAGACTTCGTAGTAATGTATCTTACAAAGGATTGGGCTTGTGTAATCCAGGGTTTTGAAATAAAAAAGATTTCCCTGACAAATTTCGAAACCCGGTGGTGTCGATCAAGGTTCCCCTCCTCGAATAGTTTCTTGTTTCAAAGCCATCGGAACATCCTTCTGTGGTTGTATATAGATGGGTCCACTATAATCAATGTCCCAAAATTTTCCCCCCCAAATGTCTTCGTAAAATACCATTGCTGGAAACAATTGGTGTACCAATGGAGACGAATTAAAAAACCGGGAGTGCAGAATACATTTGTCCCTAGCACTGGACCACTGCTGTCCTCCACAACACAATGAGAATAAGATTTGAGGGCATCCCAATTAAATCTTTTTCAATACACTTTTCCAGAGATATCCGTCCATGATGAGATCTTCCACATATAATTAGCTGCTTAGCCATTAGATGTAGTGTAGGAGAAAAGAGCAGGACTCCGTACCGTGCGTTTGAAATGAAGTTATATTTTATTTTTGAATCAATGAAGGCTATTGGATTCTGTGTCAGTACTGAAGGTGTACTGAACACTGTCTCTCTGTTCACTCTGTCTCTGCAGACTAGACTGCTCCTATGTGGAAAGAACATGAGGTCTAGACCATGTGCTCCCCACTGCACAGTGGTTTTATACTCCCCCTGCTCAGGTGGTAGCACCTCTCCAATCACACTCCAGTTTACAATACAGAAAACTCATTGGTTAATTACTTACACATACTTAGCTGTTGCCTTTCCAGGCAGTATTCACAGGCTGGAATTACTATGGCTGCGGTCACACGTACCGCTAGGCGTCCGTTCATAACGCGACGCTAGCGCACAGGGGGAGGTCCTCGGCCCGAACGCACATGCGTTTCCAGAGAAACGCATGCGATCGGCTTAACATCGGCTGAAACCGCATGTGCGTTCGGGCCGAGGACCGCCCCCTATGCGCTAGCGGTATGTGTGACCGCGGCCTATGTCTCTCTGCTAAACCCTTTGCATCTGCAGGGGTGTTGCATGTGCATACCTTGAGGGCGCGTTCACACATTGCATTTTGACCTGCGTTTTCATTGCGTTTAAAACGCATATACAACAGCTGAGGAGAGGTGATTTGCCTAATTACATCACTGTTAACATTTACGTTTACAAAACGCATCGCGTTAACAAAGGTAAACGGTAATGTAATTAGGCAAATTACCTCTCATCAGCTGTTGTAATGCGTTTCAAACGCAATGAAAACGCAACCAAAACACAACGTGTGAACGCGCCCTGAGTTGTGCTGTATGTCTAAGTCTATGATGCATATTTATATTATTTATATGACTGTATGAGTGCATACGATGTGTATATAATGAATGAGTGTGTATATACTACATGTATGAGTGTATAAATGAATATAAGTTTATAAATATGTGTGATTTTATGTAAATGAACATATATTTTTGGCATGCTCAGTGTTTTTGGCGCACTGTTTTGTGTGTGGTGCCGTAGTGTCTTGAAAGCCCTGCTACATTACAATGAACAACCCCCAATGTATGTCCCATTAGGAAAACTACAAGTACACAAACAACCCCTCACATATGTATCTGGTATGTGTGATCCTTTTTTGACCGCCCCCCAAAAGCTGGCTAAAACTATGCAATAAATAGTGCAGAGTAAAATTGGTGTTTTATTGCATCTCAGAATTGTCATTTTATGTGCCTACATAATGTTTCCAACTCTGTGTAGAACTTAACAACACCCGCAACAATCATTTTCGGGTTTGTCCCGAGTACGTCAATACCCACACTTTGCCGAATATGACTGGCTGTGAATGGCGACGGCCCCTTAAGGGATAATCCAATTTAACTTCTTTGGAGCACCTTTTCACGTAGACATGATTTTGGTGCCTCTGACCGTAACCCAGTCCACCACCCCGTGCGCCGCCTGTGACGTACTATTCTGTACACGTTGTCTGTGCAGGGTTAAGCGGTCCTAGCCAAGTTTTATACTCAGGTTCATGACCCATCACTTTTGTTTCTTCTGACTTGCGTCACTTTGTAATGGTTATAACTTTTGAAACTGTTCCATATCATATGAGAATTGTTTTTTTCCTTTTCCTCAACATCTCATTTTATGGTAAATTTTGGCTGAAGTATGTGCGTTTGATTTACAAAGATTAAAGAATATTCTATATATTTGAAAACATTTACACATTTACGAAATTTTAATCTTCGTGTTTTCAGACAGAATTAACCCACCTAAATCAGTTGCTGAATACACATTTCCCAATGTCTACTTTCGCATTGTGATAGATTTTTGAAATGTTGCATATTTATTTTGATGTCAAGGGAGCGGTTTACAAATCGAATCATTGTTATTCTGTTTTCCGTATTTTCAGAATTGACTATTTTGGGGATAATGTTACTGTTTTAAATAAAATTTTTATATGACGATTAAAAAAACCCCAATAACACAACCAACTTTCAATCTCCTATGAACCCTCACACCTATCAGAAACAGTCTTTTAGGAAGATTTGGTTAAAACGCATTTGAGATCTCATAGTAATTAATACATAATTGAAATTTAGAATGTCTCACTTTTACGTTATTTATGAGCCCTAAAATTTACACATTCCAAAAGATAAAAAAAACCTATCTTATATAGTTATCATTTTCTCCCAAGTACAGGACCCCCAACATGTTGCGTGTTTTTTTAATGGCGACAGTGAGGTGTGCATAAGAGAAGATCTGCTCCCTGGAACTTTTCAGTTTTCTATTGGCGCCCCTTTTGTAGGCTATAGAAGTTTAGCTTTTTCGTTATTGACTTAAATGTTGATCCGAGTTTTTTTTTTTTTGTCAGAGAGAGATATTTTTTGCTTGCAGTGTTACCATTTGGGGTTGGTACCCCCTATTGTTGAAAATGTATGAGGGGCAGTATGGAAAGCATCAATTCGCTTGCTGGATTTTAACTTTTTTTTTTTTGTTTGGTCACCATGTGTAGCCTAATATCATATTATCTTTATTCTAATGGGTCAGTATGATTACGTGGGATCCATACTGTGATCATTTTTTCCTAGTTTTTATACCTAATTTGCCCAAATCTATCATTTTTGCATATAATTTACATACACTATAGATTCCAGGTGCATACATTTTTTACTTAATTGTGCACGTTGCTGGTTTGATGGGCTTATTTTTTGTGGACATGTTGTACTTTTGATTCTGCCTGATATAGCACACTTTTAAAAAGCAACTGTTACTTTAGCAACAACTTAAAAAAGGGGCCCTCCTTCAGCCACTAAAGGATACACAACGTTCAGCTTCACGTCAGTTCTTTATAGGGAAAGTGATCACATATCGATCATAGTCCATTTTAATATCTCCCTATAATGCTGACAAGATGCTGCTTAAAACACTAGCGGCCGTGCTAGATCCTGTTATGGTACTGGCCCTAGGTGCCAATTAGGCGACTATTATTCTCAACTGATGTAGGTTGCTAATGCAGTTTGCAAGTTCCGCCTGTACCAGACCCGCCGTGTGACGTGTTTCTAACAATACCTCTCTGTCTAGTTATTGCGCAATCAGAAGCATTGGATGTGATCAGGGTGTTTATAGAAGTACGGCTGCAACGTACTTTTATATTTATGAGTGCAGCCGCGGCGTCTTCCGGCCTGTTTCGCAGTTCACGAATGTCCGATCTGCACGCACGGCCACAAAGACGAGATCATGAGGGCTATGTAAGTCATTCTGAGTCCGCGGAACGAGGTTGGGCGTATAGTCATGAGCAGAGTACACGTATCATTGTCTCCAAAATCAGGACACAAGCGGCTTGCACCTGATGCCTGCACCCATAAGCAGTAGGGGCCCATCGTTAAGACAAACCTGGATCCCAGGTTGGACGGTTGCTGTGAGACGAGAGTACTCCCATTCCTGGGGGTCGCTGCCAAATCAAGGACCTGGTAGCGCGCGTTGCCTTGCACAGCAGAAACACAGGGCTCGTCCTTGGGCGCCACTCCACGGCTGTCCAAGGCTAAAGCCTGGGCCATCCAGTTAGATGCGGCCCCTAGGATCGAGAAATAGACTGAAACTGATAATTCGGTGCATGCTATGAGAATACTTCATATACGGGACCAGTGTTCCATCAATCCTCACCAAGTACCAGTCTGGACCAGTGGTCCGTGACATTCAATTTCTCTCCCATCGTTATTGCAGAGAGTAAGATGTATCTGGGATCGTATTGGGCCATTACCATCGAGTATAGAATACATGTCAGGTTCGGGATCACCCCAAAGTGCCAAGAAAAATAATAAAGATTACATGCAACGATACAGAACGATGCTATCTAGATATATGTCGAAGAATATATTAGTTGGTGGACAGACTGCAGGAGGTGCTCAATATGGAAATAGAATTCACCATCATTCCCCCTTATTATCTTGCGTATTTTGAGTTAATAATGTGTGTCAATATATCACAGTTCAATATAATAATGCAAAAAACTGAAGTAACTGATGTCATTCATTGTGACCCAAGGGGTTTTTTCTTCAGTGCAATGTGCATATCCCAAAATCTAGCCTCATGTTGGTCAGGATGGTAGGACAAGGATCACTTAAATCTCCTCCAACGTATGGGTGGTGTCACACCAGTTCCACTCCTTGGATGTTGGATGCTACTGCAGTCTCCCCTCATGGTCTTGCCCAGACAGGCGTTCGGGAAGTGGTGGTATCATTTCCCATTCTTTATATCCCTGATATCCGATCCTGATCTTCTCTAATCCGTACACGGAACTTCCCTATATGTTTTCTCCCCACATACTGTACGATGCGACCCACCATTATGCATGTCATCAAGTATATTACTCCGTACTTCTAGCATTGAATCAATTGTCCGATTTTTTAAATATCCGTTGAGATATCACAGAGCTTGTTCACTCCTAGGGACAATGGGTTCCGTGTAACATTTTTAGTATGTGAGGACAAACCTTTCCAAAGTTTTTTGGGAACAGATTTCATATCTATGGTGTTTTTTTTTAAACAAGCATAAACATTAGAAATCCCTAATCTTCATCCCACATATATAAACTGCACCTCTCAACTACTTCAGAAGCAGGGCTTTCTGGGATGTAATGTTTAACACGACTTTTAAGAGCATTTTACAGGATTCAAATACAAAAAGAGGTAAAGTTGATTCCTTCTCCTGAATAAGAAATAGCCTACATGGATGTGAACTGGTTTTGGGCACATGGAAGAGCCAACAAAATCAACGAGCCCACTGGGCTTATTTAAAACAGAGCATTTTATGAAGTGTAACTTTCACAGGTGACATGTTATTTTGTAACGCCCCTGAGGATCATGAACTGTTAGAAACCCCCCCCTGACAAAATGAATGCATTTTGGAAACAACACACCCCAATGAATATATAAAAGGGTCAATGAATATAATAAACGGTAGAGTGGAACGTTTGATCCTACAGGTGTTTTCACAAATTTGTAATATAGAAGGACTTTGGAAAAAATATTTTTTTTTTCAAAAAATGTCATCAAGACCTCCAACAGTATAGATTTTTTAAAAGCATTAGAGGTAAAGACAAGCAACCCAAATTAGTTGGAAAGAGAGACAATGCTAGGGCTTTTGGAGAGCAATTATATAAAATCTGTTTCATGCCCTGGGTATATATTTGACAGCTCTGGAGTTGTAACAAGATAACCTCCCAAAAGGAATACACCACTCACGCGGAATACATCACAGGGGTAATAGTGATGGTTTGACCTGGCTTTATGTTTCATATCAGTATTATGAACCATGAGGATCTGGAGGTGAAAACTGTACACATTTTTTCAAGAAAATTCATCATTTTAGCCCCCAAGATAGAAAACCAACTTTGTCACAGCAACTAACTAGACTATTGGTCTGCTGATTTTGTTAACCTCCTATATAGGGGTCTTAAAAACCTGTAGGACCTAGGCAAGCTCTTGCATTTGGAAATAGGACTCAATGCATTGCTGATTGATGAGAGATTTTTGATGAAGCACTCCTATTTCATGTGCCATGTCATAATTTGAACATGTAAACCCCAATCCAAAATAACCCCATTCTGAAACTTCACCCACAAGGAATACATCAAAGGGGTATAGTAGATGGTGTTTAACCCTACAGGGTTGTTTATCACATTTTTGAAGTCCACTCTTTCAAGTTCACACATCTGACAGGACCAATTGCAAGAATGGAAAGTAAGGAAAGACCGAGTAAGATGTTTTTATGGGGGTAGGTATTCGGGCATGACCAAACCTCGCGTCGTTTCTTTAAGCGAATAGACAGTGGGGAGGAGTAGTTATGGGTGGTAGTGTGTGCTTGGTGGGTGGGGGACGGTCCAAGGGTTGCGGTTAGGGTATGCAGTAGGGAGGGTGGGAAAGGGGACGGCGTGAGGAGGGGGCGAGTTTTTTTGAGGTGATGGGCGATACAGGTGAGAGGGGAGAGAGGGGAGGGGGGGTGTAGGAGAAGGGAAGGGTCAAGGGGGAGAGGAAAGAGAGGTGGGAGTGAAAGCTCGGTGGGAAGTAAAGAGGTAAGGGTGTGTGGGGGGAGGGGCGGGGAGGGGGTGGGGGTAGGGTGAGTGATAAGAAGGATGAGGGATGGAAGGTTAAAGAGGAAATGATTGAGGGGTGGAGCTAAGGTGAGAGAGGGGATTGGAGAGAGTGAGTGAGGGGGACGGGAGGTGGGGGGTTTGTAGGGGTGGTGGGGACGTGGTTAAGCTGAATTAGGTGATGGAATGGGGTGGCGGGATGTACAGATGTGGGGAACGTGGGGGAAGTGGGGGGGGAGGCGGGGAGCAGGTGGGGAGTCTTGAAGGCAGAGGGGGGAGCTATTCCTTCATTTTTACACGTGGTTCCCGTTGCCCCCCCTCCCCCCAGATTCTTTCCCCCCGCCAACAACCCTTTCTTTTCCCCTCTTCCATTCCCGGGCATACCATCTTTTTTTTTCACGATCTCTTTCTTTTGCATACTGTAGCCTTCTGAAAAACAAGATATGCTTTTAGAAAGCAGTTATTTGATGAAAAATGTGCCTGTCATATTGATTAGCTCTCTGGAGTACCATTCATGGGCCATTAAAGTTTTAAGAATAACTACAAATGTAAATTTACAAAGTTACTCAATCAGGTGCATTCATCATTGCACGCACTACACTTGGCCTGACAGGAAAAGAGTATCGCAGCTAGAAAGATTGCACCTCATCAACAATTTATCGCATCATCAAGGAATTCAAGGAGAGAGGTTCCTTTGTTCCAAAAAGCTCCGGGCGCCCCAGAAGACCAGCAAGCGCCAGGATCGTCTCTTAACAGTGTTTCAGCTTGAGATCGGGCTAACTAGCATTGCAGAGCTTGCTCAGGAATGGCAGGCAGGCAGGTGTGAGGGGCATCTGCAAGCACTGTTGAGGAGGCGTGAGACTCTTGGGGCAAGGCCTGGTGTCAGGAGGGCAGCGAAAGAGACACTTCTCTCCAAAAAACACAGGGACATACTGTATTCTTGCAAGGTCAGGGAGTGGGCTGCTGAGGATTGGGGTCAAGTCATTTTCTCTTATTGAATCCCCTTTCTGATTGTTCGGACATCTGAAACCACTTTGTTTGGAGAAGTCCTTGTCTCATGCCAACTGTAAAGCATCCCTGCAATCATGTACCAGAATGGTCCCCAAGAGCAACTTATCCCAACCAAGTCCAAACAGTTTTGCAAGGTTTTAACTGAATGGCTCAGGAACAAAACATGAACCTGGAAACTCCCCAGATCTTAATCCCATTGAGAACTTGTGGTCGCATCCTCAGAGGGGTGGACAAACAAAAACCAACAAAATGTGACAAAATCTAAGCATTGATTGCGCAAGAATGGGCTGATATCAGTCAGGATTGGTCCAGAAGTGATTGAAGCTGCCAGGGAGATTGCAGAGGTCCTGAAGAAGATGGGCCAACACTGCAAATATTGACTTGCTGCATTAAACTCATTGAACTGTCAACTGTGCAGGACATATAACTGACTGTGCTCAAGTAAAACAAGTGTATCCTGATATTCAGATCGCGGACACCCTGTCCCCTCTCTTTGTGGGGTTCCCCTCCCCCGACCTGCACTCACCTCTCCACGTCCGCTTCCCCCCCGTCCGGCCTAGGCCGAGTCACGTGGCCTTGCTCTCGAACATTTAAAGGGCCCGCATATTGCTGTATGGCGCTGGCACTTCTGGGTTTTTTCTATTAAACCGGCTGGAGTATCCTGCCGGAACTTTGAGCCATAGGCGTGAAGGAAGCTCCCTCTGCGTTCCAGTGTTCCTGTGCCCTGTGCTCCCGCGTTCCTACGTTCTTGTGCTCCTACGTTCCTGGGTTCCCATTCCGATCTGCATTGACCTCCAATTGCTGACTTTGACCTGTATGCTGACCTTCATTTCTGCTGCCTGCCCTGAATACCAGCCTGCTTCTCACCACAAGCTTGGACTACGATGCCGCATTTAACTGCCTACAACACCCCCTCATCCCTGTGCCGTCTTCGGGGGCGCTGCTCGCTATCATGGCAGCCCTGAGGTCCGATCAGGACCCCAGGTCTGTCCACAGGCATTCCTTTTAGAATCCGTTGAATGATTGCTTTGTTCATGTCCCATGGTGGAACGATGTAAAGTAAAAAAAATGTTATTTAATAAAAAATAACTTATAATTAATAAAATGCCCATAAGGGCGCGTTCACACGTTGTGCTTTGGTTGCGTTTTCATTGCGTTGTTAAAACGCATTACAACAGCTGAGGAGAGGTGATTTGCCTAATTGCATTACTATTTACATTGTTTAACTCTATGTTAACTCTGCGTTTTTGTACCGTAACATTAACATAATGTAATTAGGCAACTCACCTCAGCTCAGCTGTTGTAAATGCGTTTTAAAACGCAATGAAACGCAACCAAACGCAACGTGTGAACCGCCGCCCTCAGAGCCAGACCTACCTACCATCACAATAGACAGGGACATTCCTCTTCACCTAATACAGTGGTGGCTAAACCTATGGCACTGGTGCCAGAGGTGGCACTCAGAGCCCTTTCGTGGGGCACTCAGGCATCAACTGAGTGACTTCAGGTATCTTCCTACATCTCCATACAGCCCAGGACTTGCTTTGCACAGAGCTATTTTTAAAGTGACAGTGCTAACTGGGACTACTGGAATATGTGAAGGTGTGGACAGATCTGGATTTTCATTGTAGCTCCTGCTCCGGCCCTGACAATCTTCCTGTTTATGGACCCTGATGGCCGGCGGGAAGCTACAATGATCATCCAATTCTTCTATTTTCTGCTTTATTGTGTCCTCAGGTGCTGATATCTGAATAAGCTTCTGACAGAGAAGGCAGTATAAATCACTAATTACATTTCTGTGTTGGCACTTTTGCGATAAATAACTGGGTCTTGGTTGTAGTTTGGGCACTCGGTCACCAAGGGCGGCTGTCCCACGTTGCGTTTTGCAAATGCAGACAAAACCGCGCCCCACCAGGCTTCCGTGGTCGATCGCATCAGTTGTTTTTCGCATTATTTTACGCCGATGCGATAGAAACGCAAGATGCGATCAGACCGCGGACCCCCCGGTGGGCGCAGTTTTTTGTCTGTGTTTGCAAACGCAACGTGACAGTTCGCCATCCTGACCTATGATTCATAGACAGGGCATCCTGTACAAGTAGAGGAGAGGAGGTTCTATCATCAACATAGACAGGGACTATACTCTAGATTTGTGCATGGGCCTCTATTCCTCAGCAAGTATTATTTACATATTTGAACATCACATGTTTTATAGCATCACACACCTTTATAAACTCATGAAAATCCAGATCTGTCCACACCTTCCCACTATTCCAGTAGTCCCAGTTAGCACTGTCACTTTAAAATAGCTCTGTGCACAGCAAGTCCTGGGCTGTCTGGGACTGTAGGAAGATACCTGAAGTCATCTCAGTTGATGGCCTGAGTGCCCACAGAAAGGGCTCTGAGTGCCACCTCTGGCACCAGTGCCATAGGTTAGCCACCACTGTTATAGGTGAAGAGGATGTCCCTGTCTATTGTGATGGTAGGTAGGTCTCTGGCTCTGAGGGCGCGTTCACACGTTGCGCTTTGGTTGCGTTTTCATTGCGTTTTAAAACGCATTACAACAGCTGAGCTAATGTAATTAGGCAAATCACCTCTCCTCAGCTGTTGTAATGCGGTTTAAAACGCAATGAAAACGCAACCAAAGCGCAACGTGTGAACGCGCTATTATATCGACCCTAGTGTATATAAGGTAGAGGCAATTTTGCCTTTAACAAATATGCATCGCCCTTCTTCATCTATCTTTTTATCCACCAATTCCCACGGGGTGTTTTTAGCAAAGATAATAGAAGAGCCTTTTGTCTTGGAGTCTGGGGAGGAGCTATGATATACGAGGGGAAATTTCCTGTCAAAAAGCCTAGGGATTTTTACGGTCCGAAAATTGTTTCAGTTAAAGCTATGGAGGCTTTTTGTTTTTTAAGTAAAGTAGCAATTGAAATTCTTTTTTCAGGTATATTTAGGCCCTTGGGGGGGGCATTAACAGGGACACCACGTGCCACTGATCCATGTATATTATACAATCCACGTCAGGCACCGGAAGGGGCCAGCAGGCAAACAGGTAGTTAAAAATAGTTTCAATACTGTAATGGGGAGAGTTTAGGGAGGGGGGGAGGGGAGCAGAGGAAAGAAAAGAGAAGGGGGGGGAGGGAGGGGGAGAAAGGAGGAAAAAAAAAAACAAAAAAAAAACACACGGACACAAAACACACCAAAAAACAAAAAACACAAATTCAACCCCTTTACTCTCTTAGTTTAGTAATTGGATAGGTAGGTAGCGCCGAAAAGCGCTATAGTAGGCAACCCGACCTAGGGACACTATCACCTAACCTATTGAGAGATTTAATTTTGGGCGTTTCTAGAAATGCGCAGCAATTAACGAGGCTGGATCCCACTATCCCCGGTAGCTGATAACTATCTGAGTTATTTGTTAGTTTCTGTCCAATAAGCGGATAAGGTCCATAAATGTATATCGACAGAGACACATCGTAATATAATGCTATTGTATTTATGTACACACTGTGGGGAGGAATGGGGTGAGAGATGAGAGAAGGGGCAAAAAAAAGAAAAAAAAAAAAAAAAAAAAAAACCCCGAGAGGGGGGTGGGGTCAGGAGTGGGGGAGGGAAGGGCATAGTCCGACCTATTGAGGGGGGAAAGCTCTATTCAACATATCCACCCAAAGGATATTAATTTACCTCAGGGATTTATTGTGTCGTGTTATGTTTTATAATAATCGTGAAACTGTTGATTCCCATCCTCGGGCCACTTGTGATTGGCAGGATGGAGATTGACCCTTCTTTACTCCATGGCCAATCACCCATAAAAACTCTAAAAAAACATACAGCTCGTGACCATATTCTTTCAGTGTCTCAACGATCCCAGGTACAGATAAGCATGTTTTCATCGAGATTTATAGAAAATAATAAATAAATAGGCAAATAGGGGATAAACAGAAAAAGAGAGAAAAGGGAGAGAAAAAAAAAAAAAAAACAAATAAAGAGAAATTTGGTATAGGTGAATGTATTCTTTGTAATAGAATAATGCCACTAGCAATTCATATGTGTCACCTTTGCCCTTTTCGTACACTCTGAAAACTTTTTTTCTTTGTGATCTTACTTTAACGTCTCCTTAGGATATTTGCATACCCCCAAATTGCTCCTCCCCTCATCCCCCCCCCGAAATAAGGACAAATGCAATCACGCTAACCCACTAGTACACGAAAAACTCTATATTTCTTATGATATATATAACAAGATATCTTGCCCTTCACACTTTTTTAATTCATTCTAACATCCCTTTATATTAAGTGGCACCATTCTCATTTACTCCCCCCCTCACCCTCCTACCTCCCATGACAGGACGTCTCAAGCCCAAAATTCCAAGCACATAAGTCATTACGCATTTATTAAATCTTTTATACATCATAAAAGGGGATACATATCCTACGGTATAAATGTACAGTTTCAATGCTAACCTTATTCTCAAGACCCTTTTCCCAAGAAAAGCGAAAGGAGAAAAAAAGAAAAAACAAAAAAAACAAAAAAAAGAAAAAACAAACAAAAAAAAAAAAAAAACAACATCCAGTTGTTAAACATACATTGCCCCCCATATATAGTGTCCACCTATTCACAAGAAGTTTTCCATTTTATAGTAAGTAATTCATTAAGTATTTACTAAATAATCTGGATTGTTCCTCAGCCTAATACTTTTGACCAGGTTAAATCATGGATAGAGTTTTTATATCTTCATTCTTTATTGTATTTTAGCCCCCACGTTCCCAGCCATGCTATTTACCCCCCATTTTGGGCCAAGTGGCGCGGAATTATGTAAGTTGAACTTACCATTCAAGCGCATAGCAGAGATCCTGGAAGGAGGATAGGGGATCCAACCTCATAGGAAGTATTTCTCCAAAGAATGGGAGAGAAACATCCAATACCAATTTACAATCCATACGGGTAATAATGAGTATCATAATTAAAAAAAAAAAAAAAGAAAAAAAAAAAAAAAAAGATCTTCCCCACCACTCTGTCCCCCCACCCCGCAGCATATTCAGATCCTAGGTGATCCGTTGTGACACCTTTGTCCATCATCTGAAAGTCAAAATCTAGGCAGTTCTAGGCAGAGCTGGGGCTAGACACTGATTAATTTCAGAATGTGGGTTAATTGATGTGTCCCTTCTGATCGTAACTGGGTTTCTGAACGCTGTGTTGGGCCCCCAAGATCTTGCTATGGATGCCAGGTACGGGTAAGCGGTCCAGTCCAAAATTTCACAGGTTCAATCCCCAAAAATTTGAACGGCTCCGTTCAAAGTCTGATGGCGTAGACACCGAGTAATTTAAGCCATCCTAACGTAGGGTAAAAAGAAGGGGCCCCATTTATATGTCGCCCCAACATCTTTTGCCTTTGAAAACAAGGGGCCCCAGCACCATTCTCTTTGCTAGGAGCGTTTTGAGATGTAGGGTAGTAAGACACTTGAGAGGTTTCACAACATAATACTGGCCCCTCTCCCAGGCTTTTCTCATGATTATTTTCTTTCTGCTGGAAGTAATGAATGACGACATAATACGCGCGGACAACATTGCGGGGCCTCTGTTAGAGTGTTAGGTCACCTGTGATTCTGTGATCTAAAGGGGATTATCTGGGCTCCACTAAGATTGTATTGAAAATGTATACTGCAGCCTATCTGAGCCCGGTCACCTGTTACTGATTCAGAGAGCCCCCTGATCTTAAATATTTCTCTTCTGCCTCTATTTTCCAGGGCATTCTACCTGAAGGGGCAAGTCCCTACATTATTAGAGTGTGTTTGCACCAAATTATGTAGCTCAGACATTCTATCCCGTGTTCAATGATGTTGGTGCTGGAGGTGGATGATAGCCTCCGGTTATAGCCACGGAGGCTGTACCTCCTCCAATCCCGCAAGCAATTTTCCTCCAGCCTAGTATCTGCAGTTCTAGGCATTCTAGTTGGAGGGCACCAACCTCTCTTTAAGTTCCACAAGGATATGTTGCCCCATGGTACCTGCTGGAGACTGTCACTGTGTCTCCTGCGGCACCGGCATAGCAGCAGCCTAGGCGTATCGTCGCTGTTCAGGGGCTCGTTATCTCCCGGACGCCCCCACGCTGACACTCCTGGTGTCACCTGCTGTCCTGACCGTATCTGGGCGGCCGGCGTGGGGGGAGAACTGCATGCCTCCCGGTGAAGTCCGGGAAAAAACGTGCAATCGAAGGCACAGGTGAGCCACGCCATGGTCCTGCCTGTCGACGCCCCACGGGGCAGATAGAGAAAGATGCGTAGGAATTATATTACTCCGCTGGGTACCGCAGGTTTCAGCCGCGGCGTCTTCCAGCAGTCGCTCCTCGGTGTTCGTCATTAGTCGGGCTCTGCAACTTTGTTACATAATCCAGCTGGTTAGGTAGTCTGCGGGGGGATAGTGAGGGGCATATCCGAGCCCTTGGTTCCGCAGACATCAGCGGTTTCCCAGGGGGCTCCAAGGCAAGTGCAACTGGCTTTAGTGTCAATCCCCTATGCGCACCGTGGAGTCTCGGCACGCTGCATCAGCGATTATATCACGTTGTCGCACACTCGATGGGACCCAGCGGCCGAAAGGGGAGGTACGGCCGGGCCCCCTCAGTGTTATCCACTTAAGCGGTCATTTAGAATCCGGCACCGATTCGATCAGCTGTGGAGGATTCGCTGAGGGACTCGTGGACGCCGAGCTCCCCTGTCAAGTCATGTTCCGGTCCCGCCCTGGCTCATCACGGTTTAAAATGTTATATGCGCGGGTTGCACTTGGGAATTTATTTTGTGATATGCAGCAGAGTTTAAATTTCTTGTTCTATGTATTTGGGGAAAGGGGAGAAATCTTTTTCAGTTGTGCTTCTAGTATTACATTTACCTGTAAGTAATGGCCGTTCAAATTTGAATGTTACAGTTGCTTGCAGGATATTCCCTCCTGAAGTTGTGTAATAAACAATTTTGAAATGAATGTCCTTTAGCTTTTTGATAATACAATATAGGACGGTTAAAGCTTGTTAGCCAGGCAGCTGTCAATGAACGCGAGGTTAGACCCATGGAAAAAAATACATCAGCTGGTGTTACTCTATTTGCTTAATGCACAGTGTTTAGATTTAGGTGAAATACAACTAAAATCTAAAATCTGATATATAACAACCTATACAAGCCCTGGTTACCTCCAGACACAATGCTAGTACCAGCAAAAGCTGTCTAAAAGGTCTCTTGAGAGCCAAAAGAGCTTGTATAAATCCAGAGAGGCCGAATTCCATTACTAGGGCTGACAGCTAGAGTTGGAACATTCTCCATAGATCAGTCCAGTGCTTCCAGTCTGCACCTTGAGGCCTCATCAGGCTCCAGAGATTGGAGGTTAGATGCCACCTCCTCCAGGCTATAAGAGACCCACTTCCACAGCATGTGCGGCTTATTGGGATAAACAGCATGGAGTGAAACCGGAGGTAAGTGACTCTTGAGGAGATTAGAGCCGGTCCATTTTTCACTAGCTATAAAAATGTTACAAATTTTGAATAAACTGTGGGTAATGAAATTGTGTGGTGTTTTTTTTTTTTTTTTTTGTAATTTATACATATTTGTATTCAAACTTATCGAAATTTTTGGTGCTTTTAAGTGGTGCGGCACATGTGGCAGTTAAACACCGATTTTCAAACGCACAACAGTGGGAAGAGAATATTTGCCAAATTACATTGCTCTCAACAGTGTGTACAAAACAACGTGAGTTTAAATTTTGTTGACACTTATCTCTTTTAACACATGGCTTTTGTAACCACCAATGTGACAGCAATGTAATAGGCCAAATCTCCTGTTTCAGCTGTGTTGCTTGCTTTGAAAATTAAACGTGTTACACACCAAGTCTCTGACTGCACCCTGCTGATGGCCATCATCTACCAGGGGGGTGACTAGAGCGTTTTTAGAGTTTTGTGTGAGTGTTAGGTTGTAACTGGAAAATGTGCAAAGCAGTTCTCCAGAGAAGAGAGGGCCAAAGAAAATTAAAACAGGAGTCAGATGTGAGAAACAAAAAAAACAGTCCAAGTCAATACCAAACCTTGACAAAATGTCTCGGCCAGCCACGGAAATTCGATATAAAAAATGTTAATAACAATGATTTCAGCTAGTAGCATGCTAAATGTTCCGGAGAGCAGAGTCAAGTATGTAGAAAAATATAACCCTTAATGACTGCGGTATTGGGGTTTATATATCAATACATGTCTCCAAGGACGGCTATGGCAATCCGGAATCGGAGGGTACTGCAACCACACATGGGAAAAAAAAAAGAGATACCTCATCTGTCCCGGTCCAAGGCTGTGCGGGGCAGTTTCCTATTGAGAGGGGAGTGGGGAGCAGCCGTGGGAGCGTGTCGTGCAGGTACGATTAGTAGACAGTGCACAATGTGAAGTTGGGCGTCCTCGCCCTACTCAGACAGGAGTGCCAAATGTTGGTGTTGCCAAATTTAAATAGTAAACCCAACACAATTATGTCAGACACCGCATCATAATGTGGCACACAGTCAATGTGCAGTGGAATTCACGTTCCGTGCAGAATTGTGGTCATGGTGGGATAATGCAGCCGCAACACTTCTTTAAAGTCAGAAAGTAACACTGGCGCACAGGCTTTAATAAATCTGGACTAAGTTCCTGGAAGTGGATTGTACTACGTACTCCGCAGATAATGCAGGCCAAATAGCAGGGAAAGCACAACATCCAGAATAGCTAAGAAGTGCCCAAAGTCAATCAAACAAAACAAAAATATGCTTGTTTTTTTGTGCTGTGCACTGAACTCATGTCCTAATAACAAAAACACCACTTAAATCTAACTTAAAAAACATTGACTTAGTTAACTATATAACATAAAGAAGTCCAATACTTAATCCTCCACATATATCTCTGACTAGTCAAACCAGTTATTTTCTGACCCCATGAGATCTATTTCCCTTGATTTCTCATACGAATTTTTTTTGTTCAGCTACTTCCTTCATCTCTCGACTTGGCCATACATCTAAACACCCTTCCACATGACTTTTACACCCATACTCTGAGGCTACCATTTTCTATACCTCAATTAGACTCTATTGAGTACCATTTTAGTGAACAATATTTTTCCCACTATATTTATTTTGTGGATAGCTTTATCATTCACCACTTTCCCCTTGTTCTACCCGCTCAGAACACCCAGGCCTGGCCATCCCTGAGCCATACTAATCCCCCATCCCTCGCAACGTGTATTGCATTCCCCCCGTTCTCACTGCAGCATACCAGATCGCCTCCGTTCTCTACTCAGGCGTCAACGGTAGTTCTCCCCGCCCCCCTATCAAAACTAGCGCATCCTCCGCTCCCGCCATCGCTGAACTTACCCTCCCGCGCAGGTGCAGACAAGACACCTCTCCTGCACCAAGCCGGCCGTATTTAACAGAGGGGCAGGGTGGACGCGAGTAGTGCAACAGCGCTCCCGTTGTCCCACTTATTAGGAGAGTCATCATTAGCACTGCATCTCCTAAAAAAAACATCACTGGAACGATGCTCAAAAGGACGGTCTCCCCGTACAGGTTACAGGTGCTTATCGGCATCCTTATCACCAACAAGCATCAGTCTTCGACATTGGGGTCATCTAGTTAAAACCAAATTTGACCCTACCCCTCAAAGACTCCATGTAATCTATAGATCCTATTACTGATTGATGCCAGCTAGAGATCCTGTTTATGAACTGTAACAATACTTTTGTATTATTACTGTACACCATTTATCTAAATATCATCACTGCAACTATTTATTGCATTTTACCTACTTTATGGGTCTTATAATCAGATTTATATTTTTTATTATACAAGAAATTATTATACTCTATTGTTTTATGATTATATTCATCTCTGTTATTTACATTGATTGGTCTAACATACATCGAATATAGATTCCTTAGACCAATTCTTTGCATTTCTGATTTTTCTTATTAGAAATAATTACTGGAACTGAAGAAGGGCGTAGCTGCACCGAACGCATAGCGTTCATTGATTCAAAAATACTAAATATAACTTCGTTCAAACACGGTACGGAGCTCCTTTTTCTCCTACACTACATTAATGGATAAGCAGCTAATTTATGTGGAGATCTCATCATGGAACGGATATCTCTGGCAAAAGTGTATTGAAAAAGATTTAATTGGGGAATGCTCCTCAAATATTTTCTCAGATTTGTGTGTGGAGGACAGCAGTGGTCTCATTGCTAGGGACAACAGTATTTGCCACTCCCGTTTTTTAATTCGGTCTCCAATGGTACCACAATTGTTTCCAAGCAATGGTTACTTTACGAAGGACCAGTTTGGGGGTGGAAAATTTTGTGGACATGATTATAGGACCCATCTATATACCAACACAGAAGATTTCCGATGGGCTTTGAAAACAAGAAACTATTCGAGGAGGGGAGAACTTGATCGACACCACCGGGTTCTCGAAATTTGTCAGCGGGAAAATTTTTTTATTTCAAAACCCTGGATTACACAAGCCAATCCTTTGGAAGTACATTATACGAAAAGTCTCATTGTGAAAGATTTGCAATGTCCTCAAATGCGGAATTCACACAAATAACTGAAGGATTTCTGAATTGTTATTGATCATCAGGAAATAGACAATTTGCCAGAGTGGCAGGGCCATTTCCAGTGACAAAAGATCTTTGGCATCAGCTATCCATTATTTAAAGATCTAGTGAGGGACAGTCTACATATGGCGGACTTTGCAGGTGAAAAGTTTATGCTACTTAATTCCCACAAGCAAGGCCTCATGATAGGACTGTTGTTCGCGCAACTGCTAGGTCCTTATGTGTACAAACAGGGTGTTTTTTATTGATTATACCTATGTGCAATATATTTTTCTTCGACACCATGGTACAAGTAGCAGCTTCCCCAACAGGAATGAAGAAGCACGCAAGAAGAGAAAGCTGGTGGTGCAGCGGGGCCTATGGAGAACGAAAGCACTTGACAAGCACGACCCAAGCTGCAACCTAAAGAAAAAAGTTCCAGTGCTTTATGTAACATTATTTGGAGTTTCAGTGTCAAAAAAAACCCACAAACTTTGATTATACAGTCCTGGAGGCGGACCATTTAGCACTAAAGTCGGAAGCTCTGAACCCCGCGTCCTATCGTCAAGAGATATCAGCAAACTGGGCCGTTTTTTAAGCTGTTGCAGATTGTTTAATCACAACAGAGGAGGATTCTAGGCCAGGGAAGCTTAATGTTGGTTGTGTAAAGTCAGGGGAGGAGAAGCAGAGTTAACACTAAAAGTGTAATATTCGGATGAGGCCACCAATTTGGGCCTAGAAAGGAACACATCTGCAGAAGTACTACATCAAAATGCAACAAACCATTTGCAATAACACTACATGTTTAGCTTGCTTATCACGCCTGTAAATGTATTTCCGCCGGTAATCACATAACGAAAGTCATTCGAATTATGGAACCCAAAGGACATGGTTTACAGGGTTGTAAAAAAACAAAAAAAAAAAATAGAATAATCTGTTGGAGTCTATGAGGGGGCACTGAGGAGCCGTGTTGAAGGACACTAAGTGCTGATTGAAGGGTTTGATGTAGGGCCGACACGTAGAGGGGTGCTGAGAGCAAACTCATCAATCACAGTTCAATACGTTGACATGGTGCATGGTTTTTGTTTTTTTTAAACTTTTAAAAAATGATACATTTTCTACAGGGAATTGTACCATGGACACAAAATAAAAATTTAATAGTACTTGATCTGGCAAGCTTCTCTTCCTATGGCTTCAGGTAACAGCGTGGGCAGAGATGGTCCAAATACTTTGCCGCGCACACACTCGTGAAGGAAGGAGGGAGGGGGGGAAGCAATGGAGACAAGTTTTTTTTATATAACCGAGGGACTGCATGGGTATGACACCTTAGTGCGGAGAGGCTGCTGGGCATTTAATTAGCGAGTTTTGTAAAACACTGTGCGGTGAGCATCAGTGTCTCACTATTGCCGTGACCGTGCATGGCACAAATATAGGATATCATTTTCATTGTGCTGAAAAAACTTGCTTATTTACTCGAGAGATATATGGATAGATTGTCATGTTCACATGACATACCTTCTCTCTAGGGTCGTAGTCAACTTTGTGCACCTTTATACTTTACCTAAAAGCTCATAAAATAAAACGATTCCGGGTAGACTATTGTATCGGCAACAATAACTGATCAAGGGATAAGTGACTACACTGATAAAAATCCTACAACCTTTTTGTGACATCTCTACTCCTCATATCTCTGGGACACCAAAGATATTTTGAAAAAAGTACAAGAATGATTTTCGGAAAACCTCTACATACCTTGCAGGTCTTGATATGGAATATGTGTACAGCAATAACAACATCAATAGGCAAGGAATCAGTGGAATTTTACTTAACATAGAATGGTATACCAGTACAAAAACATAATCAATTCACCCTTTAACTTTCGCGTTTTCTTCTTACACCCATTATTTCTGTTTAAATGGCACCCTTTACCATCAGGCGAAAGAGAACCGCCATGGACTCGAATTGGGAGCACACATATGCATTTTTTAGGGTGGTGGGAGGCCACAATTGTTTTCCAGAATCTTTTACCCAATTCACAGACCAACATATTATAGTGGGGGGGTGGGGGGGAAGATATATCCATAAATGTAATGATATTTGGGAAGGAGCAGCAATTAAGTTCCTAGGATTTGTCACGTTTGAATAATAACATCGGAATGAAATGTATACCTGAAATCAGAAGAAAAAAAAAAAAAAACAAACCATATATAGAAAGATAACCTCAACAAATAGCTACTTGAATGGAGAAATTGGCCCATCCGGTACCCCTAAGAAAGGGACACCGGTGGGACAATATATGAGAAACACAGAAAAAATGAACGTTAAAATTTGAACCAAAATTAAAAACTATTTAATCCCAAGGAAATTTGAAGTAAACCCGCTTTACTATTTTCTATATTAAAAATCATGAAAAAGATGATATACATATATGGATTACAGCAATGGATTGATAGAAAATACAAACAAATCCAAAAAAACCACTTTTTAAGGTGCGCTTATATATGAACCTAGACGTTTAGCAGGACATTTATTGATGGTGCGCCTTATAGTCCGAAAAATACTGTATACTAAAGGACTCTCCTTGGTTAATACAATAATACAATGAGAGAGTGGGAAAACAATTGTTTCCAAGTCCTTGACATGCGCATTTGGTGCATGAATAATTTCTTAAGATAGAGGTCATGCCAGCCCATATTTGGGCTCACCTATGGTGACGTAGGTGATGAGCAGAAGGCTATCGCAGTCAATGGTTACCCCTCACACCCATGGGATGAAGTCAAAATAAAAGTTTATACAAGACAGATATACCGGCGTGCTGCAAACATGTATAGCCCCCATTACACCGCAGACACAAAGATAGGAGCAAAACATTTGGGGGGGGGGGGTTATGCCGCTTATTTTCATTCATCAGAGGATGAGTTGCTAGTAATTGAATACACCATAAAGGTTAGTACAGGGATAGGAATGTGTGTGCACCTCAAAGGGCTTTTCCTATGATATCCTAAATTCCTTCCCTCCCTCTCCCTGATGGATGTAAGAGTACTGGCTAGGGAAGGAATACAGCGATCGTAAGGATCAATTCACACCACCGGACTTACTAGAAAGCAGAGAGAGATTGATCTCAGCTTCATGCAAACAACCTACATTCCCCTAATAAACTTAAGGGAATATTCCCGGAAGAGGATAGTAGTTTCTCTGGAATACCAGGTTTAAATCTTAGTGGAGTAAGGGTCAGCAGACACTTGTCAGGACACATCAGCAAAATCATAAATAAAATTCAGTCAGATTCATAATGCTCACCTGAACACACGACAACAAGTAGTGGGGGAAACATTTTTGACCCCACTATCAGTTCACCACGGTCAGTCAGGGTATGCAGGGCTAGCCAGGGAAGGGTCCTACAATGATACTCAGCAGACAAATCACTGAAAAATTAAAATTCTACAAGCTCAGGCGGGGGTCGTCAAAGTTCCGCTAGGGCGTTCATAATGCGACGCTAACGCACAGGGGTATAAAGGAGTCTTGAAGCAAAAATTGCCATCTCTATGCCCCTTCTACACTTGCAAGTTGTAATGAACTCGCATCACACTCGCAACGAATACTTGCTCGGATCGCACCCTATGAGGTCACATAGGCGCTTGTAGTTCTCTGGCACTGGTCTCGTGGGATAGACCTATCAGATGACCGGATTTTCCCCACAGTAGAAGCATAAGCGAGTTCTAATGTGCTGTTCCTTAAGGTCATGAGACGATATATTCCAATTTTCAACACACCAGGGTTTTTTAGGCAAGATAGGGAGCCAGGAATAGAAGACTCTTCCCTAAAAAAACACCTGTCTACTCTGACTGTCAGAGGACATGGCTGTTCAAGATTAAGCTCAGGATGCCCCACTAACAGGTTTAGTGAATCTGACAAACCCGAAAGTGATTGTCGTGTCTATGAGCACAATATTCCTCCGATTTGCCTGGACCATCTCCTGAACTCAGCGTGTGCATCACAAGTGGCAATTATCACCTGCATTTCAAATCGCAAAACATAACGGCCCTTAGCTCTGAAATAAACTGACTGAAGAGGCGCTGTCCTGTACTTGAACCCGCTCTGCAGATAATTGTACCTGTGAACAAGTCCTGTAAACCGACCACATGAAGACAACTAACAAGGTATTATTCTGTTGTGTCCAGCCTTACAGATTGACCAACCCAAACAAAAACAGCAAGCCTACTACTGTGTCCCCCAAAACTCTCCCCGTTTTCTTATTAGGTCATCTAAACGGTGGCCAAAACTGTTGTGCCGTTGCCCTTCCTACGCCAAGTGGAACACACAACAAGACCCGACACATAAATAGGAAGTCAACAATCTAAGGTTCCGACCAGATCGCAAATACAGTACAGATCAAATGGATGTAGATGGTCGAGGACATAACAAATATACAAAAGTCAGGAAGTAGCAAGAGAACCAGTATATAGATAGCAAGTGGTTACATCGCCAGGCAAACAAAAAGTTTTTTGACCAGCAAGGGAAGATGACTCCACACTGACATACGATCTTAAATTAGAGTTTACCAGGTGAAGGGAGGTAGAAACCGAGAGGGCTCGCTCACACGTTGCGTTTTGACCTGCGTTTGCTTGACGTTTGCAAACGCCATATACACACAGCTGAGGAGAGTGATTGGCCTAATTACATCACTGTTAACATTTCGTTTCCAAATTGCAGGTAAATGTGATGTTAACGCGACGTTAACATTGCGTTTACAAACATAAACGGTAATGTAATTCGGCAAATGACCTCTCATCAGCTGTTATATGTGTTTCACAACGCAATGAAAACGCAACCAAAACGCAAGTGTGAACGCGCCCTGCAGTGTGCAAGCCTTAACCCTTCTGGTTCATTGCAGAGCGGTAACAGTTTTCTAGTTGTCAGTAGAAAAAAGTTCAGACTGCTGACTAAAAAGCACAACAAATTCAGTGCATCTGCTAGGCATATATCGGACGCTGAGTGCAGTGACTTGGGCGCGTTCACACGTTCCGCTATCGTCGCAATCATAAACGCGATGCTAGCGCACAGTGGGCGGATGGACATCTGGAAAAACGGGTGCCGGCTACTAAAATATAGCCCCCACCTCAGTGTAACACCGCGGTCGGATGGGCTCCGATTGTGGGTGTTTACCCTTTAAATGCCGCAGTCAGTGCGACCGCAGCATTTAACTTGGCTTTTGGGGGGGGGGGGATTTTCCCACACGATCGCACACCCCCCACCCCCGAGCCGTTTGTGGGGGTCGCCAAATCGTTTGCTATAGCAACTCTGGGCTCCAAACTGGACCCAGAGTTGCCTGTAAGGACACGCAGTAAGATGGCGTCAGTGACGTAATCTTACGGGGAAGACTGAGGCAAACATTGTGCAAATCAACTCACGGTTTCTTGCCTAAATAGTCAACAGCAGATTTGACACTGGAGTGGTGCGTGAGAAATGTCTCTAGGAATAGTGCACCAGCCTGTATAGATGCAGGCTGGGACAATTTGTATGGAGCTGTGTCCAAACAGTGGAAGATGCAGCTTCTGGAGTAGAGTCTCCTGACTCTAGTCCTAGGATTGGATTCTGTGTCAGTATGAAGGTTTACTGAACACTGTTTCTGTTCACCTGTCTCTGAGACTAGACTGCTCCTATGTGGAAAGAACATGAGGTCTAGACCATGTGCCTCCCCACTGACAGTGGTTTTATTATCCCCCGAGTCAGGTGGTAGCACCTCTCCAACACACTCCAGTTTACAATACAGAAAACTCATTGGGTTAATTATTACACATACTTAGCTGTTGCCTTCCAGGCAGTATTCACAGCGGAATTACTATGGCTGCGGTCACACGTACCGGTGCTCTAGGCGCGTTCATACGCGACGCTAGCGCACAGGGGGAGGTCTCGGGCCCGAACGCACATGCGTTTCCAGAGAAACGCATGCGATCGGCTTAACATGACGGCGAAACCGCATGTGCGTTCGGGCGAGGACCGACCCTATGCGCTGACGGGTATGTGTGACCCGGGCTAGTCTCCTCTGCTAAACACTTTGCATCTGCAGGGGTGGTTGCATGTGCATACCTTGGGGCGCGTTCACAACAGTGCATTTGACCTGCGTTTTCATTGCGTTTAAAACGCATATACACAGCTGAGGAGAGGTGATTTGCCTAATTACATCCACTGTAACATTTACGTTTACAAAACGCATCGCGTTAACAAAGGTAAACGTGATGAAGTAATTAGCAAATATACCTCTCATCAGCTGTTGTAATGCGTTTCAAACGCAATGAAAAACGCACCAAAACACAACTGTGAACGCGCCCTGAGTTGTGCTGTATGTCTAAGTTATGATGCATATTTATTGACTGTATGAGTGCATACGATGTGTATATAATGAATGGTGTGTTATACTACATGTATGAGTGTATAAATGAATATAAGTTTATAAATATGTGTGATTTATGTAATGAACACTATTGAGTTTATAAATGTGTGTGATTGTTAAAAACATGTGCATGTTCAAATATGTAAATATACTTGCATGAGGAATAGAGGCCCATGCACAAATCTAGGTATACCCTGTCTATGTTGATGATAGAACCTCCTCTCCTCTATTTGTACAGGATGCCCTCGTCTATGGAATACATAGGTCGTGATGGCGAACTGTCCCCGTTGCGTTGCAAACCCAGACCAAAACTGCGCCCACCGGGGCGGTCCGGGTCTGATCGCGATCTGCGTTTCTATCGCATCGGCGTAAAATAATGCAAAACACTGATGCGATCGGACCACGGACCGCCCTGGTGGGCGCGGTTTTGTCTGCATTTGCAAAACGCAACGTGGGACAGCCGCCCTTGTGACCGAGTGCCCAAACACAACCAAGACCCAGTTATTTATCGCAAAAGTGCCAAAACAGAAATGTAATTAGTGATTTATACTGCCTTCTCGTACACAGCATCTTCAGTCATATCAGACACTGAGGACACCAATAAAGCAGAAAAATAGAAGAAAATTTGGATGATCATTGTAGCTTCCCGGCCAGGGTCCATAAGACAGGAAGAATTGTCAGGGCCGGAGCAGGAGCTACAATGAAATCCAGATCTGTCCACACCTTCCCACTATTCCAGTAGTCCCACTTTAAAATAGCTCTGTGCACAGCAAGTCCTGGGGTATCTGGGACTGTAGGAAGATACCTGAAGTCATCTCAGTTGATGGCCTGAGTGCCCACAGAAAGGGCTCTGAGTGCCACCTCTGGCACCAGTGCCATAGGTTAGCCACCACTGTTATAGGTGAAGAGGATGTCCCTGTCTATTGTGATGGTAGGTAGGTCTCTGGCTCTGAGGGCACGTTCACACGTTGCGCTTTGGTTGCGTTTTCATTGCGTTTTAAAACGCATTACAGCAGCTGAGATGAGGTGATTTGCCTAATTACATTACTGTTAATGTTTACGTTTACAAAACGCATGAGTTAACATAGAGTTAACAAATGTAAATAGTAATGCAATTAGGCAAATCACCTCTCCTCAGCTGTTGTAATGCGTTTTAAAACGCAATGAAAACGCAACCAAAGCACAACGTGTGAACGCGCCCTTATGGGCATTTTTATTAATTTATTAAGTTATTTTTTTATTAAATAACATTTTTTTTTTACTTTTTTACTAGTTCCACCATGGGACATGAACAAGCAATCATTCAACGGCATCTAACAGGCACTGCCTGTGGACAGACCTGGGGTCCTGATCGGACCTCAGGGCTGCCATGATAGCGAGCAGCGCCCCCCGAAGACGGCACAGGGATGAGGGGGTGATTGTAGGCAGTTGAAATGCGGCATCGTAGTCCAAGCTTGTGGTGAGAAGCAGGCTGGTATTCAGGGCAGACAGCAGAAATGCAAGGTCAGCATACAGGTCCAAAGTCAGCAATTGGAGGTCAATGCAGATCGGAATGGGAACCCAGGAACGTAGGAGCACAAGAACGTAGGAACGCGGGAGCACAGGAGCACAGGAACACTGGAACGCAGAGGGAGCTTTCTCTTCACGCTTATGGGCTCAAAGTTCCGGCAGGATCACTCCGAGCCGGTTTAAATAGAAAACCCAGAAGTGCCAGCGCCCATCAGCAATATGCTGGCCCTTTAAATGTTCGAGAGCAAGGCCACGTGCTCGGCCTAGGCCGGACGGGAGCGGGAACGTGGAGAGGTGAGTGCAGGTCGGGGGAACCCCACAAAGGAGAGGGGCACAGGTGTGCCCGCGATCTGAATATCAGGACTACACTTGTTTTACTTGAGCACAGTCAGTTTATTATGTCCTGCAGTTGACAGTTACAATGAGTTAATGCAGCAAGTCAATATTTGCAGTGTTGGCCCATCTTCTTCAGGACCTCTGCAATTCTCCCTGGCAGCTCTCAATCAACTTCTGGACCAAATCCTGACTGATATCAGCCCATTCTTGCGCAATCAATGCTTAGATTTTGTCACAATTTGTTGGTTTTTGTTTGTCCACCCTTCTCTTGAGGATTGACCACAAGTTCTCAATGGGATTAAGATCTGGGGAGTTTCCAGGTCATGTTTTGTTCCCTGAGCCATTCAGTTAAAACCTTGCAAACTGTTCTTGGACGGTTGGGATAAGTTGCTCTTGGAGGACATTCTGGTACCATGATTGCAGGATGCTTTACAGTTGGCATGAGACAAGACTTCTCCAAACAAGCTGTTTTCCAGATGTTCCGAACAATCAGAAAGGGGATTCATCAGAGAAAATGACTTGACCCCAATCCTCAGCAGCCCACTCCCTGTACCTTCTGCAGAAATAATCGTCTGTTCCCTGGTGTTTTTTTTTTCTGGAGAGAAGTGTCTTCTTTCGCTGCCCTCCTGACACCAGGCCTTGCCCCAAGAGTCTCTTCCCCTCCTCAACAGTGCTTGCAGATGCCCTCACACCTGCCTGCTGCCATTCCTGAGCAAGCTCTGCACTGCTAGTAGCCCGATCTCAAAGCTGAAACACTTTTAAGAGACGATCCTGGCGCTTGCTGGTCCTTCTGGGGCGCCCTGGAGCCTTTTTGGCAACAATGGAACCTCTCTCCTTGAATTCCTTGATGATGCGATAGATTGTTGACTGAGGTGCAATCTTTCTAGCTGCGATACTCTTTCCTGTCAGGCCAGTGTAGTGCAGTGCAATGATGACTGCACCTGATGCAGTAGACTTTGTAAAAATTAACATTTGTATCATTCTTAAAACTTATGGCCATGACTGTACTCCAGGAGCTATTCAAATATGACAAGGCACATTTTCATCAAAACCTGCTTTCTAAAAGCATTATTCTTTTTCTAAGTCCTACAGTATGCCCCTACAGCTATTTACAACCACAAATGGGGTACTGCCGCATTGAAAAGAAATTGTGTGACATAATCTGGGGTGCTTTTCTAACTTTAACCACTTTTAAAAATGAAATTCCGGGTGCCGAAATGAAATTTTCTTGAAAAAAAAAAATGTTGCTATGTTGCTAAATAGTTACTAAAAAGTGAAACACCTGTAGGGTAAAACCATCTACTATACCCCTTGATGTATTCCTTGTGGGGTGAAGTTTCCAGAATGGGGTTATTTTGGGGGGTTATCACTGTTCAAATCTGACATGGCACATGAAAATGATTTCATCAAAATCTGCTCTCCAAAAGCATTGTTCTCTTTCCAATTGCTGCCTTATGTCCCTACAGGTTTTTAAGACCCCATATAGGGTGTTACCAAAATCAGAAGAAATTGTGTGACATAATTTGGGGTGCTTTTCTAATTTTTGGGGGCTAAAATGAGATTTTCTTGAAAAAATTGTACATTTTCACATTCAAAGTCCTATGTTAATAAATACTGTGAAACAAAAGCCAGGTCAAACCATCCACTATACCCCTTGATGTATTCCGTGAGTGGTGTATTCCTTTTGGGGGTTTATCTTTGTTACAATACTCCAGGAGCTGTTCAAATATAGCCCAGGGCATGAAAATGATTTCATCATAATCTGCTCTCCAAAAGCCCTTAAGCATTGTTCTCTTTCCAACTAATTTGGGTTGCTTTTCTTTACCTTTAACTGCTTTTAAAAAATTATATTTTGGGGGCTTGAATGACATTTTTTAAAAAAAAATATATTTTTATTTCCACAGTCCTTATATTACTAAATTCTGTGAAACACCTTTAGGATCAAACTTTCCACTATACCCTTTTATATATTCATTGACCCTTTTATATATTCATTGAGGGGTGTTGTTTCGAAAATGCATCATTTTGTCAGGGGTTTCTACAGTTCTGATACATCAGGGGCTCTACAAAAGTAACATGTCACCTGAAAGCTTTTTCATAAAATGCTCTGTTCTTAAAAAGCCCAGTGGCCGTGCTTTTGTTTTGTGCTCTTCCATGTGCCCAAAAACCAGTTCACATCTACATGTAGGATATTTTCTTATTCAGGAGAAATCATCAACTTTACCTCTTTTTTTTATTTGAATTCCTGTAAAATGCTTAAAGGGTTAACATACATCCTCAAACCTGCTTTGAGTAGTTGGAGAGGTGCAGTTTATAAATGGGGAGAATTATGGGGATTTCTAATGTTTATGCTTTTTAAAAAAAACACCATAGATATGAACTGGTCTCCAAAAAACTTTGGAAAGTTTTCTCACATACTAAAAATGTACACGGAACTCCCTTGTCCCTAGAGTGACAAGCTCTGTGACTCAACGGATATTTAAAAATCGACAATTTATCAATTGTAGAAGTACGGGAGTCATATACTTGATGATATGCAAATGTGGGACGCAGTATGTGAGGAAAACATATAGGGAGTTCCGTGTACGGATTAGAGAACATGTCAGGGATATAAAGAATGGGAATGATACCACCATCGCCCGACCTGTCTGGCAAGACCATGAGGGAGACCTGCAGAGCATCAAATTCCAAGGAGTGGAACTGGTGACACCACCCATACGTGGAGGAGATTATGACCGTATCCTGCTCCAACATGAGGCTAGATTGATATGCACCTTGTCCACTGAAAAACCCCTTGGTCTCAATGATCTGATCAGTTACTCATGTTTTTTGTATATCATATTGACCTGTGATATTGACACACATTCTTAACTACAAAATACGAAGATAATAAGGGGGAATGATGTGAATTCATTCCTATTGAGCACCTCCTGACGTCTGTCCAAACTAACTATCTATGCTTCGACATGATATCTGGATTAGCATCGTTCTGTATCTCGTGCATTTAATCTTTATTTATTCTTTCTGGCCTTCGGGCTGATTCCGAACCTGACTGTATTCATACTCGATTGGTAATGCCGCAATACGATCCTCCAGATACATCTTACTTACTGAATAACCGACGGGAGAGTAAATTGAATGTCACGGACCACTGGTCAGACTGGTACCTTATGTGTGAGATGACACTGTCCCGTATTGAAGTTATTCTCGCTGACACACCGAAGTTATCAGTTTCAGTCTGTCTCGATCCTGGGCCCATCTAATTGGATGCCCAGGCTTAGCCTTGGACAGCGTGATTGGCTGCCAAGGACGAGCCCTCGCATAAGGCAACGCCCACGGTCCTCTGATTGGCAGACCATGGAATGGGACCGCCCCAGACAGGGGACGGGGTGGAGCAATTCCTTTCTATACGGCGTGTGCATTCGCGCGCGCACGGCTGCAACAGTGCCGGAAAGACGCCGGCGGCTGCACTCATGAAATATAAGCTACGTGCAGCCGTACTTCTATACACACCCTGATAACATCCAATTGCCTCTGATGACGCAATACCTAGACAGGAGTATTGTAGAAACACGTCAGCCGGAGGGTGTACAGGCGGAACTTGACAACTGATTAGCAACCTACATCAGTTGAGAATAATAGTTCCGCTAATTGGCACAGTGCCAGTACCCATAACAGGATCTAGCACGGCTGCTAGTGTTTTAAGCAGCATCTTAGTCAGCATTATAGGGAGATATAAAAGTGACTATGATCCGATATTGTGATCACATTTCCCTATAATAAATGCTGAAAGCCTGAACTTTGTGTATCTTTAGTGGCTGAAGAGTGGCCCCTTTTTTAAGGTTGCTAAATAAAGTTTATATTTTAAAGTGTTCTATTCAGGCAGAATCAAAGTACAACATGTCCCACAAAAAAATAGCCATCAACCAGCAACGTAGCCAATAAAGTAAAAATGTAATGCTACCTGGAATATATGTATGTAAATTATATGCAAAAATGATAGATTTGGCAAATTTAGTAAAACATAGGAAAAAATATTCAAGTATGGTATCCCCGTAATCATACTGACCCATAGAATAAAGATAATATGATTATTAGGCTATACATGGTGACCAAAAAAAAAAAAAGTTAAAAATCCAGCAAAGAATTGATGCTTTTCCACTACTGCCCTCATACATTTTCAACAATAGGGGATACCAACCCCAAAATGGTAACACTGCAAGCAAAAAATATCTCATCTTGCAAAAAAAAAAAAACTGCTGTCACATAGTCCCAATAACGAAAAAGCTAAAATTCTATAGCCTACAAAAGGGGCCAATGAGAAAACTAAAAAGCTTCCAGGGAGCTTCTTCTCTTCTGCACCTCACTGTGCGCCATTAAAAAAACAGCCACATGTTGGGGTCTCTGTACTTGGGAGAAATTGCATAACTAATAAGATAGGTTTTTTTTTTATCTTTTGGAAATGTGTAAATTTTAGGGCTAAATGAACGTAAAATTGGACCATTCTAAATTTCAATTTGATTTAATTACTATGAAGATCTCAAATGGTTAACAATCTTCCTAAAAGCTGTTTCTGATAGTTTGAGGGTTACAGATTTGAAAGTTGGTTGTTATATAGTGGGTTTTTAATGTCATATTAAAAATTTTATTTAAAACAGTAATTATCCCCAAAATAGTCAATTCTGAAAATACGGAAAACAGATATTCGATTTGTAAACCGCTTGACATCAAAATAAATTATGCAAACATTTCAAAAATCTATCAAAATGTAAAGTAGACATATGGGAAATGTTATTCAGCAACTTATTTAGGTGGTAAATCTGTCTGAAAACACGAAGATTTAAAATTTCGTAAATGTAAATGTTTTCAAATATTCAGAATTATTCTTTAATTTTGTAAATAAACGCACAACTTATCAGCCAAAATTTACCACTAAAATGAAGTACATGTGAGGAAAAACAATCTCATAATGATATGTAACAGTGTTCAAAAGTTATAACCATACAAAGTGACGCAAGTCAGAATACAAAAGATGGGGCTGAACCTTGAGCTATAAACTGGCTATGTCCTTAACCCTTTCACGACCCGTTACATAATAGTACGTCACAGGTCGGCCACGGGTGACTGGTACCTCAGAGGCACCCCAACATCTGTCTAGTGAAAAGGTGCTCCAAAAGTTAAATTTTACTTATCCCTTCTCAGCCCTGCCATTTCCCCAGCCAGTCAATTATTGGCACATGTGTGGTATTGCCGTACTCGGGACAACCCGCAAAATGATTTTTGGGGTGTTTGTCTAAAGTACCATGAGTTGGACACATTATGTTAGGCACTAAAATGACAATTTTGAGATAAAAACACAATTTTTACTCTGCACTATTTACTTTGCATTAGATTTTAGCCAGCATTTTGGGGGTCAAAATGCTCACCACACTCCCAGATACATTCGTTGAGGGGTGTAGTTTCCTAAATGGTGACATCCTTGGGGGTTTTCCATTGTACTGTTACTTCAGGGCTCTTCAAGTACACTACGGCACCACAAAACAGTTGCAGCCAAATTAGCCTTCCAAAAACCCAATAGCACGAAGTCTGTTCTGGACATCACTGTGCGACTAAACAGCAGGTGACTTCCACATGACCGGTATTGCTGTACTCTGAAGAAGCAGGGCAAAATTTTTGGCATGTATATTTACCTCAAACCTTCTGAATGTGTACATTTTAGGGAATAAATGACTCAACATTGAGTTGATATATACATTGTACTAAACCAACATTAACTGTACTTCCCTATTGTCAGGGCCGGTTCTAGACAAAGTGGGGCCCCAAAATAAAATTTTATAAACAGTCACAGTCAGTAAGATGCTCCTTTAGTATGGTAAAACAAACTGGAATATCGGAGAATTTTATAGTGGATAGATAGATGATAGGGAGATTGATGGGCAGCATGGTGGCTCAGTGGTTAGCACTACAGCTCTGCAGCGCTGGTCAACATCTGCAAAGAGTTTGTAAGTTCTCTCTGTTTGCGTGGGTTTCCTCCGGGTCCTCCGCCTTCCTCCCAAACTCCAAAAAATTACTGGTAGGCTGAATAGATTGTGAGCCCCATGGGGCCAGACGATGCATTTGGCAATTAACATTCAAAATTTCCTCTACAATATTTACAAATGCAGAATACTTATGCAAAGAAAATATTTCCTGAAACAGTAAGATGTGAGGAGATCATACAGACCCCACATGTGTATATTCACGAAAATATGCAGCAAAGGGAACGTTAAATCCACAGGGGACACCAAACTATTAATGCAGAAATTTGCTCTGAGCGTCACACAGATCTATCATTGTATGCTTCCTTACACAATGGTAACTTACACAAATAAATAACTACCGTATATACTCGTGTATAAGGCGAGTTTTTCAACACAAAAAATGTGCTGAAAAACCTCATCTCTGCTTATACACGAGTCAATAATAAAAAAAAAAATTAATACTCCGTTTCTCTCTTCTATCTTCACTTGATGCTGACGCTGATGACGTCATCAGTGGCGACACCGCCGCATCGCAGTGTGCGACTGCCAGCTAGTGAAGAAAGAAAAGAGAAGCCGCCGCCGAGGACCGGGAGTCGCCACTAAGCATCATAGGTGAGCATTAAGTTTATTTTTTTATTATTCGCTAGGTATACTGAGGGCAGGCTGTATAATACATGGGGGCAGGCTGTATACTTCTTGGGGCAGGCTGCATACTACAGGGGCTGGCTGGTTGTATACTACAGGGGGCTAGCTGGCTGTATACTACACCCTCGGCTTATACTCGAGTCAATAGGTTTTCCCAGTTGGGTGGTAAAATTAGGGGTCTCGGCTTATACTCGAGTATATACGGTATATATCCATAAACCAAGCTAATGAGATAACAAGTCACGTTTAGATGTGCACCATTGTATAATCCGCACAATAACAGAACCCTCCGCGCTTCATAAGAATGAGAGTGTCATAACATAGGTGTACATAATGGAGGATGGTGTGAAATAAAAACTTTATTCCAGAACATCTGTGCGTTTTTGGTGTTACTTATAACTTTATGGACATGGTCTGGGTTGCAGTGTTAAGTCAGACTGTTTATCCCGGACACAATGGGTCGTCATTTCAGGGGGGGGGGAACCCTTATGGACTTTTGGCAAACCATAAAAGGTTGCGGTGGTGGGAAACTTTGGAAAAAGGAACTCATGTTCCTGTTGGCTAATGAGGTGATCCTGTAGGGCCTCATCCAGAATCCTCTTGAGTTCCCTTGAGTATTTTGCTGCGAGTTTTGTGGGAAGTTGCAATATGCTTATTAATTTAAATATGCAAAAACAAAAATTATTTTTAAAGCAAGAAATATAAGACTTGAATATAATGCAATTTAATAACCAAAACATTTTATAAAAAAAGGAAATAAAAACATAACAAAGTATAACATTAGACAAATTTTAATGGTTCAGCTCAAGATCTGAGCCGAACCGGCATCGGGAAACACGGGTGCTGGCTCTGACTAATGGCCGGCACCCCAGTGTAACATCCGCGGTCGGAGTGGGCTCTGATCGCGGGTGTTTAACCCGTTAAATGCTGCGGTAAGCGCAACCACGGCATTTAACATGCCTTTGGGGGTCTTTCCCCCAACCGTTTTCAGAGGGCGCCGATCGTTGCTATGGCAGGCAGGCACCGCCAGTAAAATGGCGTCTGTGACGTCATCTTACAGGCACAGTGTCAGCCTATGCATGTGCATAGGCTGACACCGCTAATTCCCTGCAATACATTAGAATTGCAGAGTATCATCATGAACAAGCAATCAGATGATTTCTTGTTCATGTCCAATGGTGGAAGTAGTAAAAGAAGTTAAAAAAAGGTTTTCAATAAAAATAAAAGAAATAAATCACTAAAAATGCCCATAAGCCCTATAACATATAAAAAGACATATAACGCTAAAAAGTCTAAATCATAGCAAAAACCCCACATATATAGTATCACCGTGTCCGTAACAACCCGTAGAATAAAACGAAATAATTATTGAACCCACACGATGAACACCGTTAAAAAAAACTGTTAAACCTGCCAAAAATTATGATTTTTACCTATTGAATTTCACAAAAAATGCAATAAAAAGCGATAAAACAAGTAACGGCCACATGTGGGGGGTCTCTGCACTCGGGAGAAATTGCAGAACAAATTGTATGGTGGATTTGTGTAAATGTGTAAATTTTAGGGCTAAATGAACATATAACCTGCACAATTTGACCATTCTAACTTTCACCAACTTTGATTTCATTACTATGAAGATTTCAAGGGGTTAACAATCTTCCTAAAAGCTGTTTCTGATAGCCTGAGGGGTGCACATTTGAAAATGGGTTGATACATAGGGGGTTTTTGATGCTAAATATGTAAAATTTCATTCAAAACGGTATTTATTCCCAATTCTGAAAATACAGAAAATCGCTATTTGATTTGTAAGCCGCACAACATCAAAATAAATTATCCAGACATTTCAAAAATTATGAAAATGTAGACATATGAGAAATATTATTCAGCAACTTATTTAGGTGGTAAATCTATCTGCCTGAAAATGCAATGATTTTGAATTTCGACAATGGCAAATTTTTTAAAAAAATTCATAATATTTTCTTTTTTTTGTAAATAAAACGCAAAACTTATCAGCCAAAATTTACCACTACAATAAAGTACAACATATAGGGAAAAAACAATCTCAAAATCGTTTTGATAAGTAACGGTGTTCAAAAGTTATAACCATATAAAGCGACGCAAGTCAGAATCCCAAAAAATCGGGCTGAGCCTTGAGCTTTAAACTGGCTACGTCCTTAAGGAGTTAATACAGGTATCCTAATAAATTCCAGGCATTTTGTCGTCTGAATGTCATGCAGTTTGACATTTTACTGCAGTTGTGTATTTTGGATTTAACCAAACAAGAAACGCTTATGCGCTGTCCGATTTCTGCCACAGAGTGTTTGTTAATTACTTTGCAGCAGGTTTTTTAGTCTTTTCTTTGTTTTCATTTATCAATGTATTTTACAGTTTTTTTTTTGGCTTAAACTTTTTTTTGGCAACTGGGGAGAGCTATACCTTCTGCATCTTCAGTTTTTGATTGGCAAAAGCACTATATGTAACATTGTGAATCACACTGTATTAGGGAAAAGCGTCAGCCGATCTTCATGCCATTTTCTACTGTCGATGCCTTTGGGAAAAAAACTGACTTTTCGAATTGTATTGGTGCTATTGATGGCAAACACATATGCGTCATCGAGCCACCCAATTCGGGTTCTCAGTTTATTAATTATAAAAATGTTTTTTCTGTTGTCCTTCTTGCAATGGGGGATGCAGTCTCTAATTTTATTGCAATAGAGACTGATTTGTGTGGGAGCACCAGTGACTCACGAATTTGGGAGACCAGTGCAATGGGCAAAAAATTGATTTCAAATCACATTAATCCGCCGATACCAAAACAACTCCCAGGTACAAATACAATTATGCTTCCAGTGTTGATTAGAAATTAAGTGTTAACGAGCATTTGGACAGGTGTACCTAATAAAGTGGCCGGTGAGTGTATGTCTTCTGGGACATAATAGGGGGGATAGTATACAACCAAACACTACACCTACTCCACTACACCACACACGCCTTCTCCACAAAACGCCTTAGGACAGATCACAAGACACTTTGCTCTCCAACACTACCAAACGCAGAATGGCGGCGTTGGAGAGCGTGGAGGGTCTTGGATCTGCCCTCCACAGTCACTGATCGCTGCGATTGGCCTGTCTCTACAGACGGGCCAATCGCAGCTTGATCAACATCACAGGACCGACATGACAGGTCTTGTCATGTCAGAGGGGGGATGCCCCCTCTCAATTCCGCCCGGTGTCGGCGGTCGGTCATCCCGTCTCGCGACGGGATGACCTATTCTGCACGTGTCGCGCTGCTGGCGGATATATCCACCGCCGAGCACTAACTCACTGCGCTCAGTGGAGGATATATCCGCTGCAGAGCTTCAAGGGGTTAAAGCAGGAGTTAACAGTGTGTTAATAAATGCATGCAAGCGCATGTAAGCAATGTTAAAGCATGGGTTAACAGTTCCGTTTTGTAAACAAAAGTGTTAACAGCTGTTTAATTAGGCAAATCTCTCTTCAGCTTTTGCAATGTGTTTTTAAACGCAGTTGTTAAACGCGGTGAGACCGCACCCTGAAAATAAAATTATGCAAAACACAGCATGCTTTCACCAAGCAATCTACATTATCAACATTCACACAAATAGATCCCCAAATTATTTGCCACTGATTTGACAGTATCCCAAAAGCACATTTGATAACCTTACGTGCTCGTGATAATCTGGGGTGAAAGATCTGCTTAGAATTAGTAAGGACTCTATTGCAAAATGGACACAACAAATGCAAGGAAAACCCAAAAGCCTCATCTGCAATAAACACTGGAAGCATAATTGTATTTGTACCTGGGAGTTGTTTTGGTATCACAGTGTTTATTGCAGATGAGGTCTTTGGGTTTCCTGCAGTGTGTGTCCATTTTGCAATAGAGTCCTACTAATCTAAGCAGATCTTTCACCCCAGATTATCACCGAGCACGTAAGGTTTCAAATTGCGTTTGGGATACTGTCAATCAGTGGCAAATAATTGGGGAGCTATTTGTGTGAATGTTGATAAATTTAGATTGCTTGGTGAAAGCATGCTGTGTTTTGCATAATTTTATTTTCAGGGTGCGGTCTCACCGCGTTTAACAAACTGCGTTTAAAAACACATGCAAAGCTAAAGAGAGATTTGCCTAATTAACCACCTAACGCTGCTCGCGCCGTACTCTACGGCGCAGAGGTGATTAGGGATGTATGAAGAGGGCTCCCTGGGCTGAGTCCTCTTCATACAGAGGTAGGGGGTTTGCATTTGCCACAAACCCCCACCGCTATAACCGCGGCTCGGTGCTGCTAATAACCCTCTAAACGCCGCCCGCAAATCGGGCGGCGTTTAAAAGACGGCGGCGGCGGGCGCCGCCATCTTTTTTTCGATCGCCACGCCCCGACGTCACGGGGGGCTGGCGATCGTTTACATGTAGCCTCGGTTCTCTTGAACGAGGCGTCCTTCTTTGACACGTAGGCTACATGGTTTGCAGTTCGTACAATGAGCAGTGGCTCATTGTAAGTAAGACCTGCAAAAACGCATATATTGCAATACTGTAGATATTGCAGTATATGGTAGGAGCGATCTGATCATCTAGGGTTTATGTACCCTAGATGGTCTAAAAAATAGTGTGAAAAAAATAGAAAAAAAAAAGTTTAAAAAATAAAAAAATTAATAAAATATTAAAAGTTCAATCACCCCCCTTTCCCTAGAACGGATATAAAACATAAACAAACAGTAAAAATCACAGAAACATATTCGGTATCCGCCGCGTCTCCCAAAATGCCCGATCTATCAAAATATAAAAACGGGTCGGCCGGCGGTGACCTCCGAGGCGGAGGAAATGGCGCCCCCAACATGTCCGAAATGGACTTTTTACACCTTTTTACATAACTAAAAGAAATAAAATGATCAAATGTGCACAGACCTCAAAATGGTAGCATGAAACGCTCGCCTCATTTCGCAAAAAATGACCCCTCACCATTCCGTGCGCCAAGTATGAAAGTTATTAGCGTCAGAAGATGCAAATTTTTTTTTTTTTTGTACACATCGTTTAATTTTTGAAATGTATTAAACACAATAAAACCTAGATAAATTTGGTATCACCGCGATCGCACCGAACCAAGAAAAAGTAGGCGTGTTATTTGAGGAGAGAGAGTGAAAGTCGTAAAAACTGAGCCCCAAGAACGTGACGCCACGTGCGCGTTTTTTTTTCAATTTTTCACATTTGGAATTTTTTTCACTTGCATACACGCATGTTAAAATAAATAACATTACCGGAAAGTAAAATTTGTTACGCCACAAAATAAGCCCTCACACAGGTCTGTACACGTAAAAATGAAAAGTTATGGATTTTTGAAGTTGGAGAGCGAGAACATTAGCCGAAAAACCCTCCGTCCTTAGGGTTTAAACAGCTGTTAACACTTTTGTTTACAAAACGGAACGTTAACCCATGCTTAACATCGCTTACAGCGCTTGCATGCGTTTATTAACACACTATTAACTCCTGCTTTAACCCCTTGAGCTCTGCGCGGATATATCCGCCCAGAGGCCCGACACGTGCAGAATAGGTCATCCCGTCGCCGAGACGGGATGACCCGACCGCCGACACCCGTGCGGAATGAGAGGGGGCATCCCCCCTCTGACAGACAGGACCTGTCATGACGGTCCTGTGATATCGATCAAGCTACGATTGGCCCGTTGTAGAGACAGGCCAATCGCAGCGATCAGTGACTGTGGAGGGCAGATCCAAGACCCTCCACGCTTGAACGCCGCCATTCTGCGTTTGGGAGCGTTGCGAGGACAAGAGTGTCTTGTGACTGTCCTAATGCGTTTTGTGGGAAGGCGTGTGTGGCGTAGTGGAGTGGTGTAGTGTTTGGTTTTGTATACTATCCCCCTATTATGTCCCAGAAGACATACACTCACCGGCCACTTATTAGGTACAACCTGTCCACTGCTCGTAACACTTAATTTTCTAATCAGCCAATCACATGCGGCAACTCGTGCATTTAGGCAGTTAGACATGGTCAGACACATCTCCTGCAGTTCAAACTGAGCATCCAGTATGGGAGAAAGGTGATTGTGAGTGCTTTGAACGTGGCATGGTGTTGGTGCCAGAAGGGCTGGTCTGAGTATTTCAGAAACGCTCATTACTGGATTTTCACGACCATCTCTAGGGTATAGAGAATGGTCCGAAAAGAAAAAACGATCCAGTGAGCGGCAGTTCTGTGGCGGAAGGAGCGGAAGCCTTGTTGATGCCAGAGGTCAGGAGAATGGGCAGACTGGTTCGAGCTGATAGAAAGGCAACAGTGACTGAAATCGCCACCCGTTACAAACCAAGGTAGCCAGAAGAGCATCTCTGAGACACAGTCGAACTTTGAGAGCAGATGGGCTTACAGCAGCAGAAGACCACACCGGTGCCACTCCTTTCAGCGTAAACATGAAACTAGGGCTACAATGCCACAAGCTCATCGAAATTGGACAGTAAGAAGCTTGCAAAAACGTTGCCTGGTCTGTGAGTCTCAATTTCCTGCTGCGACATTCGGATGGTAGGTCAAATTTGGCGTCAAACAAGTGAAAGCAGGATCCATCCTGCCTTGTATCAACGGTTTCCGGCTGGTGGTGGCGGTGTGTCATGGTGTGGGGATATTTCTTGGCACTTTGGGCCCCTTGGTACCAATTTAGCATCCTGTTAGTGAGGAGCAAGATGGGACGAAGTATTGGGGCATAGTACTTCTATGGGTCTAGTCAAAAAGCCGCTATCAGGGACTATTGGAGCACAGACAAACTGTACCACACCCCGATGTTCCGGTGGCAAGAATAGGAGCGCTTTGAAGCCATCCATAGATTTCTGCTTTTGCTGACAATTCTCAGGTCACACCCAGAGATGACCCGAGTTATGATAATTGTATAAGGTCCGACCATATTAGACTACCTGAATGTCCAATTTATGAATGTGTATACTCCAAAGAGGCACGATCATGGACGAGTCCCTGGTAACATTTAAAGGGATACTTTCAGTTCCACCAATACCTGCCCATAAGAGGGCAAGGGTATGGCGTGAAGATGTATAAGCTGTGGGAGAGCTGCGTCAGGGTACACTTTAGGTTCAGGGTATATGAGGGAAGACTCTAGGATAGTGCCCCCTGATGCCTCCCCTTCCTGGGAATTGCTGCGAAGATAGTTTGGGATTTGGTGCACCCACTATTGGACCAGGGCTACCCCTCTACCTGGATAATTTTTATAACGAGTTATTACCCTGTTCAATGCCTCGCTCTCCAGACGAAACTGCGGCATCGGCACTCCCGAAGTCGCTGCTGAGGAAAGTTCGAAGGCACGAGAGCCGAGCAATAAGCAGCGGCTCAGTACGGGACGTCCTTGTACTAACAACAATACAGGGCACATGCACCACCCCTGCCTATGTACTAGGTCCAGTGCAGAAGCCCCCAAGCCAGACTGTTATTTTGGATTAAATAAGTACATGGGAGGGGTGGATTTGTCGGACCGGTTGCTTCAGCCATACATGGTATGGGAAGTCGACGGTGTGGTACAAAAGCGGCCGTGCCACAAATGCAGATAGATTGTATAATGTTACATGCTGAATCGAGTGTGCCGGCCAGAGGGGAAGTTTCCTGAATTTCAACGGGTGGTAGTCAAAGCGAGGCCATATCACAGATTTTTTACCAGGGCAGCACTTTCCAGAGAAGTTCCCCAACAGGAAGGAATAACAAAGTGCAGGGTTTGCTCCCAAAAGGGTCATAAGGAGGGAATCCATATACCAGTGTGAACCATGACCCCACAAACCAGGGTTAGGGTTGTATGAGGATGTTTTTAGGGTATATATAAACATGCCGCACCTTCCCTGCTGAGCTCTTGCCGTGTGCCCAGACTGGATAATTGCCAATATGGGGTATATCCCGTACCCGGGAGAACCACCATCATGATCTTTGGGGTGTTTGTCTCCCGTGGCAGGAATGGGAACAGATGACATAATGGATATTTTGTACTATGCTCTATCCTTATGCCACATCCTTGGGGTCCACCTGTGGGGTTAAAAGTTTCATGACACCCCTAGATTTATTCATGGTGGGGTGTAGTTTCTAAATAGGGTCGTTTTTTTAGGGATTTATACTGTACTGGTCCCTAGGGCATCTATAATGTTTTATGATGTAAAAAAAATGTAAATGGCTGTGCTCCAAATACCATTCTATTCCGAGCTCTGCCGTTTCTCCACCTTGTAGCCTATTGCACACAGGGGTTATTGCCATACCCATAATAACCGCAGAAAGATTTTTGGGTTGTTTATCCACAGTGGCATGAGTGGGCTGATTTCATTTGTCACTACAATGGCACATTTGAGAAAAGAATGCAATTTTTACACTGACCCATTCACTGTATACAATTCGGCCAGCATTTCAGGGTTAAAATGCTCATCCAACCCTATATCAATTCTTTGAGGTGTGCCTTTCCAAAAATGGGGTCACTACTGGGGGTTTCTATTGCACTGGTACCTTCAGAGGGCACCCCAACGTCAGTCTATTGAAAAGGTTCTTAAAAGAAAATTTTCCTTGCTCAGCTCCTCCAACGGTCCCCAGCCTGTAGACATTGGACACATGGGTATTGCTGTATGGACAAACCCCAGAATGATTTTTGGGGCGTTTGTCTAAAGTTTGGATGGTTGGGCACATTATATTAGGCCCAAAATGACATTTTTGCGATAAACACATTTTACTATGCAACCATTTACTTTGATTCAATTTTGACCTGCAGTGGGAGTTAAAATTCTCACCACACCACAACCCCAAGAATCGTTGATGGGTCTAGCTTCCAAAATTATTTAATTTCTCGGCGGTGGTTTCTATTGCACTGGTACCTCATCCGGCCCTGCAACCTGACATGGCACTCCAAATCCAACGTGTGAAAACTAGGCTGAAAAATCTAAATTTCACTCCTTCCCTTCTCAGCCTGCCGTTGGCCCAGCCTATCAATGATATAATTTCTTGGCGTTTCATGCACTGGTACACTACTATCACGGGGCCCTGCAAACATGACATGGCACTCCACAATCCAAACGTGTGGAAAACAAAGCTGAAAAATTTAAATTCACTTTCCCTTCTCAGCCCGCGGGGGCCCTGCTGTCGTTCAATTATTGGCACAAGGGATTACTGCCGTACTCCGGACAACCTGTAGAATGATTTTGGGGGGGTTTGCCAAATTGCCATGGGTGGGCACAATATATTAGGCATGTAAAATGACATTTTTGCGACGTACAATTTTACTATGCACCATTACTCTTTGATTGAATTTGGCCAGCATGTTGGGATTAAATGCTACCAGCTAAAATCTTTGAGGGGTCTAGTTCCAAAATGGTGACATTTTGGGGGTTTCTATGTACTGTTATGTCAGGGGCGCTTCAATACACTGTGGCACCACAAAATATTTACAGCCAATTGGCCTTCCAAAATGCCAATATTGCCAAATCTTTTTGGGACATCGCTGTGGCAACAAAGCAGCAGGTAACATCCACTGTCGGTAGTGCCGTACTGGAAGAAGCAGGGCAATAAATTTTGGGATGTATATTTACCTTCAAATTTCTAATGATGTGTGCAATTTCAGGCTAAATGAGAGAAAAATCGTAATCAAAAATTGAAATTCAGAATTTCAAATCCATTTTTGTTTGCTTCCGAGAAAATATTAAAGGGTAACAGAACTACTTAATTTGAATAGGTTGAGATGTTTGTGTTCATAAAATGTGTACTCGGGGGGTGTGGGGTGGTGGGGTATAAGTACATACCTTTGTAGGGCACTTCCAAACTGAATTCATCACCAAAAATTAGAAGTTGCCTAAAACTTCAAACCTTCTACATTTGAAAAAAAAATGGAAACCTAAAACAAATAATGGAAATAAAAGAAGACCAATGGCAAATGGTTTCTACCAAACAAATTGTGGTGTGTGACTTTTTGTCTAAAAAGTAAACTTTGAAACTTTGAAAATTGTAAGTTTTCAAATGTTCCTAAATTTGTGAAATTTTTACCTCCCCAAAAAGCAATGGATCACCAATGATGCTATAACATAACTACAATGTCTCACGAGAAAACAATTTCAAAATCACAAGGATATCTCTTAAAGCGTTGAAAAGTTATTACCACAGGAAGAGTACTGTGTCAGCGGGAGTCTTCAGGTGCAGGATGGCTCCGGTGCGTCCAAGTCAGGAAGGGCGTGTGTAGGGGGCGGGGGCGGCTGAGAGCAGCATGTATGCTCCTCTTCCGGGTCGGCAAAGATGGCATTGCCTTACTTTCGGCGCTGGCCGGAAGTGAGGCCCCGGTTGGCTCCCACGTGACTTGTGACGTCATAAGGCGCAGATTCAATAAGAGTTCCCACCAGGAGTCCTGTGTGTATTCTACACCTACAGCCAGCCAAAGGATCGGTTTCAGCTCAGTCGTCCTGTCTTCGGTCAAGGAGACCTTGGAAGATTAATTTACTCTCCACCAGGCGATATAAGTTCGAACGAAGGTGGTAGAGATTCGGGTAACCGCTACGGAAATGGAATCGCTGGATGGTGAGTGCGGCCTTAACAAGCCATTAAACTGGTGTCTGATGATCTCTTATGTGATTCTTTGTTTAGAGGGAAGAGAGATGGAGGGGGAAATCTACTGCTAAGCTAAAAATCGTGTGTTTGAAGAGTTTGAGTTGAGGATGACCTGCCCGATCGTACCGAAGCCAAACTGCGATCGTGTATCCAGCTTATGATAGCCCAGGATCAGTCTTATTTGAGTTTATTGCGCACCTTTACTTCAGCAGAAGTGCGCAGTTCTCTGTCAGGGTATGAAAAAATCCCTCAGTGCACATAGCTCCAGAAGCACCTCTAAGTGGTGGACGACTTGGACTAAGCCAGAGTCAGTGCTTCAGATCACATTAATTTCGAAGTAACTACAGCACAGAGGCCTCCCTCTTCTTGGCACATGCATTGGTGGATGCCCCTCCGGGGCATCCAGGTCAGCTGCACTGTATATCTGCTAGAAGATCCTTATGACTGAAGAATTGGTCAGGGGACTTTGCATCAAGGAGTCATTTGTGCAATAGTCCTTGTGAAGAAAGAGATTCCTGTTTGGGTCCACATTGGACAAGATCTTGGAAAAAGCGGTGAAAAGAGGGTTTCCCAAGCACAAACCGCCAAGGAAAATTTTTTGTCCCTCAACAAAGTAAGATCACCACAAGATCTAGGGCAGACAAGAAGGATGGAGATCATCTAGAGAGAGCAAAGGGTTCCATATTCTCACACTCTTCAGACTCCAGCAAGCGCCCCAATCCATGACGACAGGGGTCCAGTGGGGGAAGACTTTCCTTGTTCAAGGAAGATGGAAGAAATCACAGGGAGTGGCTGGATCAGGGAATCATGGTCTAAAGTTACCCTTTTTTTCTCTCCCCCCCCATTGCGCTTCAAGAAACATCACTCTCAGAGTCTGGAAGCTTAACAGGTCCTAGAGCAGTGGTGCTAACCATAGCATTGGTGCCAGAGGTGGATCAGAGCCCTTTCTGTGGCACTGAAGCCATCACCAGAATGACTTCAGTTATCTTCTGCAGTCACAGAAAGCCCAGGACTTGCTGTGCACAGGATATTTTAACAGTAACGTGCTAACCTGGGACTACTGGAGGAGTAGGAGGTGTGGACAGATCTGGATATCATTTGCTGCTACTGCTCGGCCCTGACATCTTCCTGTTTATGGACCCTGGAGCCAAAGCTACAATGATCATCCAAATTTCTTCTATTTATGCTTAGTTGGTGTCCTCATGTGCTGGTATCAATGAAAGCGGCTGACACAGAAGGGAGTATAAATCTCATTAAATTTCTGTGTTGGCACTTACGATAAATAAGGGTGTCTTGGTTGTAGTTTAGGCACTCGGTCCTAAAAGGTTTGCCATCAATGCCCTAGAGGGAGAGGTGAGGTCTCTAAGTGAAGAAGAACGTACTCAGAGTTCCACTTTAGGAGCGGGTGCAGGGTTCTCTCGCCCTGTTCTTCATTAAAAAAAACGGAGATTGCCTTCGTATATATTAAACCTGCGGATTGAGAGTCCATAAGATCGGCCATAAACTTGCTTTTCAAGATTGTTACATGGCATCTATAGATGTGGTGGATGCGTACTACCATGTCCCCGAGCTGCCATGTCCCCGAGCTACCATTCATCCGAGCTGCCAAAAATACCTGAGAGTTGCGGTGGTGCTGGATGGCACTCTCACACACCTCCAGTTCAGAGACTTACCCTTTGGGGTAGCCAAAGGTATTCACAAAATTGATTTCAGAGGTGGCAGCATACATAAGAAGGTATCAGGGGATCTATGTGCCCTACCTCGACGACTTTCTTCTAATAGGAATCGGTGGAGAACTAGAGCCCAAGAGAAGGTAGTTCTGGAGATTTTGAACTGTCTAGGATGGATGGTGAATCTAAACAATCCTCCCTTTCACCTTCAAATCAAAATATTTCTATGGAAATCCAGTTAGATTCAGTTTGCCAGAAGTCCTTCTTTCTCTAGAAAGGTTCTGTAGATAAGAGACTCACTGGAGGACTTATTCAAGAAAGGATCTCCTACAAAAGAGAAGCTTAGGCCTCTTCACAGCTGCCATAACCGACAGTACCCTGGGCGAGTTCCACGCAAGACCCTTGAAATGTACATGCTAAGCCTGGCAAGGAGACAATTCTTCTAGTCTCCCTTTTTTCTAATTTAAATTGTAATTATTTGGATAATTTTCACAACTGTTGCTGAAAGATTCTTGATGATGCTATTTGTTTTTTGAGTGATATCATCTTAGATTAAAGAAAGGCCTTTCTGTGGGACGAGGTGACCAGAATCATCAAGACAATCTCACAAGTGCTCACAAGTTACATACCCCTGCAGTATTTGGAAGTACTTGGCCTTTTTCATAGAAAACTTAATTTACCACAAAAGACAAGATTTAATACACAATGAGAAAGAAACACATATTTTTTACAATAAATGACTTAACACAACAACACTAAACATGAGTATAAGGTTTTTTATTATGTTTTCACATTCATATTCAATAAAAAAAAACTGCCAGAAAGGCAAGTGTTATAAAGCTTTTGAGCACAACTGTATGGCCATAATTAACCCCTTAATGACCGACCTATCGGGAATCTACGGCTGTCATTAAGGGTACTTCTTCTGATGCGAAGCCGTCAGAAGAAGTTTGCAGGACATCGTGTCCTGCCTCTGCCGGGGTTAAGCTGTGTTAACACAGCCAAGCCCCGGCGCTAACCCCTTAAACACCGTGGTAAAACACAGACCGTGGTGTCTTAGTGTATGCAGAGAGAGCACCGAGTGAGTCGAGCACTATGCTGGATCGCAAGGGTGTCCAATTTATAACAGGGGCTTCCGCCCATTTTAACCCCTTAGACACCGCGGTCATAAACAGATGCGTGTCTTAGTGGACAGAGGGAGCGCGCTGCTGAATGAATGAAGGCACCCTGCTGCGATTGCAGGGTTCCAATACACTTTTATTATTTAGATGCAGAGGGAGTAAGCCCCTATCATCAACTATCATTGGAATGCCTTAGTAGTTCTATTCAAATAACGGGACCAATGGAATTGGTGCCGACCATGTTACCACTGCTGATAGACCAATCACGTGGGTCACAGCAACTTGTTGCTTTCCGGAGGGAGTTGGGCTGATTTCATTTGTCACTACAATGGCACATTTGAGAAAAGAATGCAATTTTTACACTGACCCATTCACTTCGTATTACATTTCGGCCAGCATTTCAGGGGTTAAAATGCTCATCCAACCCTATATCAATTCTTTGAGGTGTGCCCTTTCCAAAAATGGGGTCACTACTCGGGGGTTTCTATTGCACTGGTACCTCAGGGGCACCCCAACGTCAGTCTATTGAAAAGGTTCTCTAAAAGTAAAATTTTGCTTGCTCAGCCCTAACGTGTCCCCAGCCTGTAGACTATTGCCACACATGGGTGATATTGCTGTACTCGGGACAACCCGCAGAATGATTTTTGGGGTGTTTGTCTAAAGTGGCATGGGTTGGGCACATTATATTAGGCCCAAAAATGACATTTTTGCGATAAAAACACAATTTTTACTATGCACCATTTACTTTGCATTCAATTTTGACCTGCATGTTGGGAGTTAAAATTCTCACCACACCACAACCCCAGATGAATTCTCACCAAAATGATGCTACTAACATAAACTACAATGTCTCACGAGAAAACAATCTCAAAATCACAAGGATATCTTAAAGCGTTGAAAAGTTATTACCACAGGAAGAGATACTGGTCGCAGCGGGAGTCTTCAGGTGCAGGATGGGCTCCGGTGCGTCCCAAGTCCAGGAAGGGGCGTGTAGGGTGCGGGTGCGGCTGAGAGCAGCATGTATGCTCCTCTTCCGGGTCGGCAAAGATGGCATGTGCCTTACTTTCGGCGCTGGCCGGAAGTGAGGCCCCGGTTGGCATCCCACGTGACTTGTGACGTCATAAGGCGGCAAATTCAAATAAGAGTTCCCACACAGGAGTCCTGTGTGTATTCTACACCTACAGCCAGCCAAAGGATCGGTTTCAGCTCCAGTCTGCTCCTGTGCTTCGGTCAGAGGACCTTGGAAGATTAACTTACTCTCCACCAGGCGATATAAGTTCGAACGAAGGTGGTAGAGATTCGGTGTACACCGCTACGGGAAATGGAATCCGCTGGATGGTGAGTGCGGCCTTAACAAGCCATTAAACTGGTTCTGATGATCTCCTATGTGATTCTTTGTTTAAAGGGAAGAGATGCGTAGGGGGAAATCTACTGCTAAAGCTAAAAATCGTGTTTGAAGAGTTTGAGGAGATGACCTGCCCGACTCGTACCTGAAGCCAAACTGCGATCAGTGTATCCAGCTTATGATAGCCCAGGATCAGTCTTATTTGAGTTTATGCGCACCTTTATTCAGCAAGAAGTGCGCAGTTCTCTGCAGGGTATGAAAAAATCCCTCAGTGCACATAGCTCCAGAAGCACCTCTAGAGTGGTGGACGACTTGGACTCAAGCCCAGAGTCAGGTGCTTCAAGATCACATTTAATTTCGGAAGTAACTACAGCACAGAGGGCCTCAGCCTTCTTGGCACATGCATTGGTGGATGCCCTCCGGGTGGCATCCAGGTCAGCTGCACTGTATATCTGGCTAGAAGATCCTTATGACTGAAGAATTGGTCAGGGGACTTTGCATCAAGGAGTCATTTGTGCAATAGTCCTTGTGAAAGAGAATTCCTGTTTGGGTCCACATTGGACAAGATCTTGGAAAAAGCGGTGAAAAAGAGGGTTTCCAAGCACAAAACCGCAAGGAAAATTTTTTGTCCCTCAACAAAGTTAAGATCACCACAAAGATCTAGGGACAGAAAGAAAGGATGGAGATCATCTAGAAGAGCAAAGGGCTTCATATTCTCACACTCTTCAGACTCCAGCAAGCGCCCCAATCAGCAATGACGCCAGGGGTCCAGTGGGGGGACGACTTTCCTTGTTCAAGGAAGAATGGAAGAAGATCACAGGGAGTGGCTGGATCTAGGGAATCATGGTCTAAAGTTACCCTTTGTTTCTCTCCCCCCCCCATTGCGCTTCAAGATAACATCACTCTCAGGTCTGGAAGCTTAACAGGTCCTAGAGCAGTGGTGGCTAACCTATAGCATTGGTGCCAGAGGTGGCACTCAGAGCCCTTTCTGTGGGTACTAAGGCCATCACCAGAGATGACTTCAGTTATCTTCTTGCAGTCACAGACAGCCCAGGACTTGCTGTGCACAGAGATATTTTAAAGTGACAGCTCTACCTGGGACTACTGGAGGAGTGGGAAGGTGTGGACAGATCTGGATTATCATTGTAGCTACTGCTCCGGCCCTGACGATTCTTCCTGTTTATGGGACCCTGGAGCAAAGCTACAATGATCAGCCAAATTTCTTCTATTTTATGCTTTATTGATGTCCTCAGTATGCTGGTATCAATGAAAGCTGTGACACAGAAGGGAGTATAAATCTCAAATTAAATTTCTGTCTTGGCACTTTACGATAAATAAGTGGGTCTTGGTTGTAGTTTAGGCACTCGGTCTCTAAAAGGTTTGCCATCACTGCCCTAGAGGGAGAGGTGAGGTCTCTAGTGAAGAAGAACGTACGCAGCAGAGTTCCACTTCAGGAGCAGGGTGCAGGGTTCTACTCGACCCTGTTCTTCATTAAAAAAAAAACGGATGATGCCTTCGTACTATTATAAACCTGCGGATTGAGAAGTTCAAGATAGAGTCCATAAGATCGGTCATAAACTTGCTTTTTCAAGATTGTTACATGGCATCTATAGATGTGGTGGATGCGTACTACCATGTCCCCATTCATCCGAGCTGCCAAAAATACCTGAGAGTGGCGGTGGTGCTGGATGGCACTCACACACCTCCAGTTCAGAGCCCTACCCTTTGGGGTGGCCATACCGCCAAAGGTATTCACAAAATTGATTTCAGAGGTGGCAGCATACATAAGAAGGCATCAGGGGATCTATGTGCCATACCTCGACGACTTTCTTCTAATAGGGAAGTCGGTGGAAGAACTAGAGGCCCAAGAGAAGGTAGTTCTGGAGATTTTGAACTGTCTAGGATGGATGGTGAATCTAAACAAATCCTCCTTTTCACCTTCAAAATCAAAAATATTTCTGGAAATCCAGTTAGATTCAGTTTGCCAGAAGTCCTTCTTTCCTCCAGAATAGGTTCTGTAGATAAGAGTATCACTGGAGGACTTATTCAAGAAAGGATCTCCTACAATAAGGGAGATAATGAGAATTCTAGGCCTCTTCACAGCTGCCATACCGACAGTACCCTGGGCGATGTTCCACGCAAGACCCTTGAAATGTACATGCTAAAAGTCTGGGCAAGGAGACAATTCTTCTAGTCTCCCTTTTTTCTAATTTTAAATTGTAATTATTTTGATAAGTTTCACAACTGTTGCTGAAAGATTCTTGATGCTATTTTGTTTTTTGAGTGATATCATCTTAGATTAAAGAAAGGCCTTTTCTGTGGGACGAGGTGGACCAGAATCATCAAGACAATCTCACAAGTGCTCACAAGTTAACATACCCCTGAAGTATTTGGACTTACTTGGCCTTTTTCATAGAAAATTAATTTTACCACAAAAGAAAGATTTAATACACACATGAGAAAACACATTATTTTTACAATAAATGACTTAACACAACCACTAAACATGAGTATAAGGTTTTTTATTATTGTTTTTCACATTCATATTCAATTAAAAAAATGCCAAGAAAGGCAAGTGTTATAAAGCTTTTGAGCACAACTGTATGGCCTATCTAACCCCTTAAACACCTTGGTAAAACACAGACCGTGGTGTCTTAGTGTATGCAGAGAGAGCACCGAGTGAGTCAGAGGCACTATGCATGGATCGCAGGGTGCCAATGTATAACAGGGGGGTTTCCGACCCCATTTTAACCCCTTAGACACCACGGTCATAAACAGACTGCATCAGTGGATGCAGAGGGAACGCGCTGCTGAATGAATTGAAGGCACCTTGCATGGATTGCAGGGTGCCAATGTACATTTTATTTTAGATGCAGAGGGAGAACGCTCCCTATCAGCTAACTATCATTGAATGCCTCAGGCATTCTATTCAAATAACGGAGACCAATGGAATTGGTCGCCGACCATGTGACCACTGTGATAACCAATCACAGTGGTCACAGCAACCTTGTTGCTTTCCGGAGTTCTGTCTCTCCTCACAGTTGTTGCTTTCTGTGAGGAGAGAGAGAAGCGTTTTGTTAGCTAGCTAGTGCTACAGTTAGGGTTACTGATAGGGTTAGGGTTACAGTTAGGGTTACGCTTACAGTTAGCACCCCTAACTGTAACTTTAACCCTAACCTTAAATGTAACATTTACCCTAACCGTAACCCTAGCTGTAACCCCAAACCTAGTTGTAACCCTTGTCCTTACTGTTGCATTTTGTTGCATATATAGAGTGGCTACCCATCGAGTCCTTTTCCCCTAATATCCCTGATTTTACATCCATACCAGGGATAAATATAGATGTAGAAAATTTTACCCCCCTAGAATTTTATAAAACGTTCATAACGGACAAAGTTTTGGGGCATATTGTTATCCAAACGAACCTTTATGCTCAGCAGTTACTGACCAAAAGTCTAGCTTCCTCCTATGCAAGAAACTGGACCCCCGCAAGGATTGAAGAAATCAGAAAATTGTTGGGGCTCATACTGAATATGGGTTTAGTAAAAAAAAAGCCCTCAATTCGATCTTACTGGGCAACAAACCCCACACATGCAACACCAATTTTTTCTACAGTAATGCCCAGAAGTAGATTTGAGGTGCTTCTTCCAGTGATACGTCCCCTTATAACTTTTCTGGAGGAGTCATTTGGCGGTAGACGAATCTATTATGAGTTATAAGGGTAGACTCTCATTTCGCCACTTTATCCCATCCAAATGGGCGAAATATGGAATAAAAGTGTACCTCTAGGTACACCTTTGCCTTCCGTGTGTATGAAGGCAAAGACTGCAATATAAATCCCCCAGGATGCCCCAGTGACATAGGTTGTATCGGAAAAATCGTATGGGAGTTGATGTGGCCTCTGTTATATAAGGGGTATCAGTTATACACTGATAATTTTTATACCAGTTTCCCTTTGTACAAGCACCTGCATTCTGCTGCTAGAGGGGCTTGTGGAACTATCAGGAAAAATAGAAGGGGCTTGCCGCAAAAGCTTTTGAGAACACGCCTAAGAAGAGGGGAATCAAGCGGTCTTTGCAGTGAAAACATCCTTGCAATTAAATATAATGACCGCAAGGATGTCTTTCTCCTGTCCACCCACCACCCAGACACAAAAGTGACAGTGAAAGAACGTGGTTCCACCTCTGATAAAGAAAAGCAGGTCTGCCTCACACACTACAATAAACATATGAGGGTGGTTAATTTGGTTGATCAGGCGCTACAGCCATACCTGGTGCAAAGAAAATCATGCGCCTGGTACACAAAGGTTGCTATCTACTTGATGCAAGAACTTGAAAAATTTCTAGAAAATGTGGTTGAGAACCTTTTATTTCAGTCTCCTAAGCCCACTGTCAGCAGCCATGAGTCAGAAGACATCTGACATCTTGTGGTGCGTCATTTTATGCACCCTGTGCCAACAACCCCGCATAAGTAATATCAGCAAAAGCGCTGAAGAGTATGCAGCAAGAATGGCATACAAAGGGAGACACAATTTTATTGCCCTACCTGCCCCATTAATCCAGGCCTCTGCAACTATCTGCTTTGAAGTTTTCCACACTGTCCCACATTATTAAAAATGTTTAATCACCGTTTACTTTAAGGGAGAGTTAAAGTTTTTTGGGTGCATTGGCAAATTTGAATTGTGGCAGAAATTTATCATTTTTTTTAACCCTTAATGAACAGGCCCTTTTTCGTTTTTACGTCTTTATTTTTCACTCCCCACCTTCAAAAATCTATAACTTTATTTTTCCATTTAAAGAGCTGTGTATGGGCTTATTTGCTGCGTAACAAATTGCACTTCATAGTGGTAATATTCAATATTCTATGCCGTATACCGGGAAGCAGGAAAAAAATTCTAAATGCAGTGAAAATGATGAAAAAACACATTTGCGCCATTTGTTGTGGGCTTGGTTTTTACAGCTTTCACTGTACGCCACAAATGACATGTCTACTTCCTTCATTGGGTCAATACACCACAGGGATACCAAATTTGTATAGGCTTTATAATGTTTTCATACATTTACAAAAATTAAAACCTCCTGTACAAAAAGAAAATTCTCCCTTTTGCCGTCTTCTGGCACTAATAACTTTTTCATGATTTGGTGTAAATAGCTGTGGGTGGTGTAATTTTTTGTGACTTTTGATGACGTTTTCAATGCTTATATTTTTAGGACTGTACGACCTTTTGTTCACTTTTTAATGAATTTTTTATATTTTTCAAAATGGCAAAAAAAAGCCATTTGCGACTTCAGGCGCTATTTTCTGTTACAGGGTTAAACGCAGTGAAAAACCGTTATTATATTTTGATAGATCAGGCATTTTCGGACGCGGTGATACCTAATGTGTTTATGATTTTTACTGTTTATTTATATTTATATGACTTCTAGGGAACGGGGGGTGATTTGAATTTTTATGGTTTTTTTATATAATTTTTTTTTACTGTTTTAAAGACTCCCTAGGGTACTTTAACCCTAGGTTGTCTGATTGATCCTACCATATACTGCCATACTACAGTATGGGGATTTTGCACATCATCTATTACAATATGCAAATCGCACATAGAAATAGATAGCCTAGATCATGATAGCCTTTCGATCTTTGTGTGACCCAAGGCTGTCATGGCAAGAGATTGCCGCTCCCCAATGACGTCACGGGGAGCGACGATGGGAGCCAAGATGGCGTCGCCCACACGCTGCTGGCTCTTTAATGCCGCCCGCAATCAAAGGGTTAACACCCGCAATTGGCGCTAGCATCGATCGCGGGTGTTAGCAACGGGCGTTTTCATTGTGAAGCAAACGCCCGGTGAGTATGAAGATGGCTCAGCTCGTGAGCCCTCTTCATACTCCCCCGTTTGCAACAAGACATAAGGGTATGTTTTATTGAGCTACGGGGTTAAATTCCAAATATCCCTTATACCTCTTGATGAATACTATATGTGCACATGCTGTGTACTGAAATTGTGCCATTACAGAAACATTTTTAATTTGCATAATTTCTTTCGCTTTAATTTTTGAAAAGCACATATTCAGTAAAATTAACTACATCCCTTGATAAAATTACACAAGGGTGTAGTTTTAATAACATGGTCATTCAATGGGGATTTTAAAAAAATATTTCATCTCACAGCCTTTGCAATTCAATCAATGCTATGCAAGTCCCCAAAGAAGGTGTGAAATTCACATGTTACTGTTACACCCCTGAGCCTCGTCATAATTCCAAGCAAAAGGGTTCATCCATATCTGCAGTATGATTAAACTCAGAATAAATTGTCTAACACATTTTATTTGCTGTATTGTCCCGATTAACCCAAAACGAAAATTAAAAAATAAGGCAAAAGAGACTTTATTTCAGAAAAATATATTTTTCCTATGGCCCAATTCTATTCAACCCATTTTATTTTCTTTTGATAAATTCTGTGATGGGTGATGGGCAAACTCCGTTCATTTGTTAGAAATCTCCACTGTTCTGGTACCTCAGGCGCACTGCAAATAATGCTTATTGCCTTCTGAGCCATGCCGTAGGCCCATACAGTGGTTTATGACCATATATGTATAAATTACATATTTTAGAGGAATTTTCTAATAAACCTGGTTTGCATTTCCAGTTTTAACCCCTTGAGAAAAATGAAAAATTTGTGGTTAAAATAGCTTTTTTGGGGAAAAAAAGTAATTTTTCCTTTTTGTAGTCTAATTCTACAAAAAAATCAAAAGGTGGAAATGCTCAGTATACCCATTTATAAATTAATTGGGGGGTACAATTTGCAAAATGGGATCACTTGTTTGGTGGTTCCACTGTCCTGGCATTCCTGGGGCTCTCCAAATGCCGCATAGTGCATTAAAACAATTCCAGCCAAATCTGCTTCTGAAACTCAAATGGAGTTCTAATCATTGCAAGCCATGCAGTGTGCCCCTACAGCACTATGTAGCCACAAATGTGGCATTTCTGTAAGCAGGAGAAATTGAGCGAACCATTTAGGACATATTTTGTATTGCAACCTCTTGTGAAAAATGAAAAAATTGGGGTTAGTTTTTTGGGGGGAAAAAAACTATTTTTACTTTTTGAAGTCTAATTCTGCCAAAAATCAAAATGTGGAAATACTCAGTATACCCATTTATAAATTCATTGGAGGGTATAGTTTGAAAAATGGGGTCACTTGTTTGGAGGTTCAACTGTCCTGGCATTCCTGGGGCTCTCCAAATGCCGCATAGCACCTGAAAACAATTCCAGCCAAATCTGCAAATTCTGAAACTCAAAGGGCGCTCTATTAATTTCAACCCCCGTCATATGCCCCTACAGCAGTTTAGGGTCACATATATAGTATTGATATATTCAAGAAAAATTGGGTAACAAACTTGAATAGTTTAAGATGTGCAGTTTTGAAAAACCTCAGATTTCTGGGAAATATCTGATATTTAGGCCTTACAAAGCACTTTCACAACTGCATTGTTCCCTATAAAAATGGCATTTGAAATTTTATTATTATTATTTATTTATTATTATTTCAACTTACAACCCTTCTTACAACCTCGTAAGATAAATGGATAGTTGAAAAAGATAAGGCACCATAAAGCAGACATATGATAAATGTTAATAACTTAATTAGTTGGTAGGTATGAGTATTTGCGTGAACAGCAGAAAATTTCACACTTTGAAAATAGCATTTTTTCCAAATTCACTCTGTTTTCATAAATAAATGTAAAATCTAACACTCAATTTTTTTTACGAACAGAAAGTTAAATGTGTCATGAAAAAACATTATCAAAATCACCTTGGTAAATTAAAGTGTTCCAAAGTTATTATCATCTAAAGTGATGCATGTCAGATTTGTAACATAGAGCCTGGTCATTGAGCTGAAAACAAGTGTCAGTGATAAGGGGTTAAATGTGTTGTGTTCATCTTTTTATTTTTGCAGAAGAGGATTTTCATACTCGCTGGCGTTCCTGCAGAGATAGATTTTGAAAAATCTGGGCACAAACAGAGAAGAGTGGTTCTTCTCCTTCAAAAGTCTGGAAATACATACATTTTCAAGAACTGATGTTCCTGGCTCCCAAACGTGCATTTCGACCATAAGTATTTTGAAGGCTTCTTCAAAGTGGAGATGTGATGACTCATCACACAACTATTAATCAACGTGCTGCTTACAGTGTTCATTACTTCCTATGTCTATGTGATCTGCCGGCACACCAACTATGATGTCATCAGGCTTTGGGTCATGTTTTGTGTCCTGGCAGATTGCATCAGTGCTGCAGGGATAAGAGGATGCCTGTGTTGAGCGCCTGGGGGTGAGTACTCAAATCATTTCAGTTTACATACCCGAGTATAAGCCGAGTGATTATTTTTCGGTGCAAAAATTCTGCCCAAAATCTCGCTTTATACTGGAGTATATATGGTATCTACTCCCAGTATGTGCATGAAAAACATATATTATATCTCAACCCACAAACGTCATAACCTACAGGCTGCCTTCTGCCTCCGCTTCTGTACTCCTGGAAAATTTTGTCACCTGCTAATTCAATTGCCACATCCACTTTGTCTTTCACTGTTTCCGAACACTGCCTATATTTGTATATACCCCCAAATAGTCTCTATCACCAATATCACACATCCTCTCAATTTTCCAAGTACTATTAAAATAGACCAGAGTCAAAAAAACATTGATAGTGGGGGCCAATGAAGTGTTAACAATCCTGGTCCGTTGTACAAAAAAGGTAAATGCGTAAACAAACAATTCAGATTACATACATTAAGTAAATTTGAAACATGCAGCCATAATAACAAATTGTACATATATATTACAATTAATAACAACCAGGCTGCATGGAGTAAGGACCAAGGATGAGCAAGCCTACAATCATGGCCAAAAGTCTACTGCATCAGGTTTTATAATGGCAATTTGCATATCCTCCAGAATGTTATAAAGAGTGATCAGCTGAACAGAAATTAATTGCAAAGTCAATATTTGCCTATAAAATGAACTTTTTTCCCCAAAGAACATTTCAACTTCATTGGAGCCTTAAAAGGAGCAGCTAACATTGTTTCAGTGATTGCTCCATTAAAACAGGTGTTGATGAGGACAGGGCTGGAGATCAATCTGTCATGATTAAGTAAGAATTACACTGAACACTGTAAAAGGAGGCTGGTGCTTCGCATCATTGTTTCTCTTCTGTTAACCATGGTTATCTCTAAAGAAACACGTGCAGTCATCATTGCACTGCACAAAACTGGCCTAACAGGGAAGAGTATCGCTAGAAACATTGCACCTCAGTCAACAATCTATTGCATCATCAAGGAATCGACAAAGACAGGTTCCATTGTTGTCAAAAAGGCTCCAGGACGCCCAAGAAGGACCAGCAAGTGCCAGGACAGTCTCTTAAAAGTGTTTCAGCTTCGGGATCGGGCTACCAGCAGTGCAGAGCTTGCTCAGAAATGGCAGCAGGCAGGTGTGAGTGCATCTGCACGCACTGTGAGGCGGAGACTCTTGGAGCAAGGCCTGGTGTCAAGGAGGGCAGCAAAGAAGCCACTTCTCTCCAGAAAAAACATCAGGGACAGACTGATATTCTGCAAAAGGTACCGGTAGTGGACTGCTGAGGACTAGGGTAAAGTCCTTTTCTCTGATGAATCCCCTTTGCGATTGTTTGGAACATTTGGAAAACAGCTTGTTCAGAGAAGACAAGGTGAGCGATACCACCAGTCTTGTCTCATGCCAACTGTAAAGCATCCTGCAACCATCTATGTGGGTTTGCTTCTCAGCCAAGGGCATTGGCTCTCTCAAAGTCTTGTCAAAAATCACATCCTGATAAAAAAATGTGTACCAGAAGTTTCTCCAGAGCAATTCTCCCAACCGTCCAAGAGCAGTTGGTGATCAACAATACCTTTTCCAGCATGATGGAGAGACCTCTGCCATAAAGCAAAGGGTGATAAATTGCCTCACGGTACACAAAAATAGAGATTTAGGGTCCATGGCCTGGAAACCCCAGATCTTAATCCCATTGAGAACTTGTGGTTAATCATCAAGAGGAACAGGTGGAGAAACAAAAACCAACAAATTGTGACAAAATGCAAGCATTGATTGTGCAAGAATGGACTGCTCTCAGTCAGGATTTGGTCCACAAGTTGAGAGCTGCCAAGGAGAATTGCAAAAGTCCTGAAGAAGAAGGGTCAACACTGCAAATATTGACTTGCTGCATTAACTATTCTAACTGTCAATAAAAGCTTTTGTTACTCATAATATGATTGCACTTGTATTCTTAGGTGCTTAAAAACATCTGACAAACACACCTAAAAACCAGAGGGCAACAGATCATGTGAAAATATAATATTTGTGTCATTCTCAAAACTTTTGGACATGACTGTACACGGCACTCCTGCCTACATGTGCCCCCGGCATTTTTTGAACACAGAAACGGCACTCCTGCCTACATGTGCCCCCGGCATTTTTTGAACACAGAAATCTGGTAATAGTGAAGCTGAAGAGACTGAAAAAAGGCATCTTTGTCTAGATATAGCCCATCAGTCACTTTCACTGGCTGAAAGATAAATGGCATTGTTGGATGTTATTTTTTGAATATTTTTTTACCCTTAATCTTCACCTTATAACGCTATTTAAATCTTTGCTTCACCACACTTTCGTTCCCTAGTGATGTGTAGACACATTGGTTATATGTTTTTTGAATTTTGTAAAAATTATTGCTTAAAGTGTGTTTTCAGACTTAATTCAAATAGCATTGGCCATGCAGGCCAGCACTTATTTGCCCGACAGTTTGTTGTGTCTCATTGCCCCAGAAGTACCTTATGACAGTTAAAGCGATCAGCCACAAATTTGCTTTGCTCCGTGCTGCTGGTTGTGTGTGGTATTGCCGTACTCGGGACAACCCGCAGAATGATTTTTGGGGTGTTTGTCTGAAGTGGCATGGGTTGGGCACAGTATATGAGGCACTAAAATGACATTTTTGAGATAAAAACGCAATTTTTACTCTGCACCATTTACTTTGCATTCAATTTTGACCAGCGTGTCGGGGGTTAAAATGCTCACCACAACCACCGATAAATTCTTTGAGGGGTCTAGTTTCCGTAATGGTATCATTTATTGGGGGTTTCTATTGCACTGGCACCTCACGGGCCCTGCCAACATGACATGACACTCCAAATCCAAACGTGTGAAAACGGAGATGGAAAATCAAAATTTCACTCCTTCTGTTCTCATCCCTTCTGTGTGCCCAGTCTGTAAATTATTGGCACATGTGTGGTATTGCTGTACTCGGGACAACCCGCAGAATGATTTTTGGGGTGTTTGTCTAAAGTGGCATGGGTTGGGCACAGTATATGAGGCACTAAAATGACTTTTTTGAGATAAAAACGCAATTTTTACTCTGCACCATTTACTTTGCATTCAATTTTGACCAGCGTGTCGGGGGTTAAAATGCTCACCACAACCACCGATAAATTCTTTGAGGGGTCTAGTTTCCGAAATGGTGACATTTTGGGGGGTTTTCTATTGTACTTTTACTTCAGGGGCTCTTCAATTACACTGTGGCACCACAAAATATTTGCAGCCAAATTGGCTTTCCAAATTCCCAGTATCGCTAACTCTGTTCTGGACATCGCTGTGCGGGGAAACAGCAGCTGACATCCACATGTCTGGTATTGACGTAGTCGGAAGAAGCAGGGCAAGAAATTAGGAATATATATTTACCTCAAATTCCTTCTGAATGTATCCGTTTTAGGGCTAAATTGGAAAGATTGAAATCCAAAATTGAAATTTCAAAATTTCCACTCCATTTTCATATGCTTCCGGAAAAATAATTAAAGGGTTAACAGACTTCTTAAATGCTGATTTGAATAGGTTGAGATGTTAGGTTCATAAAATGGTGTTACTTGTGGGGGTATATAGTACATAAGCCTTTATACGGCACTTCCAAACTGAATTGATCACCAAAAAGTTCGCATTTTTCAAATTTCAAGAAAATCTGAGAAGTTGCTACTAAAACTTCAAACCTTCTCACATCCATAAAAAAATGGAAACTTAAAACAAATAATGGATATAAAAAGAAGACCAATGGCAAAAGGTTTCTATCAAAAAAAATTTGTGGTATCACTTTTTGTCTAAAAAGTATAACATTTGAAACTTTGAAAATAGTAATTTTTTTCAAATTTTTCCTAAATTTTTGAATTTTTACCCCCCAAAAAAGGAACGGATCACCGAAATGACACTACTAACATAAACTACAATGTCTCACGAGAAAACAATCTCAAAATCACAGAGATATCTTAAAGCGTTGAAAAGTTATTACCACAGGAAGAGACACTGGTCAAATTTCAAAAAAAAGTTGCGAGCCTTAACCTGCAAACAGGCTGCGTCCTTAAGGGGTTAAAGTGTGTTTTCAGACTTAATTCAAATAGCATTGGCCATGCAGGCCAGCACTTATTTGCCCGACAGTTTGTTGTGTCTCATTGCCCCAGAAGTACCTTATGACAGCTAAAGCGATCAGCCACAAATTTGCTTTGCTCCGTGCTGCTGGTTGGTTTGTGGCAGCAACAATTTCGGATTTTAAGAGAAAAACCCACAGATCTTGCAACCAACACACAACTTTTACATTACAATGCACATTTTTCATAAATGACCTGGAACTGTCCAGTTCAGCACTGAGGCTCCTGTTACCTGTCCAGAGTGCCGAACTCCATTAAGCTAATTATGCAGATGTGTATTGTCTATCAAACACTATCTATATTTGAAAGATTAATATATTTATATATGTTGCATGTTTAATAAAACACAATCATCAGTTAATGGATGTTGCAATAATCATCAGACTGTAGATGATCGGTCCATTTCGTAGCCATAATAATAATCTTTATTTCTCTTGTACCATCATATTCCGTAGCGCTTTACAAGTCATAGTGAACAAACACAAATATACTAAAATATGACACAGCACAAAACATTCATATGGAACTAAAGGAGTGAGGTCCCTGCTTGCAGGAACTTAGTCTATGAGGAAGAATGGGGTGACACAAGAGTTAAAAAGCTTAGATAATGGCCATTCTTCATAAGGGAATAGAACTCGCTCAGCCCATCAGACTTGATTATGTTTGAATTGTCCACTTTAAAAGGGGGACATAGAGATAACATATTTTAGGTAGAAAATAGAAAGCTATTATATCTTTATGGATACCAAATTCACATATCCAATCTGGATGTAAAGGCAATCTTCCACTTTGAAATGGCCATTATTAGAGAAACGTACCTTTAGCCAGGTGTTGTAAAGCTGATGCAGGTTTAGGCATTGCATAGGTCAGGAAGTCAGTTGTTTATTTTTGATGACATTTTTTTTTTAATTTTAGCTAACACCAAATGGGATCTACCAGCCCAGAAGAGTCAATTTCAACGAGGGTTATCAGAACAAGTAAAAGATGAGCTTGCCAGAGTGGAGGCCCCTGATAGTTTTGAGGACTTTGTTAAACTGTGTATCCGAATTGATCAGAGACTTACAGAACATAGGAATGAAAAGTTGAGAAACTTTGTAAACAATCCGACCTACTCTTTCAGCCAATCTACAGAACAAAAGACTGAAACAACACCTGAACCTATGCAGATTGATGTCACCCGTAAGCCTCTTACTGCAGTTGAGAAAGAAAGGAACCCATACTGGTTCATCCAAACACTGAATTGCCATTTATTGTGGAGGTAGATGCCTCAGACGCTGCTGTGGCCGTCTCAACGAGTTGGTGACAAGATGCAACTTCATCCATGTGCCTTTCTTTCCCATACCATGTCATCTGCAGAAAGGAATTATGACATTAGAAATAAAGAACTGTTGGCCATTAAAATTGCCTTCTCTAAATGGAGACATCTTTTGGAAGGTACAAATCATGCTGTAACTGTCCTAACAGATCACAGGAATGTAAAATTTATCCGTACTGCCAGGAGATTATCTGAAAGACAAGCACGGTGGGCCTTATTTTTCTCTAGATTTAATTTCATTATGTCTTATCGGCCAGGTTCAAGGAATGGCAAGGCTGATGCCTTATCCAGGATTCTTGATGAACCTAAGGAGGGGTCTAAGACAGAGTCAACCATCTTACCTTCCAAAAATTTTGTAGGAATACTTGACTCCAAAGAGCTTTTAACAATGATCAAAAATGGATATCGGAATGACTCATTTCTCAATAATTTCAGGGTGGCGTGTCCGGGGTGAGTTCACCAAATATTTTTGCAGCGAGGCTAGTGCAGTCAGATGACAGTATAGCTAACTTTCTCTGTAATTTGTTGTTTATCTGTATTCCTTTTTATTTTCTTTTAAGTTTTGTGCTGATTACATTTTATTTATAAGGTAATTTTGTTTCCTCTTTTGCCTTGGGTAACTACATTTTATCATTTGGAAAGTTTTTTTTCCCTTTTTTATAGTGGTTTTAGTTGCCCATGTCACACAATCCGAGTTCATCTATTATTTGTTAAAATGTTAAATCAGTGTTTGGCCAATGTTGTCTTTTTTTGGAACATGGTTAACATTTTTATTTTTTATATTGTTATTGTTTGCATGCTGCAAACACACATATAGTAGACTTTTTTTCAATGTGCTTTTGTTTAAGATTTACATATTTAATGGTTTTAATAAAGTCCAAATAAACAAAGCATTTAAAAAAAAATTTTTACAACAAAAAATAAAATAACATCAATTATGTCTGATTGTAAACAGTAACCTTTTGTATATTATTGCAAATACAATATATATTGCAGTTCTTTGCAATTTTGAGGTCAAAACAGGCTTCACAAACTATTATAAAACCAGAATGCAAAATCAGTACAATAAGTGCATTGTGTTTTCCAAGAAATGATGCCTCATTTGTCAAAATAACGTATGTAAAATCTCCAAAGTTACATGGACATGAAAAAAAAATTTAAAAATCAGATATTGTTGCAATGAACCCATTGATGGTGTTCCTTTTGTTTTAATTTTTTTAAATAAATGTTTTCATTTTTTTATATATTTTTTAATATTTTAATGATCTTGATTTAAATATTTCCAAAAAATAAAATGTTTTAACATTGTATCAATATATATATTTTTTTGGGGGGGGAGAGGGGGGGGTTAAATAAAGCAATAAGATTATATGAAATTCACTATAGTATTAAACGTCACAGCATTTATATATTTTTGGAAATTTTAGCCAAAATAGTAATGTAAAAAAATTGAAATATGAAACAGATGCCCATATTCATCTAACATAAACTCTGGGTGCAGAATGACAAATCTATTAAGGGACTGAGTAAGAAACAAATTAAAACTAAAAAGTCCTTTAATTTTGATGTGAAATGAGTCAAAAAATAGTGCAAATCTTTAAATTGTCTAAAAAATACAAATGAACATACAAATAGATGCATAGCTGCATTGTCATATCCACATTCTAGACAGACTTTAATTTTTCAAAAATATTCCCTTTTATTAATGGGGTGACAGTTGTCAAATTGTGTGTTTGCACATCAGTCTCCCATGAACTAAGATATGCATTCAACATTCCTAGGTAAGATGGGTTTGAGTCTGGGTCATATGCCTGCGGGTGTACTTGTGTGGGAAAAGTATGGCGCTATTGAACAGTTGCTGTTGTTGCTGATGCTAAAGGCTGCCTGTGTCACAGGTCTGCTTTGCCTTGGCTCTGCGTTTGGAATTGGTGCAGAGAGCTATTCACATTTTTCATTCAAGAATATCTAGTGGTGGCAAAATATTCTGCAATTATTATAAAAAGTGACATATATGTGTCCTTTTTGGATTCGGGTTGTTTTCGTCAGTGACCTGCAACCACTGCTCCGAATCCATCCAGATGCGCTAACTCTTTGCATCATGTGTCAGCCCCTACGAGAGGTGTTTGGACATGGGACAAATTCTTCAGTTTGAAGAGGTGATTCATCTAACATAGTGTAGTCATACATTTGTTGTTCTGTTGCCTCAACATCTGGAGATATGTGGCTAACATTCAGACCACTGTCACCATTATCATCACTGTCCAAGATTTCTGGTGTTGGTTGTGAAGAGATGTTTCCTTGAGTTCTGTGGAATGTTTAAAAGTTAAACTTTGTGTAAGTTTATTTTGGCATCAATAGTGCATATTTAAAATGCAATATGTATGTACATTTTTGAAATAAATACAAATACTTAATTCTGTTCTTCAAGTGGCCCTTTTTTTGATAATTTTTTTTCTGAATTAAAGGAGCATTTGCAATACAATCTACGTCTTGCACCATGATGGAATCTTCTGTTTATTACAACAGCTTTGCTTTTCCTTTTCTGGCTGATTCGTCGACAATAAACGCAATGGAGAATGTGTGGCTGTCTTAATAAATCAAACACAATATGCACAATCCCTTTTAGAAGTGCACATAGTGCTTTTTAAAAAATTTAGGAGAATCTATGAAACATGAGCCCGATAGCCCAAAGGCCACATTTCAATAAAACCACCCCTGCATAAATCACACACATTTCAGTACCTCATAAATAACTTCTCATAATAATGTGACACACTGAAGCTCCAGAAGGTTTATTAAAGGGAACCTGCTACCAGGAGACTCATTTTAGCACTCCCCACAGAGCATAGTACATACACTGCTAAAAAGTTTTTGTATAAAAAATAGGTTTTACAGAAAAAAAACTATTTTCTATACAAAAACTCTTTGGCAGTGTATGTCCTATGCTCTGTGTGGACTGGGAGAGTTCTAAAAATGGGTCTGCACCCCTCAAACTATCAGAAACAACTTTATGGAAAATTGTTAACCCCTTGAGATCTTCATACTAATTAAATCAAAATATGTCTTGCGAGTCCCTACACTAAAATACCAAAACAAAAAAGGTGAAAAATAATAAAACACTAATCTAATACTCCAGAGCCTCAATAACCACTAATAACATCCAACTGCCAGGGAACAGGTCCCTCTGAGAAAACATAGTAGTTGGCAAACTGCTCACGAACAAACAGTCCTGCCGTTCCAGGTTGTCCTTGGAGAGTGATGTCCAGGGGAATAGCAGGCTTGTACTACCTTCTTAACCTTGTCCGGGTCCATCTGAATAGAGCTATGTAGAACCCGCCACTTGCTTCTAAGAATCCCAAAAGGCACACTCCACATACCGTTTTGCAATGGTGAGCAGATAGCTGAAACCAAGCCGAGGGAATGGCCGCAACACGGGAAAGTCCAAAGCCTTCATCAGCAACAATTACAAATGGTTCAGGAGGTCCAGAAGTACCAGGTAGACATCTCGGCTCTGGCAGGGTAATCTGGTTGGAGTGAAGGCGTTCACCCATTCTGGAAGCCCTGAAAACCGCTGCATCCGTAGAATCTCCATAGGCCCCAATATCCACAATTATAAAATTGTAGTCATTGTCTGCCAAAGCCAACAAGACCACTGAAAAATATTGTTAAGAATTGAAGCATTGGGACCCTGAGTGAGCTGGCTTCTTCACACGTATGTGTTTCCCATCCAGCTCCCCGATACAATTTGGAAACTGTGCCGAGTCCTGGAAACCATGAGAAATCTGGATCCAGTCTTCAGCAGTCGGCACAGGTATCACCCCAGCACTCAGTCGATCCCGTATTACTTCACAGGTCGCTCTCACGATCACTGAAAAGGTGGAAACACCCAGCAGGAACTCATAATGCAGCGAAGCAAGCCAGTTCCAAGTGGCAAGAAACGTTAAACAGAAAAAAAAAAAAGATTAGTATTTAAAGACACTGTACAATTTGAAATAAGGAAATGTATATACTTGAAAAAACTTACTGTAGTGCCACAATGAGCCGTTCCTCCAGTGTCACAGACCGCCTCATGTTGGTATCCTGAAACCAGAGCCCCAATCGCAAATCCTCCAAAAGATGGTCAAGCGAAGTCACAGTAATCTGAACGTAGTTGTGAGTACGGATACTGGGACATACGGTGCAATTCGTGTGCATACGGCTGAAAAACGTCACGTATATACGGACACATACGGCACTGAAATACAGAACTGGAGAAATCACACGTTCGTGTGAATGCAATCTAACGTGGGAAAAATCTATCATTTGTTTATTGCCGTCTCCCAAGTGGCATAACATTTTGACTTTTTTGGCAACAGAGCTGGTGATGGCTTTTTTTGCGGGACATGTTGTACTTTGTAACAGTATAATTCTGGAGTACATATATTTGTGGTTCAATTTTTATTGCATTTTTCGTGGGATTAAATAGGAAAAAATAATAATTTTTAGCGGGCTTTTAACAGTTTTTTTTTTACGGTGTTCATTGTGATTATTTACTTTTATTCTATTGGTGGTTATGGACGCAGTGATACTATATATGTGGGGTTTGTGGAAGCAAACATTTAAAAAATGCATTTTCAATGTGTTCAAAATCGCAACAAAACTGCCTGCTGCAATATGCGTTTTTCAAATGTTTGCTTGCGTTTGCAGGGGATAAGAAGAAAGGCTTCCCAGAAATCCCCTCTTATAAAAAAACAATGACGCCAAAGTGTGGGGGCGATTATGAGACCTTCAACTTCAGTGGTGTCAGATTACATCAAACCCGTGGATCCTCCAGTTGATAGAGAACGGATACAACCGAAATTAACCTCCCTTCCTCCAGGCTCCTTCATCATAACCTGTTAAAGATGAGTGTCATCGTTCCACTATCCCCAGAAGATTGGAAACAGGTTTCTACTCTCCTTTGTTTCTGATAAAGAAACCCAGCGGGTCTTACAGGCTAATATTCAACTTAAAAAAGCTAAACAATTATGTGGTCTACGGATGCTTCAAGATGGAGTCAGTCAAGACAGCAGTCACACTTATTTATCAAGGGTCAAACACGTGCACCATCCATCTAAGAGACGCGTACTACCACGTTCCCATTCACTCAACTTAAATACCTAATATTTGCTGTACTGAGAAGTACAGCACATTTCCAATTCAGAGCACTTCCGTTCTGGATATCCTCGGCTTCCAGAATATTCTCACAGCTAATGGTGCAAATAATGGCCTTCCTAAGGACACAGAATGTGTCACTTGTACCTAGACGATCTGCTTATTGTGGGCAAGTCTACCCAGGAACCGTCTCAACACAAAGATGGAACATTACATATACTGCAGACCCTGGGTTGGTATATAAACTGGGAAAAGTTCAATCTAACTTCCAGTACAGAAGTCCTACTCCTAGGCACATCTTTAAATTAAATTCTCCAAGCATCATTTCTCCCAGAGGGAAAAAGATCTCGCTTAATAGATCAAGTGAAATCATTCCAGAGGAAACAGACTTGTTCAATCAGAGATGCAATGAGAATGTTAGGTCAGATGACTTTGTGTATCCAGTCAGTCCAATGGTGTCAAAGCCAATCAAACTTGGATCCTACATTCTTGGGACAAGAACCATCATCACCTCGACAGGTCGGCAAAAATTCATCCCTCAGTGAAAACATAATTCAATTGGTGGACCATACAGACCCACTTGATGCTTGGCAACAATGGCCCGTCATAGCGGTACAGACGGACGCCAGCGAAAACTTGGTTACAGGGCATCTGGCCCCTCTCGACCCAATCCCGCTCATCAAATTACCGCGAACTGAAAGCCATATGGGAAGCTCTGAAGAACAGCGGATCCTTACTAAAACACCAACACATAAAAGTCTTCTAAGACAACATCACGGCGGTGTCAGATCTCCGTCATCAGGAAGGAACACGATCGAAAGACCTGGCTATCTCTAACAAATTTTTCTCCTGTAGCTGACTTTCTGAGCAGGAACACTGTGAATCAAAATGAGTGCTGCCTGAAAGACAAAATATTCTTTCAGTTGACATAAACTTGAGGACGTCCTTCTATAGATCTTTTTCCGACCCAAAAGAATACCAAGGTAGAAGCTTTCTTCTCGCTGGCAAAATCAACTCCAGCTTCACACCTGGATGCTTTTAGCCCCCCTTGGACTCATCCTCTAGTGCAGTGATGGCTAACCTATGGAACTGGTGCCAGAGGTGGCACTCAGAGCCCTTTCTGTGGGCACTCAGGGCATCACCAGAGATGACTCCAGGAATCTTCCTGTAATCCCAGACAGCCCAGGACTTGCTGTGCACAGAGCTATTTTAAAGTGACAGCTCTACCAGGCACTATTTTCTGCTTTATTGATGTCCTCAGGGTCCTGGTATCTATGAAAACTGTGACAGAGAATGGAGTATAAATCACAAATTAAATTTCTGTGTTGGCACTTTGCGATAAATAAGCGGGTCTTTGTTGTAGTTTGGGCACTCGGCCTCTAAAAGGTTTGCCATCACTGCTCTAGTCTATGCTTTTCCTCCTATACCAGTGATATCCAGAGGTCTAACACTAACATTTGTAAAATATTATAGATTGTACTCTGTTAATATAAAATCATTTTCTTTTGGTAGGAATGTATTGCAAACTGTAGTCCCTTCCTAAAAATGTTCATCTGGTATGTCTCTAGGTGGGGCCATGGGGGACACGGTGGAAAACAAGAATTATTCACTCATCGTTAATTCAGTTTCCATTAGTCCACCATGACGGTACATGTAATTCCCTCCCTTGTAATTTTTTTGTTATGGTGTGTTCCTATCTGGATTGATATGTATGTGCCAAAAACATGCTTAAATGAATCTGGTTACATCCATGACCGGTGTGGTAATTTGGTAGTCACTGGAGTGTGGATGCTGAGGAGGGGAATTTAACCTCTGCTTACTGTCCCTGCAGAGGTCAAGGGGTCATCCTTCAGGTGTGGCTGTCATGGTGAACTAATGGAAACTGAATTAACTGTTTGTAGCATTGTCATTTTAGGTAGGTGTGCAGAATGATAGATTTGCTTCTTTTGACTATTGTTTTCATTTTCTTTGCCCTTGCCTTCTGGAGACTGCTTTTCAACATTTTATAGTAGCTTGAGTCATTTCTGCGACATTTGAGAAAAAGTCGCAAGAGAGGAAAAAAAAGGAATATGCATTTATATGCAAACGCATGTGATCAACAATCAGCACCCAATGCCTTCCATTTAGACAATACAATACATTGCATGTTTTATGTGATGTAATTCCAGCAACCAATCACATGTGTTATACTGTATGTCTGTGAGCTGAGATGTAATTGGAGGAGTAGCCACCACCTGACCAGGGGGAGTAACAAAACTCTGGTCAGGAAACTTCTAGAGTCCGTCAGACCAGGGAGTCTGAACAAGTCAGTTCTCTCTCAGAAGAGAGTGCAGTGTGAGGAGAGAGTTCACTCTCTCAGATTAGAGACTCTGAGGAGTGCAGCTAGCACATCAGACCAGAGCAGGTGAGCCCAGCTCCCTGCTGAAGACTGTAGTGAGACAGTTAGTTAGGAAAGGGATATCATCCTACCTTCAACGGTGATATCTGAAGCAACCCAGGACAAGCTGAAGCATCCTTCTAGGACACAGCTATCTCCCAGCCTGCCCTTGCATCCAGCCTGATGATCTACATCCTGTGGCTCCCTCCAACTGCATCTCAGCAATCTACCATTCTGTTAAGGCACGTTGCTGCGGTTCCTGTCGGTTCCAATAAAGAACTGTAAGTTGTTTTTGTTCAACGTCTGCCTCCGTCTGGTCCCTGCTACTACGGCTGTCACCATCACGGGCACCCTGTCCACCACACAGAGACCCATACTCTAGACACCAAAGGGTTGCCCCAGGGAGATCCGCTATAGCAGCCTCTCCCTCATCATTTCTTGCCAACACCACCCTGCTGGAGACCTGCCAGGCTGTAGGACAGCCCTCCGGTTCCCCATACCAAGCACCGTGACACTAGCGTGCCTAGGCCGCAACCGCCAGCCACTCAGGTACTGCGGGCCCCGGCTGACTCCAGGCCCCGAGAAAAGGCTAGGCCCCGGTGTGGGATGTTGCACATGCATTTTTATTCTGTTTCAAATCAAGACACCAATTTTGTCTGACAGCTGCCCTACTTCAGTTTTCTGGCGTAGACAGATTGATACATCTCCCTGTTTGGAAATGCAATAGTTTAGAAGAGGAGCTATCTGTTCTATCTCATTCATACCGGCCTCTTGAGGACAGCACTACAGTCTAAAAGTGGGCAAATTTAGACTATCATTGTAAGTACTGTGTTGATGGCAAAGAAGGCTCCGAGTGCCACCGCTGGCACCAGTGCTATAGGACCTCTGTCTCTGTTTGAAAGCCTGAGTCACAGTCCTGCTGTCTCGATTAGCGTGGGAGCAGAAGAAACTGCAGGGATGCCGCTCTCTCTGACGTCTTTTGTCACAGTGGAAAGACAGGATTGAGTTAACATTTGTGTTTTAACACTGCGGTTCGTATACACAATAGTTATCAGCAATGTACTGTAAGTAGGCAAATCTCTCCTCAGCTGTTGTATTGTGTTTCAAAATTTTACACTGCCTCACACTTTATCGAACATTGCTAGCTGTGGCAAGCTGGAAAATGGCTGCCTACCAAAGGCTAAATCTTGATGTGTCCCAGATTATTGCCTTGGTAAGGCTTTGCCTTAAGTCAGACCTGGTAGTCATTTGTGGAGCTACATTTTATTTATCTTTTTCTTGTGTCAGCAAAATTGAGAGTGGGTTTGAGAAGTGTTTTAGCTGTGCATGGATTGTACTTCTGCAAAAAGGTCTTTGCCATTGGGCTAAGTAACCCTTTTAGAGACATCCTCCAGGCTATTTTGTCATTCAAGTTTTTATACATGAGGAGTCACTACATAATGGTGTTGATTAATATTTGTTGCTGGGGCTGAGTTTCAATGCCAGTGAAGGCACATAATTTAACTCAGAATGTAGTATAGTTCTTCCTTTTTTGGGGGTTGACGTTTAGTGGCATGTTTTGGCTATCATTATTTTTCTGGCCCTTTTTTAAAAAAATGTTTTTCCGTGTATAATTTTTCAATTGAGGACAAGCTACAGGGAGGCTATCTGCACTTTTTAAAAATTTCTTATTAGAAAATCAGCTATTAAAATATGCACTATATCTGCAACATGTTTACATAGCCTTTGTTTAGTTTATCTTAATTTGGATAAGTCTTCTGTTCACTTTAATTTCTTTTTTAAGCAAATTTGATGATTTCATTTGTCCACATTTTTAATTTTCCTTTGCAGTATGCAGAGTGCAGGAGATGAATCGTAAAGGGTGCACGGTCTTCATTTATATTGTGCTCCTTGCACGGTTTTGTAAGTAGGCACCCTTTTTTGGGTTCACTTTGTTAATGATGTAGTATTGTGGCGCATGTCAGTAATAAATGTGTTGCACACTGCTTCTAAGCAATAACACAGCCCTTTAGGTGCACATTTTTTCCTGTCTTCTTGGGCACAGTGTAGCTGCGACTCAAAACGTGCAAGCATCCAAACATTTGTTACAATGTACTACTAGCACATTATAATCCATGATCAGTAAAAAAAATACCCATACACTGCTATTCTGTAGTATGGCGGTATATGGTAGGATCAATCAGAGAGCCTAGGGTAAAGAACCCTAGGGTGTCTGAAAAATAGTAAATTTGATGTTGGCTGATTCTTATGAAATACTTGATGGGTCATGTGTTGCTTTTGTTAAACAAACCACAATGTACAGGATCCTCATGTTGTCTACAGAGGTTAGGCAAACTTTTCTTGAAAAAGCTTTTTGAAAAGCATCACTGTTAATATGTGGTGATAAAAGTCACAAATAAATGAAAAATCCCACTAGTAACACGTCATACTTAAAAAAATTTATTTTCTTTAAATACAGATATTAGTTAAGGACTTCTTTTAAAATCTAAACGGAGAAGGATTCTCTGAAGCCCATCATTATTCATTTTAAGAGAATGAATATTAAACAGTTTTTTCTCCTTAATAAAGTTTTCAAAAAGGTGAACACCTCCTCCAACCCCAAAGTAATGAGATTTGCTAGCCAGGTAAATAATTCCATCATCTGCTAATAAATTCTGTAGGACCTCATGCAATGCATTGTAGTAAGAGGTATTATATATGGTCTCTGATGTAAGAATAATATCATATTTTATTGGAGGTACTTGATTTTTCATCAGCTGAGTAAAAGAAGACCACTCCCCTGAAAAAAAGTGGCACTTAGACAACATTCCCTGCTCCGCGTCTAATGTTTTTGTTCTTTTCCCAGTAGGTTCACTATCCATATTCTCAGTTACATTGTCAAAATCACAGTTCACCAGAGTGTTGGGAATAGTTATCTCTTCTATTACTGTGCTGTTGTAGTCTTGAAAATGAACCACTTTTGCTTTGTGCTTCAAACTGAATATCCCTAACAAGCCGGCTCCACAACCAAGATCCAATACACTTTTATTTTCAAAGTCCACTTCCTCGCTTTCAAAATATCTAATGAGATCAAATGTGCACTCCCAAATTTTCATTCCACCTTCATATACACCAGAAATAAGATCAGAGTGGGACTTTATAGATTTGTTAACTATGTCTTCTTTGCGAACATCTGAATTGGAAAGAGTCATTTCTACTACAGAAACATTTACAAATTGTAGGCCAGAGCTGCTCTCAAGAATTTTATTTTCTAGCACACTAGAAAGATCTGTAGGAATAGGATGCTCAATAGCTGGCTTACAGGATGACATTGCATCAGTTGTTACACAACTGCTGCAATGGTGTCCAGAGTCACTGTTTTCAGAGCCCTGTATTTGCTTGGAGTCATTCAAATCTTCTGGTTGTACATCTTTATCTTCCATTGTCGATGTGGGCTTTGATAAGTTTACCTCACATTCACCAGGGCTGCTTACAGTGTCTTCAATCTTGAAATTAAATTGAAATGACATTTTATTAAGAAGTATGATATAGGTGGAAGCTTCCAAACGGAAATAATGTTATTCTGTGATGTCCGATGTCGATTGTCCTACAAAAATAGAAAAACAGTGTATACAGTTAAACATTTAGCAATAAAAAATGTAATAAAACATGTTTAAAACTAATTACTTCTATAATACTTTTTGAGGGCTAACAAACCCTTATTTAACTAAATGATTAATGGCAAAAAGTATCAAAAAGTGCACTCTTTAATGCCATCTCAGGACATATAATGGAAAGCCCAGGCACATGTGTGCCACATTGCGTTTTTGGGCCTTTTTAAAGCATGCGTTTTCAGTCTGCTTAAAAACACATGCGTTAATAAACAGGTTCAAAGCAGCCATACGCATGGTAAACAGTAAAAAATGGATGCATTTTAAAACTGACTGAAAACGCATGCTTTAGCAAGATCTAAATCAGCTTTACTGTCACTCATTGCAGCGAGCTGAAGGAATGGAGGCAGAGCAGATGCTCATCATCTCCTAAAGCCCCTTTCATACAAGCGTTTAACACAAGGTGGACTTCCATCGAACACGGACTGTTTGCATTCAAAGCACTTTTCTTCATGGACAAGTAGTTTTTTTTTTGATCGCAAGTGAAACTTGTATCATGCTCTACTTTTGCGCAAATACAAATCTATGCAGACGCATCAAAAGATGTATTTCACGGACCCATTACCATTGAAAATATTTACCAGTCAATTCAATTCTCATAAAAAATGTGTTAAAGAAAACAAATATATGAGATCAGAATTGCGCATGAAAAACTGACGCATTTAAACTGACTGAAAGTGAACAATCCCTGATAGAACTCTGATAAAACTTTACAACACTTGTGTGAAAAGACCCAGCACCCATACCCTAGTAGTTAAATGAGCCACAGAGGGTCAAGGGAGAGTTAGGGGAAAAGAATGGAGGAAAAAAAAAGGGGGATTCAGGGCATATCGTTATATAGGGTCACTGGGCCCACAAATCTGTACATGCAGTAAAAAAAAAAGTTAAAGGGACTCTGTCACCAAATTTTACCCCATTAAACTATTATCCCCACCCCCAGTAAGAGTATGAAATATTCTCTAGAATCCCCTTTCATGCAAAATTTCGCCCATTTACTTATAACAAATAAGTAAACTGATGTGAATTAGAGTCATATTTGCAATAGATCAAGTTTAGTGGCTGCAAGGAGAGAGTCATTTCACAAAACCCCTTTCTTGGTTTCTACGGTGCCTACACAGATCTGAAAGATTAAGTATCTTATCTTCAATATGATACTAAATGAATGATTCTAGGTTCTATAGAACTGTAGATTTGGGCATCTGGACTGACACCATTCCCTGCAGCCTCTAAACTTGACTCATCTCTGACAAAAAAATGTTTCTTTGCTCATTTTCATATACTGAGGGCACTAATAGCCTAATTGGACAAAATCTGGTGTGCCGTTTTTAGAGAATACTGTAAAATGGTGCAGATCATAATATCCATTGAGGATGATTTGGTGACTTTTAGTTCATGCACCTTTTTCTCAGTGACCAAGAAATGATAAAGGCTATGTTCACACGTTGCAAATGCAAAACTATTTTGTTTACACAGGGAGAGCGGCCTTGAGACCACTGTGACAGGGTGTTATAGAAAGCTGTGGGGGCTGTTACAGGCTGCAGATTGTTTCCCCCATTCAGTAGTGTGCATGGTGTCCTAGAGGAAATAAATAACGTAGAACAAGCTGTTTCATAATTGCCTGGCACATTATAGGTTTACAGAAGAAACAGCCCAGCCCTCATCCTCCTCACCTACAAGCACCACATCTGAGCAGCACAGCCTCTGCCATTACTGAGCTTAGAAAACACATAGCACATGCACACAGCACGGAATAATCACGATTATGTGTTACTGCCTCTAGTGCAGGGGCTTAAGGATGAAAAGAAAGCATTAATACAGCTACCAGAACACGGAAGCAGCTCTCCCAATACACACACTGCAGCAACTCTGCAAGTGGATCACTTCCCCACACCACATAGCCCCGCCTGCTCAGCTTTCCCAGCAAATCATCATTCACTCAAAGGTGACCAATAGGAGTGTCCCTTTCATCTGATTTCTTCATGAAACAGCATCAAGTACGAAGCGTGATTGGTTGTTGCCTGAAAAACAGGATATTGTATAGACCTGAGGCAGGAAATGTGACGGGGATGTGGGGGTTGAAGGAGTAGTAATCAGAACGTGGAGGAAGAAAGTGGTGTTTATAGTGTCTCAAAAGACATAGACAGAAGACTGTGTGGAGTTTTGTCATGACTTAGTTTAGACGTAGGGAATGCAGTAGCATGTATTACATACATGCTGGAATGCATATTTTTCAATGGAGGAAGGTTTTGGGAGAGATCTCTGTTATCTGTCATACCTTTCCTGATCTTTTACTATTGCCTCATGTTAGCAGGGGCCTGAAATACATGGGAAGTTGTGTCATGCACCCATCTTTTTGTACTCTTTTTTTTTTTTTGGGTGTATAAAAAAGTCACTTTATCTTTTCAAGGGGCATAACTTTAGGGGGTGCAGAGGGTGCGGTCGCAACCGGTTCCGAGAGGCTTAGGGGGCCCATAAGGTGTCAATTTCCCATATGAGAAGACTATTACTATATACCATACATTATAGCCAGGGGCCTTGCACAGACTGCTCTGGGGCCCATCAGCTTCAAGTTACAGCACTGATCTATTCTCAATTTTGGTATGTAGTTGCCTATTTTTGTGCAAATTAACTTTTTTTCCTGCACAGGAGTAGGCAAAAGTTTAGAAAGGATTACAGAAAAATTGCTACTTTTGTGCAATTGCGTTTTTTCAGGTGCTATGTTGAATTGGAAGACCCCTAATGATACCTGAACACTTAAAACAATAAATTAATTACCCTATTTTGGAAACCATGCCTGTCAAGGAATTTTTATACTAGTGGCTCAAAGAACTGAATAACAATGACCAACAATTTTTCTAATAACCATTCCTTTAACCCCCAAATTTTTATTTTCCTGAATCGTTAAAGAGGAAAATGCTCAGTTTCTTTAACAATTTCTCCTGAATTCAGAAATACCAAATGTGTGGTCAGAAAAAGGTTTTTTTTTTTTGTTTTTTTTGGCAGTGAATAAAAGATTTTTATTTGAAGATAGGTTTACCTACAGGTTTATTTAGCTTCTATCAAAATAATTGGAACAACCTCAACATGGAGGACAAATTTTAACTGTCTACATACATTTATCGCCATTGCATATGGTATTCCTCCATAGTATAACACTTGAATATACATCCTACACAAAAAACAGCCAGACTTCAACCACAGTTTTTGTTTTTTAAAAAACATCCATATTGTATTATGTTAAAATATACAAGACATAAAATTTTTTGGACAAATACACTGTGCTGGAGGGACACACAACAACAACAGGGCAGGACTATTGGAAAAGCAGAAGGTTACAGTCACAGAATATAATACCTCATATCTTGTCAAAAACACCAAATATTACTATATGGGAAGCAAAGAAATTGCACGTAATAAAGTGCATATCCTCTTTCTCTCGCTCTATATATATATATATACATATATAGAGAGAGACAGAGAGAGATAGATATGGGAGGATACAGCAATAGAGGATATGCACTAAGCACTTTACTTGAGATTTTTTTGCTTCCATGTTGCCCATATGAGGCATATGTGATTGTTACTTACTTTTTATCAAAGGAAACATTCACTATTTACAGTATGGAACATTGGATGTGATAATACTATGCTATACTAGCATGAGACCTTTGGTGTAATTGATATGTTGTTAACCCCTTCACGTTCTGCGACGGATGTATCCGCTGCAGAGCTATGAAGGGTGTATGAAAAGGGCTCACGGGCTGGGCTTTGCTGCATATTACCTCGTCTGAGAGATGATCGTCTCTCCTCCGAACGTCATCAGGGGGCGGCGATCGGATGACATGACAGCCTCTGGTCTTCGTCAGACCTGCGGCTGAATGGTTTCAGGAGATTCGTTACAATGAGCCAGTGGCTCATTGTAATGAATCACATGAAAAAACTCCATATACTGCAATACAGTAGTATTGCAGTATATGGTAGGAACGATATGACCATTTAGGGCAGTGGTGGTGAACCTATGGCACGGGTCCCAGAGGTGGCACTCAGGGCCCTCTCTCTGGGCTCCCAGGCCATCACCATAGAGGACTCAAGTTATCTACTTGCACTCCCAGGCGGCCCAGGACTTGTCATGCTCAATGTTATTATAAAGCAACAGCGCTGCCTGGGACAACAGGAGGGGTGGGAAGCTGTGGACAGATCAGAATTATCATTGTTGCTCCTTCTCCAGGCAAAATATTTTTTCCTGTTTTGGGGAACATTCTATTTATTGTATTGGTGTCCTCAGAACACTGATATGATTGAAAGTTACATCAGAGCGATGAGCAATAAGTTAGGGAATAAATTGCCATGTTGGCACTTTGTGATAAACAGGTGGATATGGGTTGTAGTTTGGGCACTTGGTATCTAAAAGGTTCGCCATCACTGATCTAGGTTAAGTACCCTAGAGGGTCTAAGAAATTGTGAAAAAAAAAGTTTAAAAAATGTTAAAATGTAAAAAATATTAACTCAAATCACCCCCCCCCTTTCCCTAGAACTGATATAAAATATAATAAACAGTAAAAATCTCAAACACATTAGGTATCGTCCCGTCCCAAAATGCCCGATTTATCAAAATATAAAAACTGTTATTACCGGCGGTGACCTCCGAGAAGGAAAATGGCGCCCAAATGTCCAAAATGCGACTTTTAGACCTTTTTACGTGACAAAAATGTAATGAAAAGTGATCAAAATGTCGCATAGACCTCAAAATGGTAGCAATGAAACCGTCGGCTCATTTCGCAAAAAATGACATATCACACAGCTCTGTATACCAAAGTATGAAAAAGTTATTAGTGTCAGAAGGTGGCAATTTTTTTTTCCCTTTTAGTACACATTCATTTAATTTTTGAAAATGTATTAAAACGCAATAAAACCTGTATAAATTTGGTATCACTGCGATCATACAGAACCAAAGAATAAAGTAGTGGTGTTATTTGGAGCGCACAGAGAAGTCGTAAAAACTAAGCCCACAATTGAAATTTTTTTTCCTGCTTCTCAGTACACGGTATGTTATAATAAATAACATCACGGGAAAGTAAAATTTGATGCACACAAAATAAGCCCTCGCACAGCTCTGTACACGGAAAAATGAAAAAGTTATGGATTTTTGAAGGTGGAGAGCAAGAAATGAGCTAAAAAGCCCTGCTTCCTTAAATGAAACCTACCACATGATATGGTAGGTGTAAGATGGAAATACCGAGCACCAGCTCAATGTGAGCTGGTACCGGAGCTTATTTTTGTTAGTGTCCTAAATCGCTGCATCGCGGTTTAAAACGCTTTTTAATCATTATAGCCGAAGCTGCTTAAAGATTAAAAAGTGTTTTAAACCGCGATGCAGCGAAGGTATTTCCATCTTACACCTACCATATCATGTGGTAGATTTCCTTTAAGGGGTTAAAGAGGTACTGACAAGATATGAGGTATTAGATTCTGTGACTGTAACCTTCCGTTTTTCCAATAGCCCTGCCCTGATGTTGTGTGTCCCTCCAGTACAGTGTATTCGTCCAAACAATTTTGTCTTGTATTTTCTAACATAATAAAATTTTAATGCTTTTTGATGGCAAAAACTGTGGTTGAAGTCTTTTTTGTGTATGAGGTTTATTTGGCTTCTAAACATTCTACTAGTATCTGACACATGAAAAAAGAGATGAGACAGATGGAAGATCAAGTGATCCATGAGATGTATATAAAACACAATGACACTCTCAGCTATGCTAACTCACTGCTATATGCCTCCCCCCTGGATAAAGACCATCTGTAGCTTGTAGAGTAAGTCTATGCACACTGCTACTTGCCGGCTGGATGTCACATATTAGTAAGGGGTTAATAATCCCCAACGGGGGAAATTATTTTGTTACATCTCAGTTAACATTTAAAAAAAGTAACATTAACACACAATAATTACATACATAACACAATATTTAATACACTATATAAAATACAGATGATAGTTGCTAATTCACAATATAAAAAGGAAAAGACACTCCATAGTAACTCACTCATATGCAACATAATAAATAATGGGGGAGATTTATCACTGCTTTTACGCCAGTTTTCTGCATGTTAGTTTCTCACCCATGCATGCGTCCATTTGCAAAACCAGCGAGCTATTGTTTGCTGGTTTTGACTCGCCTAAGCCTCCTGATGTATCGCGCACATTGAGGGGGGGCGTGGATTCTATCATACGACAACCCAATATGTCTTTCCTAAAAATGATTGCAAACCGACATAGCAGTAAATTGCCTAATTCTAAAAAGGAAATCTACTACTGTTAGTATCTTAACTATGCACACCTCTAGCATGCATGTAATTTGTATAAGGGTAAAACTATGTCCTTATCTTGAGAATCTATTCCTCTCATGATAAATCCCATAATTGTATTTGCTTTAGCATCAAATGCCTCGCTCTGCTCACTTAAATTGAGTTTACTATTCACCAGTATCGCCAAGTCTTTTTCTTAATCAGTTTTACCAAGAAATTTATCAGTTAACGCATAATTATAATTTTCATTTCCTCAATTTTTACATTTATCTACATTAAACCTCTGCCATTTGTCAGCTAAGACCACTAGTTTCCACAAATCCCTCTGTGATGTTATAACATCCTCCTCTGTATTAATTACTAAAGAGAGCTTAGTATCATCTTCAAATATGGAAACTGTACTTTGTAAACCTTCTTAGAGGTCATCAATAAAAATAATAAAAAGCCGTGGCACCCCACTGGTAATGTCAACCCAGTCTGACAATGTGTCATTAATGACAACCATTTGTTTTCTATCTATAAGCCATTTGCTTACCTAAATACACAGATTTTTCCTTAGTCACAGGGCTCTTGCTTTTTACTAACCTTTTATGCGGCACTGTATCAAATGCCTTGTAAAAGTCCAGATACACAACATCCACAGCCTCCTGCAGGTCCAATCTAGAACTTACCTTCTCGTAGAAGCTGATCAGATTAGTCTTACATGACCGATCCCTGATAAACCCACGCTGGGTTATGAGGCTATGCACAGTGAGATAATGCAGTATAGCATCTCTAATAAACCCTTCAAATATTTTCCCAACAACAAATGTTAGACTCGCAGGTCTCTAGTTCCCAGTATCACTTTATGCTAATTTTTAAAATATTGGCACCACATTTGCTATGTGCTATGTACCTTTCTCTAAGGATAAGTTAGTCCCTCCCTACAGGTGATGTTCAAGTTACCTAGGTTGGTTCCAGACCTGACAACTTCTCTCTCTCTAAACACAAAGACCTATCTAGAAAGTAGGGAAAAGGACTAAAGGATACTAAGGTCTGGTGTACTAAATTTAAACCCCACCTAAACAAAACTTAGCTAACTAGCAATCCCAGCATGCACACAAACACACAACCAAGGCAGAATACAGGAAAGAGAGCAATAGGGAGTACAGGAATAGTAGGTAACAACATGAACAGATCCACAAATCACTCACTATTTAATAAACACAAACAAAGGGGAACAGACAGGAAAGTGGTAAGAGAATACAAGAGAACAGACAAACATCACAGAATAACTCACTATTGTCAAAATTGAAGCTACTAGAAAGTATAGATGTTCCAACAGAACAGAGCCTGGGATAAGCTGAAGATAAAGCAATACCTAGCATATTTTGCATAATACCAAATGATAAAAGCCAGGGTTAAATGGAGCCCAGCCACTCCTGATAGGATAATACAAATTAACACAGCTGAGAACTAAAAACAGCTGCAGGTAATGCAGAAACACAAGCAACAGGAAGACAGGTATAAAACAGTCAGGCTACATAGCTCAGCGGTAGAGCACTGACTAGTAAGGCTTAAAGGGATATTCCAGGAATCAGCATAATTTATATACAAATGGGCACTCAAACCCATTACATAGAAGTTAAAAGGCATCTCCAGAGACTTGCAGCACCCCCACCACCCGCATGTACTCCAGTACCGGAGCCCAGCCCCGTGTTCTGCTGGTACCTGGCGGTCTCTGGGCCGGGCTGTAGGACGTGCACAGGTTCAGGGCCAGCGCTTTCTCCCGGACCGTGGCCATCCCGTCCTCCCGCAGTGAGCTCTGAGCGGGGAGGCGGGGCCTGGCGTCTCTTCTACTACAGGAGGGGCGGGGCCAGTGACGTGTACATGTCAATAGAGGATCCAGCGCCGCGCGCACCACGTGCTCTGTGTGTATGCGATAATAGTGAGGTGCGGTACCGCATCATTACCAGCTTTAGAGTCATACGTAACATTTTTCTATCTTATTCATTGCCAGGCGATTTTAGGTAAGTATCATTCATCCTCTTTAAGGGGCTTCTACCCATCTTTATTTATTTGAACCAGTTCCCATCTGCGTTTTGCCTTTATTTTGCAGTTTCCGTATAAAAAGCCGGATAAATATCGTATCCGTTTTTTCCATTGATTTCAATAGACTTGTAATGGTGTCTTGGTTAGTATCCGTTTTACATCTTCCCTTTACTTGAGTGGAGTAAGGGTGAAGACACACATGGCGTTTTTGGGCCGTTTTTACTAAGTGCGTTTTCAGATCGTTAAAAAACGCTGTTATTTGGAGCGCACAGAGAGTCGTAAAAACTAAGCCACAATGAATTTTTTTTCCTGCTGCCAGTACACGGTATGTTAAATAAATAACATCACGGAAAGTAAATTTGATGCACCACAAAATAAGCCCTCGCACAAGTCTGTACACGGAAAAATGAAAAAGTTATGGATTTTGAGGTGGAGAGCAAAGAAATGAGCTAAAAAGCCCCTGCTTCCTAAATGAAACCTTACCAAGATATGGTAGGTGTAAGGAAATACCGAGCACCAGCTCAATGTGAGAGCTGGTACCGGAGCTTATTTTTGTTACGTGTCCTAAATCGCTGCATCGCGGTTTAAAACGCTTTTTAATCATTATAGAGCCGAAGCTGTTAAAGATTAAAAAGGGTTTTAAACGCGATTGCAGCGAAGGTTTTCCATCTTACACCTACCATATCATGGTAGATTTCCTTTAAGGGTAAAGAGGTACTGACAAGAATGAGGTATTAGATTCTGTGAGTAACCTTCCGTTTTTCCAATAGCCCTGCACCTGATGTTGTGTGTCCCTCCAGTTACAGTGTATTCGTCCAAACAATTTGTCTTGTATTTTCACATAATAAATTTAATGCTTTTTGATGGCAAAAAATTGTGGTTTGAAGTCTTTTTTGTGGATGAGGTTTAATTGGCTTCTAAACATTACTAGTATCTGACACATGAAAAAAGAGATGAGGACAGATGGAAGATCAAGTGATCCATGAGATGTATATAAAAACACAATGACACTCTCAGATATGCTAACTCACGTGCTATATGCCCCCCCTGGATAAAAGACCATAGTAGCTTGTAGAGGAAGTCTAGCACCTGCTACTGCGGCGGATGTCCACATATAGTAAGGGTTAATAATCCAACAGGGGGAAATTATTTTGTTACATCTCAGTTAAACATTTAAAAAAAAGAACATTAACACACAATAATACATTACAAACAAAAATTAATACACCTATATAAAAACAGAGAAGTTGCTAATTCACAATATAAAAAGGAAAAGACACTCCATAGTAACTCACTCATATGCAACATAATAAATAATGGGGAGATTTATCACTGCTTGCCAGTTTCTGCTGTTTTGATTTAGTTTCTCACCCATGCATGCGTCCCTTTGCAAAACCAGCGAGCTATTGTTTGCTGGTTTTGGACTCAGCCTAAGCCTCCTGATGTATGCGCACATTGAGGGGGGGCGTGGATTCTATCTTACGACAACCCAAATATGTCTTTCCTAAAAATGATTGCAAACCGAAATAGCAGTAAATTGCCTAATTCTAAAAAGGAAATCTACTATGTTAGTATCTTAACTATGACACCTCAGCATGCATGTAATTTGTATAAGGGTAAAACTAGTCCTTATCTTGAATCTATCCTCTCATGATAAATCCAATAATTGTATTTGCTTAGCATCAAATGCCTCGCGGACTGCTCACTTAAATGAGTTTACTATCACCAGTATCGCCAAGTCTTTTTCTTAATCAGTTTTACCAAAGAAATTTATCAGGTAATAGCATAATTATTAATTTTCATTTCCTCAATTTTTACATTATTTACATTAAACCTCTGCCATTTGGCAGCTAAGACCACTAGTTTCCACAAATCCCTCTGTGATGTTATAACACCTCCTCTGTATTAAACTAAAGAGAGCTTAGTATCATCTTCAAATATGGAAACTGTACTTTGTAAACTTCTTAGAGGTCATCAATAAAAATAATAAAAAGCCGTGGCACCCCACTGGTAATGTCAACCCAGTCTGACAATGTGTCATTAATGACAAAACATTTGTTTCTATCTATAAGCCATTTGCTTACCTAAATACACAGATTTTTCCTTAGACACAGGGCTCTTGCTTTTTACTAACCTTTTATGCGGCACTGTATCAAATGCCTTGTAAAAGTCCAGATACACAAATCCACAGCCTCCTGCAGGTCCCAATCTAGAACTTACTTTCTAGATAGAAGCTGATCAGATTAAGTCTTACCTGACGATCCCTGAAAAACCCACGCTGGGTTATGAGGCTATGCACAGTGAGATAATGCAGTATAGATCTCTAAAAACCCTTCAAAATATTTTCCCAACAACAAATGTGTAGACTCGCAGGTCTCTAGTTCCCAGTATCACTTTATGCTAATTTTTAAAATATTGGCACCACATTGCTATGGGCTATGTACCTTTCTCTAGGATAAGTTAGTCCCTCCCTAACAGGTGATGTTCAAGTTACCTAGGTTGGTTCCAGACTGACCAACTTCTCTTCTCTAACACAAAGACCTATCTAGAAAGTAGGAAAAGGACTAAGGATACTAAGGGTCTGGTGTACAAATTTAAACCCCACCTAAACAAAACTAGCTAACTAGCAATCCCAGCAGCACACAAACACACAACCAAGGCAGAATACAGGAAAGAGAGCAATATGGGCAGTACCGGAATAGTAGGTAACAACATGAACAGATCCACAAATCACTCACTATTTAATAAACACAAACAAAGGGGAACAGACAGAAAGTGGTAAGAGGAATACAAGAGAAAGACAAACATCACAGAAATAACTCACTATTGTCAAAATAAGCTACTAGAAAGTATAGATGTTCCAACAGAACAGAGCCTGGGATAAGCTGAAGATAAAGCAATACCTAGCATATTTTGCATAATACCAAATGATAAAAGCCAGGGTTAAATGGAGCCCAGCCACTCCTGAGAGATAATACAAATTAACACAGTGAGAACTAAAAACAGCTGCAGGTAATGCAGAAACACAAGCAACGGAAGACAGGTATAAAAACAGTCAGGCACATAGCTCAGCGGTGTAGAGCACTGACTAGTAAGGTGAAGACACACATGCGTTTTTGGGCCGTTTTACTAAGTGCGTTTTACAGATCGTAAAAACGAGCATAAAAAATCGTTTTAAAAAAGCATCGTTGGTTGTCCGTTTTGCATTCGGGAAAACGGACTAAAATTGGATGCGTTCAAAAAAACCGCATCGTTTTTAAAAAACGGATGCGTTTTTTAAGCATGCGTTTTTAACGATCTGAAACGCAAGTAAAAACGGCCCCCAAAAACGCATGGGTCTTCACCTAAGGCCTTAAAGGATATTCCAGGATACAGCCATAATATATACAAATGGCACTCAATATAAGCTAATGTGTAGTTGTTATTAACCTTAAGGGCAGGGTTTTCGCCATTCTCGTCTCCACCTTCAAAAATCCATAACTTTTTCATTTTTACGTGTACAGACCTGTGTGAGGGCTTATTTTGTGCATAACAAATTTTACTTTCCTGCAATGTTATTTATTTTAACATGCCGTGTACTGCGAAGCCAGAAATGCTCACCTCCAGAATCTGCCTACTAAAGAGGACTTTAAATCTTTAATTGCCGAAGTCAAAGAGGCGTTCAAATCAGAAATTTCGGAGGTACGACGTGATATGTCAGTGTGTATATGCAGAAAAATGATAACTTCGAAGCTGAACAGGCAGGACTCAAGACGTTCAGTTCACATACGCAACATGCTTTGTATTCTCAATCTGTCACACTACAAGAAATGGCCAGACTCCTGGAAGACCTTGACAACAGAGGAAGACGCAATAATATTCGGGTGAGGGGTCTATCGGAGGTAGAGGGCAAAGAGGATGTTCGTGTCACGCTACAAGCTCTCTTCTCAGACGCATTGGGAGCCGGAAACACAGGTGAAGCTTGATAGAGCTCAATAGAGCATTGAGGCCTAAGGGTGAAGACACACATGGCGTTTTTGGGGCCGTTTTCTAAGTGCGTTTCAGATCGTTAAAAACGATGCGTTAAAAAACGCATCCTTTTTGAAAAACGCATGCGTTTTGTCCGTTTTTCATTGCACTGAAAAACGGACAAAAACGCATGCGTTTCAAAAAACGCATGCGTTTTTAAAAAACGGATGCATTTTTAACGCATGCGTTTTTAACGATATGTGAAAACGCACTAGTAAAAACGGCCCCAAAAACGCCATGTGGTCTTCACCCTCAAGCATTTGGGAGGAAACCCACGGGGGGTCCAACCCGTTACTAGCATGGTGTACCTAATAAAGTGGCCGGTGAGTGTATACGGCTTTGGAGGTCTATAATTATATGGCCTCCGATACGGAGTCTGCTAGTGGGGACAAGTGTCCGTTTTATTTGTCTACCTCGTCCTCACAAAGCGACTCTGAGAAACCCACCAAGATGTGCTTACGTAGTAGTGCCGAAGTGCCTTATGGGACTTCTGACCCAGTGCCGAAGTGCCGAAGGGACTTATGACCCCACATGGGTGACCCCCAGTAACTATGCCCCTCAGGTCCCTGATTTTACAGCCAGTCCTGGGATACAAAGGTACACGGCAGAGCTCGGACCAGTAGACTTTTTTAAGTTCTTTTTTAGTGAGTACCTAATTGGTCTGATGGTGTCCCAGACCAATCTCTACGCTGCACAATACATTTCCCAAAACCCCACTTCTTTTTATGCGCAACCCCACAGGTGGACGAGTCCCTGGTAAATTTCAAAGGGATCCTTCAGTTCTGCCAGTACCTGCCCAATAAGAGGGCAAGATATGGCGTGAAGATGTATAAGCTGTGTGTGCGTCAGGGTACACTTTTAGGTTCAGGGTATATGAAGGGAAGGACTCTAGGATAGTGCCCCCTGAATGCCTCTCCTTCCTGGGAATTGCTGGAAAGATAGTTTGGGATTTGGTGCACCCACTATTGGACCAGGGCTACCACCTCTACCTGGATAATTTTTATACGAGTATTACCCTGTTCAACTGCCTCGCTTCCAGACAAACTGCGGCATGCGGCACTCCAGAAGTCGCTGCTAGGGGAAAAGTTCAGAAGGCACGAGAGCCGAGCAATAAGCAGCGGCTCAGTACTGTGTGTTAGGTACAAGGACAAGAGGGACGTCCTTGTACTAACAACAATACATGGGCACAGCACCACCCCTGCCTATGTACTAGGTACCAGTGCAGAAGCCCCCAAGCCAGACTGTATTTTGGATTACAATAAGTACATGGGAGGGGTGGATTTGTCGGACCAGGTGCTTCAGCCATACAATGCCATGGGGAAGTCGACGGTGTGGTACAAAAAGCTGGCCGTGCACATCATGCTGAATCGATGTGCCGGCCAGAGGGGAACTTTCCTGAAATTTCAAGAGGTGGTAGTCAAGAAGCGAGGCCACATCACAGATTTTTACCAGGGCAGCACTTTCCAGGAGAAGTTCCCCAAATAGCCAACGAGGGAAGGAATAAAAAAGGTGCAGGGTTTGCTCCAAAAGGGGCATAAGGAGGGAATCCATATACCAGTGTGACACATGCCCCGACAAACCAGGGTTATGTATGAGGGAGTGTTTTAGGATATATCACATGCCGCACCTTCCCTGCTGAGCTCTGCCGTGTGCCCAGCCTGTAGATAACTGCCACATATGGGGTATTACCGTACCCGGGAGAACCCGCATCATGATCTTTGGGGTGTTTGTCTCCCGTGGCAGGAGATGGGCACAAGATGACATAATGGATATTTTGTACTATGCTCTATTCATTATGCATCATCCTTGGCGTCCACCTGTGGGGTTAAAATGTTCACGACACCCCTAGATTTATTCATGGAGGGGTGTAGTTTCTAAATAGGGTCAGTTTTTAGGGATTTATACTGTACTGGTCCCTAAGGGCATCTATAATTGTTTTATGATGTAAAAAAAATGTAAATGGCTGTGCTCCAAATACCATTCTATTCCGAGCTCTGCCGTTTCTCCACCTTGTAGCCTATTGCCACACATGGGGTATTGCCATACCCATAATAACCCGCAGAAAGATTTTTGGGTTGTTTATCCACAGTGGCATGAGTTGGGCTGATTTCATTTGTCACTACAATGGCACATTTGAGAAAAAGACATTATCTGTTGTGTGCATGACTTTGAATTAAAGAAACGCCTCATGCTTGCGGCAAGGAAAAATAAGAATTTTGTTTTCAATGGAGATGCCATACAGCTCTACCAGGACCTTTCTGGGATCACCCTTCAGAAGCGGCGGATCTTACGACCGTTGCTGGATATCTTACGTGAGAATGACATATCCTACCGCTGGAATTTCCCTTTTGCCCTGTCTGCCACCAAAGATGGAGTAACGGCAACGCTCTCTGTGATGAAGGAACTGCAGGAATTCTGTGACATTTGGAACATCCCGACTCCACGACTGGACGACTGGGGGGGTCTCCCCCCTCAACTGCGCCAATCGCAAAATAAGAAACAACCGCAACAAAAGAGACGAAGACCACGAACCAGAGCTCCATCCCAGGACTCTTATGAATAGAAGAGAACGCGTGTTGAATACATATCCTTTATGGTTCTTGCATTTGATTGTTTGAAGGGGGTCTTATGTTTGCTTATGTTTGCATATATTAGGGGTATCCTTCCCCTCCTTAGTAATATGGGAAGTTGGGCCTGGTTTTATTGTCTGCTATACAAGGAGACACGACATATGCCGAAACATCCATTGTGAGTTGTCATATGACGCCTGTCTGACCCTCTGTACATAAGATATATTTATTTATTTTTTTTTTAAGTATATTATATTTGCTTGTTATATTGACTGTTGTTGTCATTTCTGGGAACATATGTCTAATTAATCTGACGGGTTTTCTACTCCTTTTGGTGAATCCTTTGACGAATGAACCATAATATAAGATATCCTTCATACAAAAATGTATCACCTGAGGGGGGCGTGGCTGGACCCTGGACCTGATGGCCGCACATTAACAGAGCTCCGCAGCCCCGGTGCCTATTTCGCCCAAAAGGAGGCCCCCAAAATCAAAAAGACCCCCAGAAGGGGAGCGAAGCCCTCGGGACCCCAGGACACAGGTCGGGTAGGCTAAACGCCACTTACCCACTTCTTCCTCCGCTCCACCGCCACGATCCGCGCAGGGCCGCTCGCATCATGGCCCCCACACCTGCAGCGGGTAAGCGGGGATCCACGGCGTCCACCGCCGCACCGCCATCACATACCAGCCGCAGTGACTCGGCCGGAACTTCCCAGGCCGCGCCGAGCCGCCATCTTGGCCCTCAGCCAGACAGGCAGCGCGGCTCCCCTGTGGCGCAGCAGAATAAAGTGGCGCTCCCACAGATCCCTGATCAGGGGGACAGCCAGCGACACACTGGGGGGGGGGGAAATCCCTCCATCCAGAGAAGGCTACCCTGCCACAATTGAAGACCCCAGAAAAGGTCCATGGCCCTATGGAAGAGGGACAAGGAGAAAATGGAGGGCAGGGGCGACTTCCTGGGGGCCTTCCACTGAGATCTCCCCAACTCCCACAGCCAGGGGAATTTGTTCCCGGACTCCCGTTTGTCCCCAGATCACAAGGGACGGAAGATGAGCTGGGTGCTATCTCCACCCTTGCCCGCTATGCTGCACCTTCCCCAGAGTGGGCATCATCGCCTGAGCAATTTAGTATGGACACTATGTCAGATAAGAGACCATCGACATCAGAACCGTTCTGGCACGCTCACCTCCAGAATCTGCCTACTAAAGAGGACTTTAAATCTTTAATTGCTGAAGTCAAAGAGGCATTCAGATCTGAAATTTCAGAGGTACGACGTGATATTCAGTGTATGACGCAGAAAATTGATCACCTAGAAGCTGAACAGGCAGATTCAAGGCGTCAGATTTTACATACGCAACATGCTTTGCACTCTCAATCGGTTACTCTACAGGATATGGCCAGGCACCTGGAAGACCTCGAGAATAGAGGAAGGCGTAACAATATTAGGGTGAGGGGTCTATCGGAGGTGGAGGGCAAAGAGGATGTTCGTGCCACACTACAAGCACTTTTTTCAGCTTTACTGAGGGAGCCAGAAACACAGGTGAAGCTTGATAGAGCTCATAGAGCATTGAGGCCTAAAGCAATGGGAGGAAACCCGCGGGACGTTATCTGTTGTGTGCATGACTTTGAATTAAAGGAGCGCCTCATGTTTGCGGCGAGGAAGAAATCAGGATCTCTCTGGGATCACCCTTCAGAAGAGGCGGATTTTACGACCACTGCTGGACATTTTACGTGAAAATGACATTTCCTATCGTTGGAATTTTCCTTTTGCCCTGTCGGCCACCAAAGAAGGAGTAACGGCGACGCTCTCTGAGATGGAGCAGCTGCAGGAATTCTGCGACATTTGGAACATTCCGACTCCACGACTGGACGACTGGGGGGGGGGGTCTCCCCCCTCAGTTGCGCCAAATGCAGAATAAGAACCAACCGCAACAAAAGAGGCGAAGACCACGATCCAGAGCTCCATCCCAGGACTCTTATGATTAGAGGAGACCGCCTGCTGAACATATATCCTTTATGGTTCTTGCATTTGATTGTTTGAAGGGGGTCAAATGTTTGCTCATGTTTGCTTATATTCGGGGTACCCTTCCCCTCCTTAGTAATTTTGGGAGTAATGTGCATAAGGGCACCGGGGTTAGTGTCTGGATAGTTAGTGATATATCTCAGTTTTTAACCTTGTGTAGTACTACACTTGACCTATTTTTTTTTTCTCTCCTTTAAAAGGTTCCATTGCCACGTTTTCCCCCATTAGGTGGGTCTTTTCTGGATCCCGCCCTCTGGCCCTGACCTAGGGCTAATACAGGAAGTGGTGAATCCAGATCAGCCGACTATACTCCCCCACTTTAGGGGCAGACCGGCTGAGCAGACCTGCACTAGGGTCAGGAGGCTTCTCCTCTCCCTGGTTATAGAATTGGGAATTTATCCTTGTTTTCTTGTTATTTTCTTACTTGTTTTTCTTTTTATCCGTATTGATTGTTTGTCTTGTGGTGTGCAAGTTTTGTCCCCCCCTCGTCATTCTCCTTGTCCGTCTTTCCTAGTGTCCCTGACGCCCTAGGCCTCCACACACTGACACCCTCCCTCACTCCCGCACCAGAGCCTTACGAAAAAGCTACATATAGCCTCTCCTACCCCCCCCCCAGAGCTTGTTCAGTCGCGTCTTATACAGGAGCGCCCGCACACCTTGCCCAGGGGTATTGGTTAGTTAACTCATCATGGTCCAGCTTTTGACACTAAATGTAAAAGGGCTCAACTCAGCTCGCAAGCGACGACTCACGCTTAATGAGCTGAAGAGAAGTAGAGCAGATGTGGTGTTATTACAGGAGACACATTACGATGCTACGGGGAATTTTAATTTTGCTAAGCATCTTTATCCGGTATCTTATATGGCATCCACGGAGAACAAAAAAGCGGGAGTAGCGATCCTGTTCTCAAACTCGTGCCCCATAGTGCCTGAAACTGTGATGTCAGACCCTATGGGTCACTTTATTATTGTTCAGGGTAAAATGTTCGGTTCGCCTGTACTTTTATGCAATATATATGCCCCCAATTCATCACAGGTCCGCTTCATTACCAAAGTTCTGAATAAATTAGCTAAACTCCCAGCAGCACCCCTACTGATAGGAGGGGACTTTAATGTAATTTTTTCAGAAAATATGGATCGTCTGGCAATCGACTCCAATCCCGCCACTAGATCGCAAAACACTATTTCAGCGGCTTTCCGCAGGGTCATCAGGAGATTGGCCCTGTATGATTTATGGAGGGTGGGTAACCCGGGTGACCGTTCGTTTACCTTTTATTCTGCTCCACATGGCACCCATACCCGTATAGACTACTGGTTTGGAGATATACAATTCTTACGAATGATGCATACCGCAGAGGTGGGAGACATATCGTGGTCAGATCATGCGCCAGTTCTTCTACAGCTTAGTGAGGGCCCCTCTACAACTAGGGTATGTCATTGGCGCCTGAATAAATCCCTTCTTAAAAAACCACTGATCAAGGAGGAGTTAACTGGGGCATTAAGGGAATATTTCCAGTTTAATGAGGATTCAATCCCCTCTATCCCTGTGATGTGGGAAGCCCATAAAGCGGTTTTCCGAGGTCACTGCATAGAACAGGGAACCAGATTAAAAAGAAATAGGGCCCATCTGGAAAAGGAACTAAGAAAAGAGATTGACAAGCAGGAGGCAGCTTTGTTAGCTAACCCAACTAGGAGGAGACTCCAACAGCTAATTGAGGTTAGGGAACAGTTACGAGAGGTCCAGACCCAAGCGGTTGAGAAATTGTTGGTGTTCACTAAGCAACGGTACTATGAGCAAGCGAACAAACACCATTCTCTCCTGACTAAACAACTGAGGGAAAATAGGGACCACCAAACCCCCCATATTATACGGGATTCTGGGGGGGGACTTACTACTTGATCCGAGAGTGATCGCCTCTCGCTTCCAAGAATTCTATGCAAAACTGTATTCCCTGCCAAACACCCTGCCACTGGATGAGACCCTTAGAAAAACGTTACTAGTAGATTTTTTGAACTCTTGCTCACTTCCTGGAATCCTCTCAGAGGCTATAGAGACACTTAGCTCAGAACTAACATCGGAAGAGATAGAGGAGGTTATTAATGGAATGCCTAATGGAAAATCCCCGGGCCCAGATGGGCTCACGTATCTTTACTATCAAACCTTCTCCCCTGTGTTGTTGCCACGTATGACGAAGGTGTTTAATGCGTTCTTACAAGGTGAACCCATGCCTACAATCTTTACGCATATCACTCTTATCCCCAAGGCCAGGAAAGATGCAACTGATTGTGCCAATTATAGGCCGATTGCACTTTTGAACGCAGATTTAAAAATTTTCACAAAATTGTTGGCCAATCGTCTGATTCAGTGGATCCCTCAAGTAATCCATAAGGACCAGGTAGGCTTTGTACCAGGACGGCAAGGTGGTGACAACGCGAGGAGAACAATTGATCTCATAGATGTAGGTAATAAACAAAATGAGGTATAAACAAAAACCAGCTCACCTCCCGTTATGGCATGCCGAGCGAGGCACGGGCCTCCCCTCTGCTGGGGTAAAGTATCCAAAATGAACGAAAAGACGGCTCAGCCAAGCTCCAGGCAATGCATTTGAAGTCCTTTATTCGTGCAACATCCACGATGCGGGGATACAGCAACCGCTAACGCGTTTCGGGCGGGTTAACCGTCCTTAGTCAACATTCGAATTTTTACAGTCCTTGAACAGTACTGAGACGGTTTTGGCGCCCACCACATTTGAGTACATCTGCAAAACTGCCACCCACACTTCTGGCCTTATATCTGACATCTATATGATTCTATTACACCCAAGCTCAGGTAAACCTTTTGCACACCCGTACATGGCGAAATGGGAGAGCATAGTGGGGAGCCCAATATCTCAAGACACATGGCAACTGATCTGGAATAGAGCGGCTAAAACCTCCTTGTGTGCTACACATAAGGAGAATCAGTACAAACTAATGTTGCAGTGGTATCATACCCCGTCCTTGTTACACAGGCTCTTTCCAGATACACCAGGCACTTGCTGGCGATGTGGCTCGAATGGGGGAACTCTTCAACACATCTTCTGGACGTGTCCATTAGTGCAGCCTTTCTGGCAGGAGGTTAACTCTCTCCTCCGGGAGGTCGTAGCGGTGGACATTCCACTCTCCCCACTATATTACTTGCTGAATGTCTCTCCTCAGCCCATGGCCAAGACGGCTAGAAAATTGAGCCTGCACATACTCACAGCCGCAAGGTGGCTGATAGCACAATTCTGGAAAAGACAAGCCCCCCCCTCCCGAATGGACCTTCTCTCTAGGGTGAGGGAAACTCTTTCGTTGATATCCCCCCCCAACCCGCCTCAACCGAATAGGCGTAATGCTGATGCCATCCTGGGCAAATGTTTAAAGACAAGAAAAAAACTGCACGTTCAGGCTTAGTGTCCTGATACACAAATGGAAGACTTAAGCTGTTAATATCTTTTGGGACAAAACTTGTCTTTCGGTTGTATTGTTTTTGAAAAACTTTATTGTGAAATATGTACATGTTAACCTTTCTGTTACATTTCTTTGAAAAATGATAATAAAAATACAATTATAAAAAAAAAAAATAATAATAATTGTCTATCACAGGACATAAATCATACAGTACCTGGGGTGTATGCCATCTGGGCCCAGTGATTTGTCTATTTTAGTAGTGTAGAGGCGACGCCGTACCTCTTCCTGCAGTAAAGAGCTGACATTTAATGGACGATTTACATTATTCTTTATCGTGTTGTTTCACACGGGATATTCCTGGGTAAATGCAGTTGAGAAGGAGACACTCAATAGATTGGCCCTCATCCCTTCCACCAAGACCCCCAGGTTATTTCTCAAAGGGCCCACACTCTGTTTTTAGTTTTTATTTATTTGTAAAATAATTTGGGATTTTTTTTTTACTTTCCAATTTTTTTTCGTCTCTATCTCTTTTTCTAAAGTACTTATTTATCTCTTCATAATCCTGTAACACCTCATCACTACTTTTGTGTTTTAGTAACTTAAATATCTTATCCTTCCCGTTTATTGCCTGCCTTGCAGTACTAGTTAACCACATAGTTTACATAAAAATCCCATTTATTTTCAGTGCTTTTATTTTTGAGAACATCTTCGTAGTTTACACTCTTAAGGTCCTCCCTAAGCTGTTCAGAGTTTCCGTTGCCCCTCTTCTGAAAGTCACAATGAAGAATGATGTCGTGGTCATTGCTACTTTGGTGACCCTTAACCTGTAATATTGATTCCTTGTCAGGTCTATTGGTCAAGAAAGGAGTGTCCCCCCTCTTTTTGGGTTTTGTACCATTTGTGACAGGTAAATGTCTATTGTTTTTGGCAAAAACCTGCTGTCTTTGTAGGGCCTACAAGTTTTTACCCTTCAGTCTATATCATGGTAGTTAAAGTCCCCCATGAGTACTTCACAATGCTTTGAGATCACATCTATTGACTTATCGGCAGTTTTTCTGCTGCCTCCATTTTATTTGGAGCCTTAAAACATATTCCTAGTAATATTTTATTATTGTTTTTTCCTACCATTATCTCCACCCATAGGGACTCCACATTTTCATTTCATCTTGCTAGATGGGCATGAGTTTTTTTTCACATATGAACAAACCTCTCCAGCTTTTCTCTTTTTACAATCATTTCTCAAGTCTATAACCATGAACCTGATATCCATCAAATATATTTGCCCTCTAACAATAAGGCCCCTTCCACACTAGCGTTGCGTTTCACGTCAGGGTGCAATGCGTGAAAAACTGACGTTTTTGGCTGCGTTTTTGTTCCATTTTTCCTTGGAGTAATTAGCGTTTTTGCGTTTTTCACGCGCGTGTTGTTAGCGTTTTCGTTGCGTTTTTGGTGCGTTTTTCACGCGCGTTTTTAAATCACATGATTTTTTGAATTTGGTACGCAGATGTCCCAGAATTCCACATAAAAGGGTTTTTTTAATGGAGTCACATGATTGCACATGGTCTCCATTGCTTGGCTTGGCCTCTGTGTTTTTGCTTGTAGCATTTTTTGGTTGAACCATGTCTGATTCTGATACTTTGGAAGATGTAATTTTGTCTTGGTATATATCGCAGAAATATGGTGAGCGAAGTGATCTCTGGCGTTGCCCCCCCCCCCCTGGCGTAAGCGTAGGCGATGGGTTCATCCAATTGTATCTCAGCGATTCACCAAAGGTGTCTTTCATACTTTGTATTTGGACCTCCGCAAAGACCCAGCCAAGTGTATTCGCTTTTGTCGCTTATCAATCACCTTGTTTGACCAATTGGTGGCTGAGCTTCGTCCTGCACTCACATTTCAGGATACCAGGCTACGGAAAAGTATTTCTGTGGAGGAGCGTCTTCTGGTTACCCTCCGGTATGTTTTTAATTTTCAAGTTTAAATGATTATTTTGATAATGGGTATTAATTTTTACATATATTTTCATTTTAGGTTTCTTGCTACAGGAAATTCGTTTTCATCCCTCCATTTTACTTTTCTGATTGGAACTTCAACCATTGCAAGCATTGTGATTCACACCTGTGTTGTTATTTGGTCACATTTGAGACGCACCATGATGCCTCCGCCAAGTGCTCAGCAATGGCTGGAAATTGCGCATGGCTTTGAGGAAAAAGCTAATTTTCCAAATTGTATTGGCGCCCTGGATGGAAAACATATACGTGTACAGAAGCCACCAAACTCTGGTTCCAGATATTTTAATTATAAACTGTATTTCTCTGTGGTTTTGTTAGCACTAGCTGACAGTAACTACCGTTTTATAATTGTAGATATTGGGGCCCATGGTTCTGCTGCTGATGCTGGTATATTCCGTGCTTCTCGAATGTCAAAGCGTTTATCAGACCGTCAGCTTGACATTCCTGAGCCCCGTTTTTTGCCAGGTTCTTCTGGACCCGCTTTACCATTTGTTATAGTGGCAGATGAGGGATTTGCACTTTCATATCATGTTATGCGCCCTTTCCCACGCCGTTGCTTGGATTTAAGGTGCAGCATTTGGTATATTGGCTAGCAGATGGAGGGTTTTTCAATCATCAATGCAGCTATCTCCATCAAATGTCATTTGTGTCATCAAAGCATGTGTAATTTTACATAATTATTGTCGCATGTATGACCCGCCGGAGAACCCACAGCCAGAAATATATGCTGATGATGCTACTACTGAACCCACTCATCATGCAAGGCCTGCTTTAGCAGGAATGCGTATTCGAAATCAATTTGCAGATTATTTTTTGTCTAATGGTGGGGATTTAGTTGGGTAAAATAATTTTTTTTTTTTTTCCCCCTCTGTTTGTTGATACTTTCCGGTTATACTACGTATGTATCTTACTAAAATTGTTATATATTTCTAGTCAATGCACAAATCTATATAATTTTTGATTTAAGAAATAAATGCTTAAAGACAAAAATGCTATATACATTTTTTGCTTTTATTACAACAAAAATGTAAAAAGCAACATTTTTTCAACAAAAATAATAAAGAGAAAACAAATAGGCCAAAGAGCCTACAAAAACACAAAGAAGACAAATTAACAACCAACATTACAACTGCATAAAATTATGTGCTGGTGAATCGTGCCTCTCACCTCTTGGTGCAGGAAAATGAGGTGCTGGGGAAGGTGGGGGAACTAACCCCGAGGATGCCCGGCCCTGAAAACTGTGGCTGGCACTCGCATACTGCTGGTGTGCTTGAGGCATATTATGAGCACCAGCACCAAAAAAAATGTTGCTTTGCGAATGGGCAAATTCTTGACCAGGGTATGGCCCTGAATAAAAACTAGGGGGGGCCTGTGGTGGAGGAGGTGGTGGTGGTGGCAGCGGCTGGGGTCGGGGGACAATATGACCATACAACCGCCACTGCTCCAGGGCCTCAAAGACCGGAGTGGGGTTGTTGGGTGGACAGCAGGCCTCCAGAATGATCGAAAATGCCCCCTGACACCGTAGGAGGTGTTCCTGCGGCACACGGCGCATATGGTCCGCAAGACTGCGCAGGTAGGTCACTATAGTGTCCTCCTGTGCCCTGCGGCCCAAATAATTAAGGACATTTTCATCCAGAACTCTGCCAGGGGGAGCCCTTCTTGCCCGCCGTCCTCTGGGGACAGGAGATGTACTCTGTTCTTCCCCTGCTTCAGCCACCTGCAGGTGTTCCGGGTCGGCCGAGGTTGGGCCTGCAGTGGCGTCCTCTGCAGCAGCGGCCGTTTCCCGTTCCACAGTCGCCACATCAGTTGACGGCACAACAGGGGGATGAATGGCTGTATCCTCTGCCTCCGTGTCTAAATTATCTTCAGTACTAATATTTCGATTACCGGAAATGAAAAAGTAATATTTTAAACATGCAGATAAATCAATAAATCAAACACTAAACATAACGAACATATACTTGACGTTGGTTAAAAAAAAAAAAAAAAATTATGCTGTGTTTGCACAAATGTTTGGTGACCTCCATACACAAAAACAAACATGTGCAATTGCTCACAACTAAATATAGTGCCCAAAAAAAAATTTAGGCACATGCATAGACAGACAAGATCACTTTTAAAAATTAAAATAAGGCTAACTTACGGGCCAATGGTAAATATGTCAGCTAAAAAGCGCATCTGCTCCCTATAGCAATAAGGCCGCTTTCGGGAGCGACCAGAGCCACTGTGGCCTTCTTGTGCAAGAATATCTTTTTTGCATTGGTCGCGGCAGCTCCGCCACCTCTGCTGCACGTTCTTGCCTAGTTAAAACAGAGCCAAAGTCATTAACACAAAATAGTTACACACTGCTAAAATTCACACTTTGAAATAGAACATTTGGAATAAAAAAAAAAGGTGAAAAAACTTACATGCAAGTTCTTGCGCATCTGTGGACATCTTAGACCACTTTTGGCCCACGAGGTCCTTGCTGATTTCCAGCCATAACTTTTCCTTTTTGCACCGGTCATGATAATCGCTCCGGCGATTATCCCACAGAGCAGGATGCCCATGAACCAATGAGATCAGCTTCTCAACATCCAGAGTTCTTGGCATCTTGAGAAGATGAGGAAAAGCAGCACACTTCTGTAATGGCAAATGTCCCAGACACTACTTCCTGTCTACTTCCTGACTTTTTTTTTTATATCACCTAGCAACCCATCCGTTTAAAACGCATTGCACTCGCATTGAACTCGCAATGTTCGCGAGTGCAATGCGTTTTTGAAACGTCCCCATAGACTTGAATGGGGCGTGAAAAACGCACGTGAAACGCAAAAGTAGAGCGTAGAGTAGTAGCGTGAAAAACAACGCTAATGAAGAAAGAGCCATTGAATACAATGGGACAGAGTGCAATGCAAGTTCTGCGCGTCAAATGCACGCGCAGAACTCGCGCGTGAAAAACGCCAGTGTGGAAGGGGCTTAAGACTTCCAGTTCCTCCATCTTGTTTGTGAAGCTTCTGGCATTTGAATACATGCAATTTAGAAAAATAAGTTTAAGAAAATAAAAAAGTATAAGTTAAAATCAGCCTCCTTTCCCTAGAAAACAAATATAAATAAAAAAGTAAAATTCTAAACACATCAAGAAACCATTGTGTCCAACTTCTACCGTACTTCTTTTTCATTTTGTATTCACTGTAATTGAAAAGAACTTCTGCTCAATAAGAAATTTTGAACAAAAAACATAAACATAAAAGAACATAAGCTTTTCCTGCTGAAAAATTATACCTACAAAGCTAAGTACATGGAAGCATGAAAATTGTCAGAATATGTTGATACAAATACATTCTTTTGGAAAGTTTTACATACTTTTTACCAATATTATAACACAAAAAAATCGGTATCTCCATAACCATACTGGAAATTCTTGTCAATTCTACTACATTTGGATTTGTTTTTCACTGTTCACTTGACAGAACAATAAATGCTGCCTTTGGGAAGTGTAATTTGTACTGCAGAAAATAAGTCCCCAACCAGCTCTTTAGATTGAAAAATATGCACTATGTTCGTCACATACAGGTTCAACCTTCCTTACAGGGGTATTCCAGGAATCAGCATAATTCATATACAAATGGGTCCTTAAAATATAAGCAAATATGTAATATGTAATAATTTTCCCCTAAGCACAAAAATGCTGGTGATGAAGAATTAAAATGCTACTGGCCCTTTAATCAGAAGATGGCCGCTGGTCACATGTCCACATCACATATCCTGCACCTGCCTGGGCAGGTCATGTGATAACCACAACGTTTGGCTGTAGTCGGTTGGTTGCAGTGCATTCAGTATGGCCGGTGTTGTAGTGATGTGCCATGATGGCAGTTACACACTTCATTACTATGGTAACACAGCAAGAAAGTCTGTTAGATCATCACTGGGAGCAGAGCATAAGAGGAGGAGGAGTTACTGAGAACTAAAGGATTATGGATCTTGTAGCTTTTAAGTGGCGTCAATCTCGATGATAACTCTGCATACTTTAGAGAGGCAATAAAATTTTATGAATCATAAAATCAAACTATTTAAGCTGCATTTTGTGACTAATGACATTGAGTTTTGTTGTATTCATTTATTTATAGCATCATGGGTTTTTGTGTCAGACGTTCATATTCCCGCAATACCCCTTTTAAGTTTTAGACTATGTAGATGAACTTCCAGGAGATTAATATGTAAATGCCAATATGCACTTAACCCCTTAAGGACGCAGCCATTTTGTAACTTAAGGCTCAGTCCCATTTTTTTGGATGGTTATAACTTTTGAACACTGTCACTTATCAAAGTGATTCTGAGATTGTTTTTTCCCCACATGTTGGACTTCATTTTACTGGTAAATTTTGGCTGATAAGTTTTGCGTTTATTTAAGAAAAAAAAGGAAAAATTATGTATTTTTTGAAAAATTGCCCATTTTCAAAATTCTAAATCTTTGCGTTTTCAGGCAGATAGATTTACCATCTAAATAAATTACTGAATAACATTTCCCATATGTCTACTTTACATTTTCATGATTTTTGAAATGTCTGGATAATTTATTTTGACGTCATGTGGCTTACAAATCGTATATACCTTTTTCGGATTTTGATAATTTACTATTTTAGAGATGAATACAGTTTTGAATGAAATTTTACATATTTAGCATCAAAACCCCCTATATAATCAACCCATTTTCAGATCTGCACCCCTCAAACAATCAGAAACAGCTTTTAGGAAGATTGTTAACCCCTTTAGATCTTCATAGTAATTAAATAAAAATGGAGGTGAAATTTAGAATGGTCACATTTTGACGGTTGTACGTTCATTTAGCCCTAAAATGTACACATTTCCAAAAGATAAAAAGAGAAAACCCACCATACAATTTGTTCTACAATTTCTCCCGAGTACAGAGACCCCCCACATGTGGCCGTTACTTGTTTTATGAGCACACAGCGAAGTGCAGAAGGGAAGGATCACCCTGCAGCTACAAGGATTTTAGTTTCCTCATTGGCCCCTTTTGTAGGCTATAACATTTTATCTTTTTTGTTATTGGTGCCATGCGACGGCATTTTTTTGCGGGATGAGATGCTTTTTCCAGTGTTACCATTTTGGGGTTGGTATCACCTATTGTTGAAAATTTAGGAACTTTTTTTTGAGGGCAGGAGTAGAAAAGCATCAATCCTGTACTGGATTTTTTACTTTTTTTTTTTTGGTGTTCACCGTATAGACTAATAATCATGTTATCTTTATTCTATGGGTCGATACGATTACGGGGATACCAGACATGAATATTTTTTCTTATGTTTTACTAAATTTGTCAAATAAATCCTCAAATGTGGGAAAAATCTATCATTTTTGCATTGCCGTCTTCCAAGTGGCATAACATTGTTACGTTTTTGGCTACGGAGCTGGTTAATGGCTTGTTTTTTGCGGGACATGTTGTACTTTGCACCAGTTTCATTCTGGAGTACATGTGTTTTTTTGATCACTTTTTATAGCATTTTTTTGTGGGATTGAATAGGTAAAAATCATTTTTGGAGGGTTTATAACAGTTTTTTTTTTTAACGGCGTTCATCTTGCGGGTTCAATAATTATTTATTGTTATTTTACGGATTGTTAAGGATGTGGTGATACTATATATGTGGGGCTTGTGTTATGATTTAGACTTTTTTTGCGTTATATGTCTCTTTTTATGTTATGGGGCTTATGGGCATTTTTATTGATTTCTTACTTTAAAAAACTTTTTTGATCTGATTGCAGGGTATTAGCAGTGTCAGCCATCTTACCGGCAGTGCCAGATCGGACCCCAGCACTGCCATAACAACGATCTGCACTCAGTATCCGATATATCGGACGCTGAGGGGGAAGGGGTTAAAGACCCTTTATACCATACAACAAAGATAATAGCTTTTGCTCAGGCCCTTAGTAAATGTGCCACCACATGTCTATAATCATTAACTATTTGAATTATACATTCTTCCACTGGGTGGGGGAGTTGAACATTTTTGAATGAGGGATTTTGGCAAGTTTGGGGTCTGTTCTTGTTTTGAAAAAACTTTAAAACTTTTCAATAAAATGTATCTGGCTCCACATGCTGGCTCGACTTATATCAACAACTTATTTTTGCATTCATTTTCCAATGTCGTGCAGTTGCAGCCTTTATGACATGTCCTCCCACACTGCCCTTGAACACTTTGTTCTGTAAATGTGTGTTCATAACAGTACTTTACTTAAATTAAATTTGTTGGTCTGGCAGTGTAATTACCATTACAGAGATCCAGTAACGGTTGCCCTGGTTCATGCTTATTAACATTATTTTGACGTGATCATATCCTGACCTGCATCCCACACAAATTTCAGGGACACCATACATATGTTGCTCTTTATCTGGTACTTGTTAGTCCTCAAGTCACTGTTGTTATTGAAAGAGCTATAATGGATGGCATAATTCCGATTGAACATGAAACCAATTGTTGTTCTGCTGCCAATAATAGCCTACTTTTAAGTAGCTCAGGACCAGATATACCAAATCTTACAGTATCTGGAAAAATTAGAGCATTTATTACAATTTTCTTGTTTTTTATCTCCATGCTGTTAAATGGTTCTTTTCTTCTGAAGCTTCAAAAGACTAAAAAAGGAAATAAAAGAACAACTTGCCATACAAGAATGCAGGTTCTTTTGAAAAATTTGATGCTGGCCAACCTGCTGGAAACTCTTCTCATCATGCCATTAGATGCAGTGTGGAACCTTACAGTACAGTGGCATGCAGGGGATCTTCTTTGCCGAATCCTCAGTTTCTTAAAACTCTTCTCAATGTATGCTGTTGCTTTTATTGTAGTAGTAATTAGCCTAGATCGTTGCTTGGCTATTACTATGCCTCTGACAAGAAAAAGACAGTTGAACCTAGGAAAGCATATGTTGGCATCAGTCTGGCTCATTAGCATCATATTTGCAGCACCACAGGTAAAGATAAGTCTTGAATTTTAAACTTATTCACCTGCCTTTCTCTTATTTTCATATACTACTACCATATACATTGCTTCCAATGTACGTATAATGAATGTACAATAATGTTAATATTTTATTTGTTGTAATCTGTTATAAAAATGACAATATTTTAGAAGTTTTTTTGATCTATACATTCAAATACCCACTATATTTAGATTTTTCCATACCAATACTTATGTAAGAGATTGCAGAAACAACTTGTAGTTTTCATTTGTGCCATTCTTGGTAGTTACAACATTTATTTTAATTCATTTAAAAGATAATTAGGGGTAAGAAAATATTGTTTTCATTAAAATGTTTATTTTTGATTATTTTTTATTACATTTAAACAACTACTCTAAATACCCCATAACTTCCAATAGAAATATGTTCTCAGCATTTTCAACAGTTATCATCTTTATTATAAAGTGAGAGGCAGATTACACAGGATCCATCATTAACACCATTGCTAATGGTTGCAAGTGACCATGGGAAATATTCTAGAGAGTATACCGTATTTTTCGGACTATAAGGCGCACTAAAAATCCTTTGATTTTCTCAGAAATCAAAGGTGCGCCTTATAGTCCAGTGCGCCTTATATATGAACCGTACTTACAGACAACAGCTGCCTTGAACTGTGCACAGGTCTGCCACCTGCTGGTCATTCATCCTTATAATCAGGTGCGCCTTATACTCTAGTGCGCCTTATATATGAACACACGTTTTAACAGGCATTTATTGATGGTGCGCCTTTAGTTGATGTGCATGTATCTTAGATTGTAATTTTATTTAAAGGGACATTTTCATCTGGACATATGGATGCTGGAGTGATTGCACAATGAAACAAATAGTTTTTTCATGTAAAATGGGGGGAGTTACAGAATGTTCCACGTCTGTCCAGTGGTAATGAATGCTGTCCTATGAAGTCCTATCTCATTTCTAAGGAACAAAATAGCTACATTTATTAGAAATGATCTTCAAGCAGGAACATTATTTTAACATCCATTTACATTTATGGCAGATGTATTAAATGTTAATTCCCACATGAGAATACACCTTTAAATTTAAATTTAAAAGAAGATAAAGTTTATATCAGATTAAAACTCATTATATTAGTCCTAATGAATTACATTTACCTCTTTATTAACCGTGGGTTATCAATATGTTTCTTTCAGTTATTTATTTTCAGAGTGATTGCTATAGAAAACCGATTGGATGGGTCCTTCTCTCAGTGCTCAACACATGGAAGTTTTTCTGCATGGTGGCAACTGACACTGTACAATCTCTTTACATTCAGTTGTCTATTCATTCTTCCTCTACTACTCATGCTGATATGCAACACTATCATTATTCGAACAATGACTCATGGCACAAAAAGTGAGTATAAAAAAAGCTCGGAAACTGTAAAAGTCTGTAAAGCTAGATGACAGAGTAGCCCCCGAGACTTATTAGCGTTATTTTAAAGTTGATTTTAGAAGTAAGGAGGCCACTGATTACAAATATAATAAAATTACCACAGTTACAGTGTATGGATCTATAAGCAAGTGTCTTAGTTTATCATGTTAGATTTTTAAGGTAGATTTCCTTTACTATAGTCAACTGCACTATTGAATTGAGCAATATTGTTAAAACTTTACATTTAAATGTGATTTCTGCCCTGAAACATCATTTTTGTACCTATATAGATTGATTTAATAAATTTATAAATTGCTATCAGGTGCTGTCAGCAGAGTAAAGCATACACATGCCAAGTAAGGTTTTAAGGGCTTCACACTATTTTCTTCCAAATAATCTGTGGCCATTTCGGAGTTAACTAAAGAAACAACGAGTGTGTTCCAGTGTTTGTCTATAGAGATTGCAGTGGTCACAATTGCCCCAAAGTACCCCAAACCACATTTTTAAAACTTCAACCTTACACTGTGTGATAAGTCTTGTAAAAGAAAGTTACCAGACACATTTCAGCTTCAACTTGAAAGACACTTATATTTTTATTGTTAGAAGTAGCAGGAATTATCTTTATAGTCTGGGGCTTTTGAGAAAAAGGCCACTATGTAAGGGTTACAGTATTATTTTTTTACTCCATTTAACATTGTGTAAAATATTATAGAGATGGCTACCATATATAGAACTTGGCTGTTGTATCTAAACTGCCATCATATAGGCATCCACTTCACATAGTGCTGAGCTGCTGTACCTTCTGTAGCTGCCTTGTTATATATTATTGATATTTACTTTTTATATATGTATATATAGAGAGAGAGAGAGAGAGAGAGATTTAAGGGGTAAGAGTGAAACATTTTTTTTAGGCCTGAGTCCTTGTTTTTAGGCATGGGGCCCCAAGCTAAACATTTTCCCTGGGGCTTATAAGTTACATTAGTCCATTAGTAACACCATTTATAATTGTATTACCATTGACAGAAACTATTACTTGGTAAAGAAATATTGAGATTACTAGTTGATATGATTATCTGCCTTTTTTCATTTGCAACAGAGCTTCAACTGAATTGTACAAGAAATGTCATGCCACAAGCACGGTTGAAGACTTTAAAAATGACAGTGGCTTTTGCAACCTTATACATTATATGTTGGACACCATACTATGTTATAGGTATATGGTACTGGTTTGAACCAGAAATGATTAGCAAGGTATCTGATCCAGTAAACCACTTTTTTTATTTGTTTGGCTTACTAAATCCTTGTCTAGATCCTGTGATTTATAGATATTTTTCCATGTGAAAAGTGGAGATAATGTATTTATTTTTGTTCTTCTACAGAACAAGTAAACAATGTTTTTAACAACAGACAAAATAAGCAGTGTTTAAAAGGTTAAAATGCATTTTGAATACTTAGCGCTACTGAATTTCTGCCTGACTCTTTTGTCCACTTAAATTTATATGAGCATTCACCAATGCATGTACAGTGGGAGAAATCAGTATTTGAGCCAATTCTGCAAGTTTTCCCACCTACAAAGAATGGAGAGGTCTGTAATTTTTATGATAACATCCGGAATCATAAATTGCACCTTAATTATATAAAAAAATATCCGATTTATTTTTATTAACTTCTATACTACACAAACATATAAGTAAGATTCCATATTATTTACAGCAACATTGTACATATTCCCCAACCAAGTGACAGCAATATCCTTAAAGGGAACCCGTCACCACTATTTTCACAAATACAGGTAGTGGCAGATTCCTATAGAGCTCTAGTAACTATCTGACACCCTGCTTGTAGCTAAAAGTAGTTTCCCTCAGATCCCCATAAAATCAGAGTTATAATCTTGCCTGGTATCTATGCAGCTTTGGAGCGAGTCCAGGGGCGTGGCCTAATGTCATGTGACCAGGGTGACATCATCAAAGGTCCTTAAGCTACTTAATATGAAAACTATACCCCATGTAAATATCTGACCACATAAAACAATCACAGCAGCCTCCATGGACTTCTACTCCTCTCCATGCTTCTGCTGTGATTTCATGTGCTAAAATATGCTGTGATTTCATGACATATATGCTTAGTGTACAGTTCCTAATGCTACAAAAGCTATAGGACCTGCGATGATGTCACCCTGGTCACATGACATTATAGCAGTATACAGAGATAGGATGGGGAGCAGCTGCTGGATTCAGCCCGAGGAGGCCACGCCCACCTGGACTCGCTGTAGCCATGCTTAGTTACCAGATAAAACTATAAAGTTCAATATATGGGAATCTCAGGGGAATAATTTTTGGCTACAAGAAGGGTGTCAGATAGTTACTAGAGCTCTATAGGAACCTGTCACTACCTGTATTTGTGAAAATAGTGGTGACGGGTTCCCTTTAAAGGACACCTGTCATCAGGTCTCTGTCACTAGTCCTGTCACTACTACCTTTTGGAGCAGCTCACAAGGATCACATCCCAGCCTTTTTCTAGTCAATTCATACATTAATCATTATAAAATCATCTATTTTTTATCATGTAAATGAGGCTGGTCACATGGTCAGAGGCAGTGATGTCACCCCTGTTACTCCTCCCCCTGCTCATGTCTGTGTGTAATGTAAAGTAAAGCATGGCTAGTGTGTGTGCTGCATCTGCTGACATGCTGCATCCTCCTAATATACATGTGAGAGACACAGACATCAGCTACACATGAATCTGACATGTTCTGCTGTAACATGGCTGCCTGGAGCTGCTGTATCTCTCCTAAACACACACACACATGCACACACAGGCTGCAGGAGACGTGGCCACCAGTACCAGGAAGCACATCATTATACAGCCTCACATCATTATACAGGCTGTCAGTCATGCACTGGGGGTGTGGTTGTGCCTCCCACTCATGAATAAGCTGGACAACTTGAATATGCTAATGACTCATTGGACATTTCACAGGTCATTTGCATACAGCTTTAGGACCTCATTGCTTAAGTTAACAGGCATGTAGAGGGACAATGAAGGGATAGAGGCAATGCTCTCTAATGGCAGTTTATGAAAATATATTTAGATTAGGGGGGTTCTCTTTAATAAATGGTCCCGCTCAAAATTTTATATATTATATAATCAATCTATGGTCTAATCAAACACATTTTAGTGCTTACAAACTAGTAAACCTAAAAAGCATATCATAGGACCAAATCCAAAATCTCTTTTATATCAGTTTAATCAACAACTCTCCCATGTTGGGGACTGTGATGTAACACCCAAAAGAGCGTTTTGCGTGTACAACTTTCTGTAATTGTTTTTATTGTAGGAACACTTCAACTGTAAGAGAAAGATTCTAAATAAAAAACAGAAAATCAAATTGTATGATTTTAAATCATTAATTTACATTTTATTGCATGAAATAACTATTTGATACCATAGAAACACAGAACATAATATTTGGTACAGAAACAAATTAGATTGTTTAGAGGTTTTCTGTATTTCTTGACAAAGTTTGCACACACTGCAGGGATTTTGACCCAGTACAAGATCCATACAGATCTTCTCCAGATCTTTCAGGTTTCAAGGCTGTCCCTGGTCAACATTTAGTTTCACCTCCCTCCAAAGATTTCTGATTGGGTTCAGGTCCAGCGGCTGACTAGAGGACGCCTTAGTTACCATACCATGACTGGACTTTAATGCTCTTACTAAGTGAAGGAATTAATTGTCCAAAAATTTGCGAAACATGGCGAAACATACATCTTACTTTCAATATTTTTCAGTCTTCCTGTCACCTTTGCAGAAAACCATTGCCAAAGTATATTTCCACCCCCATGCTTCCGTTTCGAACGGTGTTCTTGAGTTGTACTCAAGAATCCATCTTCTTCCTCCAAACCCAACAAGTGGAGTTAATACTAAAAGGTTCTATTTTGGTCTCATCTGGCCATCTCCCATGCCTCCTCTGGATCATCCAGATGGTCAGTGGGGAATTTCAAATAGGCAACTTGTCAAGCCCTACATCATTTTATTCCAAGAGGTTGTAGTGTACTACTAATGGTAATCTTTGAGACTGTGTTCCCAGCTGGCTTCAGGTCATTGACCAGGTCCTCCTGTGTAGTTTTGTGCTTCCTGACCTTTTTCAGAATCATCCTTACACCACGTGATCTTGCATGGTGTCTAGTGTTTGTTCCATCTTCTAATAATTGTGGCAACAGTTTTCTTCTCAACAAGCCTTTTGTCCGGTAGCCCATTCAAGCCTTGTGCAGGTCTACAATTTTGTCCGTGGTGTTCTTGAACAGTTCTTTGGTCTTGTCCATGGTGGAGAGGTTGGATTGTGATATGTGTGACAGGTGTCTTGTATACTGGAAACAAGTCCAAACAGGTGCAATGGATACAAGTTATGAGTACAGAATAGAGGTGTTGCCGCTTCTCTTTTTTACTCCACTCTTGGTTTGAACCTCAGAAACTGCATCTGAAAAACTGAACGTGTAAACGGACCTTGAGAGAGAAATAATTCTTGCTCTTTAATATGGGTGTCAAATACTTATTTTATGCAATAAAATTCTAATTAAAAAATCATACAATATTATTTTCTGGATTTTTTCTGTATCTCACAGATAAAGTGAACCTACAATAAAAATTACAGACCTCTCCATTCTTTGTAGATGGGACAACTTTCATAATTGGCCCGGTATCAAATACTTTCCCTCACTGTCTCTAACCTGCTGAGAATAGCGCATATATTTATTAGTATTCTTTGTTTATTACAAACCTATTCTGTTTTTGCTAGTGCCTTTTCTTTCCCCTGCAAATGAGTTTAACACCATCTGTAGACTGACTTATTTTTTTCTTGTTGGCATAAATTTCTGTGCTGTATTTATAAGTCATCACCATCATTTTATATGCTAACATTTACTAAAAATGTCTCCAGGCATGCTATAGTTAAGTTATTGCAGCGATCATTTGTATTTGAGAGTAATAATTAACACTTTTGTGTTTCCAATCTGTAGATATATTAATTACCAAATAAATGAGCTCCGTGCAGTCAGGGTGAAAATCTACTGTCTTTCGGTTAACAGTAGATTGTACTGCATAGGAATGTGGCATCCAAGTGGTTTGAGTGGCAAATACAATTGAATGTAAAATCAACCTCTCCTCTCTCCCTGCTCTCCCTGATTTCCTCATGGCTGTTACCAGGAGCCCTAACTAATGTAATAATAAAACGCCTGAACTCTTATCTTCCCTGTACACTTTCAGCTTTTCCTACACTTCAACAATTAATAATACACAGTCTCCCTCCCCCTTCATCTCACAGCAGCAGGAAATGGCAGACAGGAGAGAGAGAGCAGTGATATGTGCAGTAACTTTATCTTCTATCTGACCCTTGTGCTGTGCTGCAGTTTTACATAGATACAAAATGTAGAAAGCATAAAACGACTTTATTAGATCAATTAAAACAAATCTACTGTATATCAAAAGACAACATAAACAAAAAAAGTCCACCAATGATCAAATGACTAAATATACTTAATAAATAGATAACAGTAGGCATGTATAGAAGGTCTAGTCCTCAGAATAAGTCAAGGTATTTGCTTACAAACAAGTATTGCATATTACCCAGAGGAATAACAGATGACAGGGGACACATACACTGGTATATACAGACCAGAGGTGGACACCACCTGACACGTTTCACCTTGCTTCATCAGGGATATGTGTGTATGTAGCCATACAAATAAATGGGAACCAGCTCACCTACATGACAGTCTTTATCATTGCACGGATCTTTTCTCAGCTTGGGGTATAAAGCATCTAGAAAAAAGTCTACGCCTTAGGCTAGTGGTGGCGAACCTATGGCACGGGTGCCAGGGGTGGCACTCAGAGCCCTCTTTTTGGGCACTCAAGCCATCAACATAGCTCAGAGTTTGCCATACAGGCCTCAAAGAATCATCCTGAAGTCCCGGCAACTCAAGAAATGTTGTTCTCAATGCTATTTTAACCCCTTAACGCCGAAGCCACTTTTCACCTTCCTGACACGGCCCATTTTTTTCAAATCTGCCCTGTGTCACTTTTGATGCGCAGAACTTGCATTGAACTCTGTCCCATTGTTTCCAATGGGCCCTTCCTCATTTGCTTCTTTTTTCACGAGCGTGCTTGCGTTTGTTTTGACGCGCGTCAAAATCGGAGCATGCTCTACTTTTGCGTTTCACGCGCGCTTTTCCTGCCCCATTCAAGTCTATGGAGACGCATCAAAAATGCATTGCACTCACAAGCATTGCAAGTGCAATGCGAGTGCAATGCGTTTTAAACGGATGGGTTGCTGGGTGACATGAATAATTCCCCTGCTCGAGATCGAGCATTTAATTAAAAAAACACAGTGAAGAACAGTGAAGAATAGAATAAAAACAGTGAACACAGGATCATTTAAGTGAAAAACAAAGTGAAGAATAGATTACAGATGTTCGGCACATCTGCTTACTTGTCGGGAGATACGCGCGGAACGGTCCGAACAAAATAGTATGTGAAGAACAATATATATGTGTGAAGAACACATTGCAGGTGTTTCCATACATCTGCAATGTGTTCTTCACACATATATATATTGTTCTTCACATTCTTCGCACCGTTCCGCGAACCAAAATTGACAATTTTCTTTTCACCCATACATTCAAGAGTTAATAAAATCTCATCAATAAGCTAATGACCCACTAAAATGAAATATTTGTAAAGTACATCTCATGTCGCAAAAAATAAGCCCAAATTTGTCCAAATTGCCAAAAAATAAAGATTGTATAGCCAATAAAAAGTGACAATGCATAATCTCCTCTGAATGGCGCAGCTTCCCCTCCATGCCCTGGCGTGTGCCCATACAGCAGGTTACCACCACATATGGGGTATTGTTATACGCGGGAGAGATTGGGTATAACATTTTGTGGAGTGTTTTGGTATTTTATGCACTGAGAATGGGGCAGATTTATCAAGTGTCTGAAAGTCAGAATATTTCCAATTGCCTGTGGCAACCAATCACAGCTCCCCTTTAAAATATTCATGAGCTCTGGTAAAATAAAGCTGAGCTGTGATTGGTTGCCATGGGCAACTAGAAATATTCTGACTTTCAGACACTTGATAAATCAAAATTGCATCCGATTTTGTTTTAACCCCTGTAAAACAATTAAAGGGTTAACAAACTTCATAAAAGTTGTTTTAAGCACGTTGAAGGGTGTAGTTTCTATAATGGGGTAATTTATGGGGTTTTAATTTTTATTTAGGCCTCTCAAAGAGACTTTTATGAAAATGTGAAAAATCGCACCTAACGTTCAAAGCCCCATAACATCCTACAAAAAGAAGAGTGTGCATAAAAAACCATGTCCACATAAAGAAGACATTCGGTGGATGTTAGTTATTATGTTTTTTGGGGGGTTATGACTATGTATGGAAATAGTAGAACATTTTGAAGTTCGAAAATCGAGAATTTTTCCAAATTTTCACCAAATATCTGATTTTCTCATAAATAAATGCAAAACATACAACCAAAATTTTTCAAGTAACATGAAGTACACAGTGTCACGAGAAAACAATTTCAAAATCACTTGGATATGTTAAAGCGTTTCAAAGTTATAACCAGTTATAGTGACACAGGGCAGATAGTAATGAATGGGTTTAATCCAGACAGCCTCAGAACTTCCGAAGAGCTCCCCGATGACATCACGAGGAGCGATGATTTCCAACAAGATGGCGGCGCCCACCGGCAGCTTTGCCGGCAGCGATGTGTGGGTTGACACCCACGATCGCCCGTGAGCCCTCTCCATGCACCCGCAGCCTACCTGTGACGTGCTATTACGTCACAGGTCGTGAAGGGGTTAAAGGGGTTGTACGGACATTGACAGCCACAATGTGCAATACTGAAGAGTTGCCAATCACTAATTTACAGTTATTACACATTTTTTCTTATTTGTCAGATAATGAAATGTTTAGTTTGTTAGACAAAAGCTGGTTCGGGCGGTTGCGCATTTTAATGTGTATGCGACCGCACTGTTCTTCAGAACAGCTAGGAGCACTATGTCAGCAGCAGTTCCTCGGCCATCCCGACAAGTAAGCAACCTATTATTCTCCTATTGGGAACATAGATCTATTTTATAGTCATAAATTATTATGATAGTATAATTTAAAAATAATATTATAATATTGTGGGGATGGGCAAGTATGACTACTGTCAGGATGGTGTTGGGGATAACTTTCACCATAAGCTTCAAGCATGGCTAACAGTGACAAATAGCTATTGTGGGGCTAATTACACAAATAGGCACCTGGGGTAAATGTTTTTGTATTGGGGAATGGGCCCGGGCCTCAATATGATGCATGGCTACTGGTGGCAAATGCGACTTTATTGAGTGGGCCTCAATATGATGCATGGCTACTGGTGGCAAATTTGACTTTAGCGTCTGGGCCTCCATATGATGCATGGCTACTGGTGGCAAATGTGACTATAGCGACTGGGCCTCAATATGATGCATGGCTACTGGTGGCAAATGTGACTATAGCGACTGGGCCTCCATATGATGCATGGCTACTGGTGGCAAATATGACTATAGCCACTGGGCCTCAATATGATGCATGGCTACTGGTGGCAAATGTGACTATAGTGACTGGGCCTCAATATGATGCATGGCTACTGGTGGCAAATGTGACTATAGCGACTGGGCCTCCATATGATGCATTGGATACTGGTGGCAATATGACTATAGCCTGGGCCTCAATTTGATGATGGCTACTTGTGGCAATGTGACTATAGCAACTGGGCCTCAATATGATGCATGGCTACTGGTGGCAAATGGGGCTATAGTGACTGGGCTTCAATATGATGCATGGCTACTTGTGGCAAATGTGACTATAGCGACTGGGCCTCCATATGATGCATGGCTACTGGCGGCAAATGTGACAATATCGACTGGGCCTCAATATGATGCATGGCTTCTGGTGGCAAATGTGACTGTAGAGACTGGGCAAGAATATCACGAAGGCCTACTCGCACTGACAGTACTATATAGTTTGTTATTGAATTTTATTTTGGAGATAAACCTGTTGTAAATGGGTATGTACATATATATGTATATATATATATACGTATCTCAAAATAAACAATATGTCTATTGCTTTGCAGTCTTCCCCACAAAAAACAGCATTACCGGCAGTGGATGCTTAGGCTACATTCACGCGACCGTATGATTTCTCCAGTCCTGTATCTACAGGCTGTATGTCCGTATAAATACGGACCGTTTTTCATCCGTATGTGCACGTATGTCATCCGTATCCGTACCGTGTCCGTATAAAATACGGTGGGCTGGCAAATTATGAAAATGATGACAAAAGCTTGCCCAACCCCTAATTTGGTCACCTGACCGGCCCAAACTCCATTTTGTGTTTTCTGAGAGCGAGGTTAGACTCCATTGCTGCTTCTGGCTGTGGTTTCTGGCGTTTTTAGCTCTTGCGATGTCATACAATCGTACTGATGATCTTTTCCTGGACTGGGCCATTGTGATGCTTCTCCAAACGTGTTGCAATGCCGGCGGAGGAGCCGAAGAGGACTAGGTGGTTTTGGGTTCATCCCATTGTCGCTCAGCGTCCTAGGAGGGGTCACTTCAGGAACTTGTACGCTGACCTGCGGCAGCATCCGGACAAGTTTCACAACTACGTTCGGATGACTGTGACTTCTTTTGACCGTTTTTTGGCGGACCTGTGATCGGGGCTCCGGTTTCAGGATACCAACATGAGGCGGCCTGTGACACCAGAGGAACAGCTCATCGTGACACTGCGGTAAGTTTTTGCAAGTATATACATTTCATTATTTCAAGTTGGGCTGTCTGTTTAAATATTTATTTCTTTATTTATTTTACTCGTTTGCTTCGCTGCATTATGAGTTCCTGCTGGGCGTTTCCACCATTTCGATGATCGTGAGAACGACCTGCAAAGTGATGTGGGAGCAACTGAGAGCTGCGGTGATGCCTGAGCCGACTGCTGAAGACTGGATCCACATACCTGATGGTTTCCTGGAATCAGCACAGTTTCCAAATTGTATCGGGGCGCTGGATGGGAAACACATATGTGTGAAGAAGCCGGCTCACTCAGGGTCCCAATTCTTCAATTATAAGCAATATTTCTCTGTGGTCTTGTTGGCTTTGGCTGACTACAAGTTTATAGTTGCAGACATTGGGGCCTATGGAAGTTCTGCGGATGCAGGGCTTCCAGAATGGGTGACCGGCTTAGCTCCAACCAGCTCGCCCTTCCAGATGTCTACCTGGATCTACTGGACCTCCTGCACTATTTGTGATTTTCGCTGATGAAGGCTTTGGACTTTCCCGTCATGTGTTGCGACCATTCCCTCAGCGTGGTTTGGATGAACAAAGGCACATTTTCAATTATCGGCTCACCTGAGCGAGACGGTATGTGGAGTGTGCTTTTGGGATTCTAAGCAGCAAGTGGCGTGTTCTACACAGCTCAATTCTGATGGACCCGGACAATGTTAAGAAGGTAGTGCAAGCCTGTGTTATTCTTCACAATTTTGTTCGGATCCACTGGGTCCAAGGACGACCCAGAGCGGCTGGACTGTTTGTTCGCAAGCAGTTTTCCTCCTACTTCGTTTCTTCAGAGGGTGCAGTTCCCTGGCAGATGGATGTTATAAGTGGACGTTAAGGCTCTGTACTATTAGATTAGTTTTTTATTATTTTTAAAATGTATTGTTTTGGTAGAGATGGGGCCCCTTGACGTGGGTTGTAAGCTTAATACTTCTTTGAACCCTGTGACACAGTCAGGGGTTTGTTGTTGGATGGGAGGTATTATCCTCTCAGCTTGTGTTGCTCAGAGTAATGCAGCAAGCTGAAATCAAGCACCGGACCAAACTTCAAGCTCCGGTCCAAACCGGGTTTTCAGGGTGTTCCAGCTAACAAAGCTGAGCTGGAAGTGTGCACAAGGGGGGAGAGGCTTGTTCCAAGAGCAAACACGTGTCCTGTCTAGGAAGACAGGTTGGCTTTATTTGGACTTTAAACGGACTAAGTGCTATACAGCATTTTCTGCAAGGTGTGAACTTACACCAATCATTTGGACTATTTGTGAAGACCCTGCTTCTGGGTGAGAAGGCCAAGCCTGGTCTGTATGTTTATGTTTTAACCAAGCATGAAGACAATGCTGGATTTTTTGTTCCATTTGTTTTGTGGTGTGAATAAACACTGAACTGAACTGAGAACTGTCTCTTTCCCTCTGTCTGCGACCGCTACCTAGCTTATACCTGAGCAATACCCCACAACCCTTTTTAAAGTGTTGATTCTGCTCAACAAAATAAAAAGAAGTCAAAGGAGTTAACCAAGACCTCATCAATTTTTTTACATTATCTTGTGTACTTTGTTGGTTATGGGGGTATAAAATGCGGGATTATATTTTAATGTATGTATGTATTTGTCATGTAATGCAATGCAATGAACATAGTAAGCAATTTTTTTTGTAACGAAAACTTTTTTAATCAAACTATAGACCCCAAAAAGATAAAATTTACAAGTCATAAAGGTCCCTCATAGGGTTGAAATCTGCCAGGTGGAGGTGGAGGAGGAAGAGTAGGGCTGTGAGGTATTTGACCTACAGCCTGCTCCCGATTTTTTATCTAACAGGACACCAAGCCAATTTTTTTGACTGCTGGGGCCATATTTCTAAATTTGTAAAACAGCAAAAAGTGCTGCTTTACAACTGCCCCTTTCATCTAAGGGAATACTTTGTAATTCCGGCACCAATGCCCGCATGTAGACATCCTTAGGGCTGTCCTCCCTCCGTTGCCTAAACTGATGCAGCACCTCCACTAGAGCCTCAGTAGCAACACATGTGGCAACAGCAGTGGCCAGCGGCGTCTCCGTACTGGTGAAGTCGGTGCTGGTGGTGCAGGTGATGGAGAGATTACACCTCTAGACATAAAGGACATGTTTAACATGTGGCAACATTAATAAACACTTACTCTCCCACATCCATCGCGCTGTCCAAAAAACGGAGGCATTTGGTATATACTGTATGTACGGCCTCTTCTGCAGTCTCCCACTACCACTTTTTTGTTTTTGGTTTTTCTCACGCTTGTACTGGTCTCTTGCCAAGACCCAACGTGTGGATATCTTATGAACTGCATGGAAAAAAAGGGGGTTGAGAGGCATAATGCACAATTCTGCATGGGTGACGTACATAAAGCACAATGCTGCATGGGTGACGTACATAAAGCACAATGCTGCATGGGTGACGTACATAAAGCACCATGCTGCAGGGGGTCACATGTATGATGCATAATGCTGCATGGGTGACGTACATAAAGCACAATGCTGCAGGTGGTCACATGTATAATGCACAATGCTGCATGGGTGACGTACATAAAGCACAATGCTGCAGGGGGTCACATGTATGATTGTATGATGCACAATGCTGCATGGGTGACGTACATAAAGCACAATGCTGCAGGGGGTCACATGTATTATGGAACATGGTAGGAACACAAGCAAATCACACTCACCAAGAGCCAGTTTTTGTTTCGAAGTGCTTGCGGAGCTCCATTCCTCCAGTACTAGTTCGGCGGTCACCTCTTCCCATGCCCGATGTTTTTGACTACGATTCGAATACTCTGCATGGCGCCTATCCCATAAAATGGGATTAGCCTGGACCAATGATATCAGCTTCTCCATAGATAGGAAAGACATGCTTGCAGAATCAAGATAGCAGGCCTGCAAATGTACTTCTGTCACCCTGCCCCCTTGTTCAGGGCACCATGGATACGGCCCGTATATATACGGCAGCCATACAGTGCAGCACGTATTTAGCCCGTATTTTTGCGTTCCCATTTTTATGGCGCGTACGGGACCAATATATGGGTGAAAATAGGACATGCTCTATATTTTTCTACAGGCAGAATACGGTACAATACTGGCAATATACGTGCTATATAAATGATCGGACGTATACTCCATAGAAATGAATATGGCCGTGTGTAACACGTAAAAAAACGTTACGGATACGGCCGTTTTTATACAGTAGTGTGAATGTAGCCTTAGATTGTATCTTTCCTGGTTGCTTTACTTACATTGAAATTATTTGAAGACAATATTCTGTGTTGTTGAATGGTAAGTTTTAAAATAAATGTTCTTTTTATTCTTGAAAACATACATCTCTTGGAAACATATATCTCTTTATATATATATATATATATATATGTAAGTGATCTTTGTTCTTATCAATTGTTTGGATAGCATCACAGTCACCAATATGTTTTACTATTACAGAGAGTAAATAATTTGTAAAATGTTTTAGTTAATCCAAATTTTAATATACAGGCAGTCCCCGGGTTACATACAAGATAGGGTCTGGAGGTTTGTTCTTAAGTTGAATTTGTATGTAAGTCGAAACTGTATATTTTATAATTGTAAATCCAGACCAAAAAAAATTTGGCCCCAGTGACAATTGGAGTTTAAACATTTTTTGCTGTAATGGGACCAATAATTATCAATAAAGCTTCATTACAGACACCTTACAGCTGATTATTACAGTGTGGGGCTATAGTAAAGCATTCAGAAAGCTTCACCAGAGGTCAGAGGGGTCTGTCTGTAACTATGGGTTGTCTGTAAGTCGGGTGTCCTTAAGTAGGGGACCGCCTGTATCCATATTTCTTTTTTCTACAGTTGCAGTATGCCTTCTTGCATAATACCCAGATGCACCCATACATGGGTAGTTACCGACCAAAGATTTGTGCCTGGCTACGTCAAGCCCCACAGTTTTTTGATGATATTGAATCATGTGTAGAAAAATTATTTAAAGTAAAAAACCTGATGTGTATAGGATGTGTTTACAACACTTTTTGAATATAATAGTTATTTCTAGGAAGGAACAAAACGAAGACTACGCCCAGACGCGATTTCAACAGAGAAATTTCCATCTTCAAGTTGTGAGGTAATGGAACAAAATCCTGGAAGTCTGGCTATACAAGGAAGGGCATCCATATTGCATCAAGCAGCAAAATCCGTGAAGACCACAGAACCTGCAGTCATGACTGAACCAGTGTATATTTCTTAAAGGCCGTCCATTTCTAAAAGAAAACAATGTAGCATTGGCGATATAATTAGCTAAATAGCTGGCCTAATCCAGCATCCTACACCTTCTTCCATGATTTCGAACCCACTTTCTGCAATTGATGATGAAATCATAGAAATTGAACAAACAAAATCAAAAAAGGATCTGAAAGGCCTGAAAAGGGTTGTAAAAGGAAACAAGCTGAATCAACCATAACAATGCAATTAGACAATCCAATACAATCTTCTACCCCTTTGAAAGGATCAATTCCATTCTCTATCACTACACTTTTACATTCAGTTAGCCCAATAACAGAAAGTACCTTGACTTCTAAGAAGCCAAAGACTGTGCGAATTTGTAACAAGTGACAACTTTTGCATGGAACAACCTGAAGTTAGTTTGTGTACTTTATCACTAAGAAACATTTCAACTGACTTTGAAGATCTACTTAGAAGAAACTTTCACCAGTGCCCACGAACAGGATTCTTCCTTCAATCTTTCGCATGTTGCAGAAGAGAGTGAAGAAGATATTTGCTTTTCAGGGACTGACAACACAGATTTGGAATCAGCAAGTGACTTTGAATTATTTGGTTTGGCAGAATTGAGTTATGCTGATGAAGAGAAATATATAGTCTTGAAAAATTCTTTAAAAAAAACTTATATCTATGATTCCATGCACTTGTAATGGGAAACGTTGTAATGCTAAACTAACCCAATTCCGTAGACGTAGGTTTGGAAGTCAAATTATAGTTGACGTTCAATGTGATAGTGGACATATCAGCTGTATATGGCGTAGCCAGCCTCGAATCAACTCTGTGGCACCTGGCAATGTTTTAATTTCTTCAAGTGTTATGATGAGCGGATGCAATTTTCTACGTAATTCAAATTTCTTCAATATAATGAATTTACTAGGGATCTCACATACCACATACTACGAGCATCAGCACAAATATCTATATGCACTGATACATAATTATTGGTTGTATCAGCAGAAAACAATTATATCCGCATATGAAAACAACACTGTATGCTTAGCAGGTGACGGACAGGCTGACAGCCCTGGCTTTTCTGCAAAATACAATATCTACACAATGATGGAAGTCAAGAGCAAAAAAATTATAGGCTTTACAGTTGAACAGCTAATACCTCCCTCTACCTCAGTTTCACTGGAAAAAACTGATTTTGAGAAGACTTTACACTCTTTGATACAACAAGGAGTCTATGTAGGAATAATAGCTACGGATCGCCATGTTGGCATTCGCAAACTTATGCAAGAAAACTACCAACATATTATTCATGAATTTCATGTTTGGCACTTGGCAAAATCAGTTGGGGCCTCCAAAATTCAATCTTGTTCATCTATTTCACCCTGGATCAGCCCAGTAAAAAATCATTTGTGGGGGAGTGCCAGAAACTGTGAGGGCAATCCTGACCTACTGGTCGAAAAATGGTAATATAAACAAACATGAGTGGTCTAATGGGCAACTATACCATCATTGTTGTCATCCTACATTGCCCCATTTTTTTTATTCTGACATGCGTCGCTTTATATAGTTATAACTTTTGAACACTATTACTTATCAAAGCGATAGTTTTTTCCTCATATGTTGTACTTCATTTAAGTGGTAAAAGATTGCTGATAAGTTTTGCGTTCATTTACAAAAAAAAAAAAAGATGAATTTTTTGAAAAATTGCCATTTTCAAAATTCTAAATCATTATGTTTTCAGGCAGATCGATTTGTCACCTAAATAAGTTGCTGAATAACATTTCCCATTTGTCTACTTTACATTTTCATAATTTTTGAAATGTCTGGATAATTTATTTGATTGTCACGCGACTTACAAATCGAATAGCGATTTTCTGTATTTTCAGAATCTACTATTTTGGGTATAAATACTGTTTTGAATGAAATTTTACATATTTAGCATTAAAACCCCTTGTATAATCAACCTATTTTCAAATCTGCACCCCTCAAACTATCAGAAAGAGCTTTTAGGAAGGTTGTAAACCCCTTAAGATCTTCATAGTAATTGAATCAAAATGGAGGTGAAATTTAGAATGGACCGTTTTTGTCGGTTATACGTACATTTAGACATTTGCAAAAGATAAAAAGAGAAAACCTACCTTACAATTTGTTCTGCAATTTCTTCCAAGTGTAGAGACCCCTCCACATGAGGCCGTTACTTGTTTTATGGGCACACGTCCAGGCGCCGAAGGGAAGGAGGGACCTACAGCTATCAGGATTTTAGTTTTCTCATTGGCCCCTTTTGCAGGCTATAAAATTTTTGCCAATTCAATATTGGGGCCATGTGACGGCATTTTTTTTTGCGGGTTGAGATGCTTTTTCCAGTGTTACCATTTTGGGGTTCGTATCTCCTATTGTACTATTATTGTACTTTTTTTAGGTCAGGAGTAGAAAAGCATCAATTCTGTACTGTATTTTTTTTCTTTTTTTTGGTGTTCACCGTATAGCCTAATAATAATGTTATCTTATTTCTACGGTTCAATGCGATTACGGGTATACCATACATAAATATTTTTTCTTATGTTTTACTAAATTTGCCAAATTAAACCTTGATGTCTGGGAAAATCTATCATTTTTGCATCGCCGTCTTCCAAGTGGCATAACATTTTTTACTTTTTTGGCTACAGAGCTGGTCGATGGCTTGTTTTTTTTTGCGTGACATGTTGTACTTTGCAACAGTCCCATTCTGGAGTACATATGTTTTTTGGATCACTTTTTATTGCATTTTTTGTGGGATTAGATAGGTAAAAATCATAATTTTTGGCAGGTTTTTAAAGGTTTTTTTTATGGCACCCATCGTGCAGGTTCAATAATGAATAACTTTTATTCTATGGGTTGTTATGGATGTGTGATACTATATTTGTGGGGTTTGTGTTATAATTTAGACTTTTTTGAGCATTATAGGTCTCTTTATATGCTTTGGGGTTCATGGGCATTTTTATTGATTTATTTTTTTCTTGAACAACATTTTTTTAACTTTTTTTTATTATTTCCATGCATGATAATTCTATGCAATACTGATGTATTGCAGAGTATTAGCAGTGTCAGCCTATGCTGACAAAGTGCCTTTAAGATGACATCACAGAAGCCATCTTTCAGGCACTGCCTGGGGAACAATAGCAACGATGGGCGCCCCCTCTGAAAACGGCTCTGGGGGGGGGGGGGGCGTGGGGGAAAGAGCCCCCAAAGGCTTGTTAAATGCTATGGTTGCGCTGACCGTGGCATTTAACGGGTTAAACACACGCGATCGGAGCCCACCCCGACCGCAGGTGTTACCAGGGGATGTCAGCGCAGTACTAGGACGGCACTAAGCGTTAAAGGGTTAAAGTATTCCTTTCTTTATTAAAAAATATTAATCAAGAATATGTTGTAAAATGTTACAAAATAGAATAAAATAGAAAAAGATGTAATAATAAATAACAATGTAAAAAACATAACAATTACAGTAAAAATTCATGTTAGCATCGGTGTTACTGAGTGACACATCCATGTAATACCAAAAACCAATGTATTCCTGGGTAGGAATTACGGATTTTTGAAACAACACAAGATGGAATGGGAATTCAGTAATGCCTGCCAAGGTGTCCATGTACCCATGCAGGTACGCAGCATAACGTAAGGATCTAGAAAAACAAAAAAAAATAAAAAATAATTGTGGAATTTTAAGTACTCAACATAACATTTGGAGGTTTAAATTTTTCTAAAAATACTATGATAATGGAACTTATTTTGGACCACCGGCTGACATAAGAAAGCAGTAATGTCATTTGTAATAATCAGTATATATCCCCTAATAAAACAAAAAAAAAAGAAAAAAAAGTATAGAAACACAACTTTATCGAAAATAATTATTTGTTAACACGTAATATAGAAAAAAAAGGAAATAATAATTTACCGGTTGGCCTGGACATCCTGAACCCTTCCAGTAAAAGTGCCTATTAGGTATAATGTATGTATCAGTTGTTCTCCTGAAATACATCATTCGGTAAACATTGCATGTCGAGTGATGAAGTCAATCTTAGAATTGAAGATCAGTTCATCCCGCTCTCTGCAGCAGATGGATTCTGGCAGAAAAACCAATTGGTGCACTTACATCAGTCATTGTTGGGAAGATGGCCTTCAATGTCAATGTCTTCCTGTGTTCTCTCTTCACTTGGTGCGCATTGGGGGTAGTTCGTGAAGCAGAAGTCATTCGGACTGTATTGCGCACAGATGGATGACCGCAAGTCCCCTATCAATTCCATGCCACACGTTAGCGTTTTGATTCCATTTTGTAACGGAAGCAAAGCGCACTGGGGCAGCCCGCGGGTGATCGGATATGCGTGTCCCATATTGTGAAATTGTGAGACTCTATTTGTATACAAACACATATGCGATTGGCCGCGGGCCGCCCAAGTGTGCTTTGATTCTGTTACAAAATCAAAACGCTAACGTGCGCCATCACCCCAAGGCTCAGTCCTTACATGTGGATGTCAACTGCTGTTTTGTTGCAGGCCAATTTGGCTGCAAATGTTTTGTGGTTCCACAGTTTACATGAAGAGCCCCTGAAGTAACAGTAAAATAGAAAACCCCCAAAGAAATCACCATTTAGGAAACTTTACCCATCAAAGAATTTATCTGGGGGTGTGGTGAGCATTTTAACCCCCAACACGCTGGTCAAAATCCAATGCAAATTAAATGATGCAGAGTAAAAATTGTGTTTTTATCTCAAAAATGTTATTTTAGTGCCTAATATATTGTGCCCAACTCATGTCACTTTATACAAACACCCCAAAAATCATTCTGTGGGTTGTCCCGAGTACAGCAATACCAGACATGTGCCAATACTTGACAAGCTGGGCACACAGCAGGGCTGAGAAGTAAGTAGCAAAATTTTGCTTTTGGAGCTCTATTTTCACACATTTGGATTTGGAGTGCCAGGTCATGTTGACAGGGCCTGTGAGGTACCAATGCAATAGAAACCTCATAGAAATGATACCATTTTGGAAACTACACCCCTCAAAGAATTTATCTGGGGGTGTGGTGAGCATTTTAACCCCCAACATGCTAGTCAAAATTGAATGCAAAGTAAATGGTGCAGAGCAAAAATTGCATTTTTATCTCAAAAAAGGCATTTCAATGCCTAATATATTGTGACCAACTCATGCCAATTTAGACAAACAACCCAAAAATTATTCTGGAGGTTGTCCCAAGTACGACAATACCACACATGTGCCAATAATTGATCGGCTGGGCACACAGCAGGGCTGAGAAGGGAAGGAGTGAAATTTTGCTTTTGGTGCAGAGTAACAAATGCGTTTTTATCTCAAAAATGTCATTTTAGTGCCTAATATTTTGTGCCCAACCCATGCCAGTTTAGACAAACACCCCAAAATTAATTCTGCGGGTTATTACGGGTATGGCAAACCCCATGTATGGCAATAGTCTACAGGCTGGGGACACAGCAGGGCTGAGAAGGGACAAGCAAAATTTAGCTTTTGAAGCACCCTTTTCACTAGACTGCGTTAACAGTTGTACCTCCAATGCGCACTGTGCACGGCAGTCAGGAGGAAGCACATAAAGGAAATCCTCCAGCCCTTCGTCTCTTGCAAATAGCCAATACTTTATTGGAGCCATGAAATCCACAGGTAAGTCACATAATAGACTTTTCACTAGACTGGTGTTGGGGTGCCCCTGAGGTACCAGAACAATAGAAACCCCTGAGTAGTGACCCTGTTGTAGGAAAGGACACCCCTCAAAGATTTGATGTAGGGTTGTATGAGCATTTAAACCCCTGAGATGCCCAAATGTAATATAAAGTGAATGGGGCAGTGTAAAAATTGCATTGTTTTCTCAAATGTGCCATTGTAGGGACAAATAAAATCAGCGCAACTTATGCCATTGTGGATATACACCCCAAAAATCATTCTGTGGGAAATTACGGGTATGGCAATGCCATATGTGTGGCAATAGGCTACAAGATGGACATAGGACAGGGCACGGAAGAGAATGGTATTGGCATAGACATTTACATTTTTTTTGCTATCATAAAACATTTGATAACCAAAAGTTTGTAAGTCCGAAAAAATTTTTTACACCAAAAAGCATAATTCAACTTTAAATCTTTATTTAGTTCACAAAACATGATTAAAATGTAGCCATTGGCAAAGAAAGCCAACAAAATTAAAAAGATGTGTGTTATAATCCATATCACTAATTAACCCAAAGTATAAATATGGTACAAAGCATATTCCAACAGAACAGACCTAATCACTCTAAATTTAATTGTATTATACTAATGACAACAGAATTCATACATAGAAAACAATGGGATAAATCATACCAGTAAATAGGACACCACACCAGCCAGCCCCGACACGTGTTTCGCAATAAGCTTCCTCTGGGGGAAGTGTCTGGTCCCTAGTATTCTCCTCCTATTTAAACCACCTACAGCCAATCAGTATGTAAGAAAATGTACCTACGTCAGATGCTTTATCAGTCAGGAAATGACGAAGACCGGAAGTAAAAGAAACCACTCGCGCCAGAAACAAAGTTACACGGGACCCGATCAGAACAAATAGTGGCGCATGTGCACAATAGAGCCGAATGTGCCGTGCGACACAAAAAGAAATATTGTGGCGCACGTTATGAACAGCAGGTGGCGCTAAAGGCACAAAAGATGAAATACCACCCAATACTAAAGCATCTAGGAATACCTAAAAATGACATATTGCAGAAAAAGTCTATAAAAGTGATGTGTTTATGTGTAAACAACTGGGACATAATCAATCAAGTCTATTGCACAATTCCCATGTGTAAACCATTAAAACTGCCTAGAGTATATTGCATAAATCCCAAAAATAGCAGCATTTATAAATAAATACATATCATAAGTGACAAGTGACAACAAGTGCAAGTGAGAGTGCAACACACGTGAAATAGTGAGGTGAAACATAAAAAAATTTTGTGATGAAAATAATGTAGAACGTAGTAATGGCCAAAGAAAATGGTGGCCCTTCATGTGCAAGTAGATATAGGTTCGCCTGGAATATGTCCTAGGAATCGAAGAGATGGCTGGGAACATTTTTTGGGGGGAACTTTAATTTGGACCCATCCAAATGTGGTTTAAATAGGAGGAGAATACTAGGAACCAGACACTCCCCCAGAGGAAGCTTATTGCGAAACACGTGTCGGGGCTGGCTGGTATGGTGTCCTATTTACTGGTATGATTTATCCCATTGTTTTCTATGTATGAATTCTGTTGTTATTAGTATAATACAATTAAATTTAGAGTGATTAGGTCTGTTCTGTTGGAATATGCTTTGTACCATATTTATACTTTGGGTTAATTAGTGATTTGGATTATAACACACACCTTTTTAATTGTGTTGGCTTTCTTTGCCAATGGCTACATTTAAATCATGTTTTGTGAACTAAATAAAGATTTAAAGTTGAATTATGCTTTTTGGTGTAAAAAAAATTTTCAGACAAAATTTGGGGGTAAACTTATTTTTTTCTTGCCCTTACCACCCTGTTACACTCTTTTGGATACATCATAAAACATTTGTAGATGCCCTTAGGGATCATTTCAGTAGAAACCCCTGAGCACTGACCCTATTTGAAAACTACACCTCTCCATGAATAAATCTAGGGGTGAAATGAGCTTTTTGGACCCCAAGGATGATGCATAATGGATAGTGCATAGTACAAATTATACACGGCCGACAAACATCCCAAAAATCTTGATGCATGTTCTCACCGGTACAGCAATACCCCATATGTGGCAATAATCTACAGGCTGTACCCACGGCAGAGCTCAGCAGGGAAGGTGCGGCATGATGTATAAGCTGTGTGCATCAGGGTACAATTATATATCCAGGGACGTGTGGTAAATCCTGAAACGATCTTTCATGCGTAACACTGGTTTCTCGGGGCATGTGTCACACTGGTATATGGTTTGTTTTTTTATACCCCTTTTGGAGCACACCCTGCACCTCTTCTGTGCCCTTCCCTTGAAGTTTTTGGGGAACTTCTCCTGGAAAGTGCTGCATTGGTACAATGCGTGTTGTGGCCTCGCTTCCAGACGAACTAGCACTCCCCCCTTCCTGGTCTCTTAAAGTCAACTGTTTCACTTCCATCTCTTGAAATTCCAGGAGAGTTCCCCTCTGGCCGGCACATCGATGTAGCACGAAAGCATTATACAGTGCCATCTGCATGATGTGCACAGCCAGCCTCTTGTACCACACTTTCAACTTCCGCATGGCGTTATATGACTGCTCCAACAAATCCACCCCTTGTACCTATTGTGATCCAAAATACAGTCCAGCTTGGGGGCTTCTGCATTGGTACATCTTACAGGGGCAGGGGTGGTGGTGTGCCCATGTATTGTTGTTAGTACAAGGACTTCCCTCTTGTCTTTGTACCTAACACACAATACTGAGTCGCTGCTTAGTGCTCAGCTCTCGTGCCTTCTGAGCTTTCCCCCTAACAGTGACCTAGGGAGACCTCTTTGATTTCTTCTAACAGTGCCGCATGCCGCAGTTTATCTTGAAGCGAAGCACTTCAACAGGGTAATGCTGGTTTAAATATTGTCCAGGTAGAGGTTGTAGCCCTAGTCCAGTAGTGGGTGCACTGAATCCCAGACTACTTCTCCAGCAATTGCCAGGAGGTGCTATTCTAGAGTCCTTCCCTTCATATATCCTCTCACATAGCTTATAAATCTTCACGCCATACCTTGCCCTCTTATTGAGCAGGTACTGACGGGACTGAAGGCACCCTTTGAAATGTACCAGGGACGCGTCTATCGACAAAAGGGACGGATCTTATTTAATCTATCATATCCGGGGTCATCTCTGGGTGGGCACTGTGAATTGTCTGCAAAATGCATAAACTTATGGATGGCTTCAAAGAATCCTACTCATCGCCATGCGGAACATCGGGGTGTGGTACAGTATGTCTGTGCTCCTACTACTCCTCTACGCTACTAGAACTCCTCCTACACGCTACCTGTAACAGATCACACTCGTAATCTCTGTTGTGGGGATAGAGAAAAAGGACAATGGTTGGGTAATAGGGTTTTGGGGTTCAATAAAGGGACAGATCACTAGCACACCACTAGACACAAAATGACATTGTTGGAAAGTGTTGGGCTAGTAAGATCAGCCCCCCAGCGTCACAGATCGCTGTCATTGCCCAATTTGTATCGATTGGCCAATGGTAGCGATCGACGTCACAGGACCAATCAGATCGGTCCTTTGATATCACACAGGGTGAAGTCCAAAATGCAAGTAGCACTCCCTTCCAATATATCGGATGCTGAACGTTAAGTCACTGTGCTCAGCGTCCAATATATCGGACGCAGAGCGTGAACAGGTTGAGGTAAGAATCTTGCTAACAGTGGGCTATTTGACACCAAAACGTGACCAATGACAAGCCACAATTTTATTCTTATTGGGTCGTTCCAGATTTGCTTTATTTGGTGGAATGGTGGGCGCTCCACTAATCCAAGTGTGAAGGAGATCTTCTTTGGCTATCTTCTGACAATCAACTAAAATATATTCCAAATGGCCATTGCTCATCTTCCTGTAGACATGTTTCACACTCCATCGTTTTTTTCCTTTAGGAACAACTAATTTTGTTTTTATGCTCTCAACCCATGTTGTACTTTACTTCTCCACTTGAGCAACTGCAAGCTGCCTTCCCATGTTTTTATTATGAGCAAGAATAGCTAGTTTTGTACAGGCTTTTATTCCATCAATACCAAAATGGATTCTTTTTGTACGATATTTTAACACTAAACTGTGGAAGGCCTTTAATGGACCAGTGTGACCATTTTGTACAAGATGTGGAATGTCACTTATCATTTGTTGATTGTTCACAACCTTCTCAATTTTCCTGTCAGTTGCACTTCCTTTTTTTATCCACCCACCAGCTCTTTCTTCTACACGGACACACTTTGTATAGTATCAAATTAATGGTTTATGTCTGGATACATCTCTCTCATCATCTTCTGTATTCTGACATGGTGATCTGATACGAAAACGCAAACGTCAAAACCGTCTTGAAGAACATGTTCCATCAAAGTCTGAAAGCCAAACTGCAACAGAAGAAGTACACTGACTCCTAAGTATCACCTCAAAATCTAATTTTTTTTTCCGTGTACAGAGCCGTTCAGCCAAGCACACCGGTATGGCACTTAGATCCAATTTAACTTTTTTTTTCCTCAAGCCAAGCTAGTTCAATAGCTGGAAAGATCATCTTGGTTTGGTATCTGTAGTACGTCGTCTCCGAAATAATACAGAGGCCGAGAATGTTGCAGAGCTCCTCCGCTTTCTGGAAATTTAGAAGACAGCACAAAATTAAAGATGCCTAAAGAACATTTCCACCCAGAATCTTACAGTCTTCGGCTGGCTTTTCCAAATTAATGATGTGTGCCCTTTTCTGTATTTGCCATGTATTATTAACGCACTTCCTTTCTTCTGCTTGCTTATTTTAATAACAGTGAGATTGCATCCTTATTCATGTTTGCATTTTACCTGACTGATTAATTCATCCATTCAGCTTTCGAAGATAATACATTTTTGATCATTTGTTATATCTTTTTCATCCAATTCTCTTTCAAAATTAACTTCTGAATTTATAAGTGACGTTAACGCATTCCTTTCCGAAAAACAACAGGTTTCAAATAAAGGGTTGTATGATGCCTCCATTGACCATCATCGTGTATGCTTGGATTACTTTGGGTTGAGCCCTCAAACTAAAATTAACCTGTTAATGGAAAACACCACTTACATCTCTTCTTCACACTGTGGATTTTTTACAATTTGCGATGGCACACTGTTCTCATCAACAGGGGGGTTGTGGTTGCTGAGGCACACTCTGCTCATTGTCATGGGGGTTGTGGTTACTGAGGCACACTACTCATTGGCATGGGGGGTTGGGTTTACTAATGCACACTCTGCTCATCGACGTGGGAGGTGTGATTACTGAGGCACACTCAGCTCATTGGCATTGGGGGTTGTGGTAACTGAGGCACATTCTGCTCATCGGCAGGGGGGTTGAGGTTTCTGAGGCACACTCAGCTCATCGCAGGGGGATTGTGGTTACTGGGTACACTCTGCTCTCGCTATAGGGATTTACTGTGGCATGCTCTGATCTTGCCAGGGGGATTTATTGAGGCACGCTCTGCTCTTTGCCAGGGTGATTTATTGAGGCACCCTCTGCTCTTGCCAGGGGGGTTTACTGAGGTACACTCTGCTTTTTTGCCAGGGGGGTTTACTGAGGCACACTGCTCGTTGCCAGGAGGATTTACTGAAGCAAACTTATCTCTTTGTCAGGGGGATTTACAGAGGCACCAACTGCTCTTGCCAAGGGGATGAATGAGGCACACTCGAAAATACAAAACAAAATAGGATGCTGCTGGTTGGATGGTGTCAGAGGGTGTTAGCATAATCACAGACCCCCACCCGTGCTGCAGCTCCTCCTCTCTGACGATACAATTACATTAAAGGCGGCACTACAAGTTGTTTTATGGAGTTGCTCTGCATTGGACATAACCATTAAAAGGGGTCTTAGGAGTGGACATTATATTATAGGGGGCCTCTGCAGAGAACATTACATTCGAATGGTTTCTGTTCATTGCACATCACATTAAATGGGTGTTTCTTTCCAGTGTTACCTGGTCGGAGACATTGCAGTCAAGGGGATCTCCACTGTGCACATTTCATTTACCTTGGCCATTACTGTGGACATTAAATGTGGTCAAGGCTTTGGTAATTTTATTAAATGGGGACTTTGCAGTGGTAATTTTTTAAAAGAGTAGCTGATGTATTTGCTTCAATTGGCTTATTTTTTGTTCAATAAGTAATACCTTTTCTAGAGGGGTAAAATTTGTTGTTGCGTCGTATACTTCGGTGTATTCAATATGTCTCTTTTTGGACACATAGTGACAATGGCAAAGACAAATTAATATTTCACATGTTTTTGGCTATAGCAATATAGTTAGTTGAGTGTCAACTTTTCTGACGGACCTTATTTTTAGCTAAAGCACAGACAAATGAACTCTATCAGGGGTGGCCACATAAAAGGGTCCAGATGCTGGAAAGGGGGCTTTAGATGCCAGTGCCCATGTGTCAATGGCTTAAATATCAAAAACTGTGATCCGTGTGTTCACAACTTCATTATTTCCTATAAGCCAAAAATTAGACTACTTGACATTTCATGGAATGGTGTGGGAGGAGGACTTCGTTCAATAGTCCGCCAAAATCATAGTGGATAGGTGCTCCCCTGTACACCTATAGTCTTTAGTACACAACTTTAACTATATAGCTTGCAATATAGTTGTTAACATAACAGATAACTGGACCACCTCCAGCTGTATGTAGACCGGTTTACGCCTTGACTATATATCCAGATAATTGTTTGGGTTGCCCGGGACAACAACAAATGCCTTTTAGTTAGTTTTTCATTTTTCCACAAATGTTTGATTTATAAGACACACATTTTCAGACACTGAGCTGAGCAAAAAATGAAACAATACTTTGTAACATTTATCAGGCTGTATCTTATGTGAGGCATTGGATTTGTAATTTTTGGGCAGCACTGGCAAAGGCCTATAAATGTGCAGATAACAAAATCATTAGGTATTCATCTAGGGGTATTATGATGCTTTTAGTTTTGTTAGTTTTTGATAGATGACAAAAGAAAAAATGGGCAAATATCAGAATGGCATTGATGGGAGATGGGATTTTTCCATATTACACTTCCAGGGCTGTGTGGTAGATTCGGAAGCAATCCTTCATACACAGCCCAGGTTTGGAAGGGCATGTGTCACATTGATATATGGTGTCCCTGTGGATACCATTTTTTTGTGCACGCATGGCCTCTTTTTTGGGGTTTTTGTTTTTTCTCTGTCGGCACCACAGATGGAAAATGCTGCCCTGGCACTATTCGGAGAACATTTATAGATGAGGCAGAGCTTTCCCCCTCCCCTTCACCCAGGAACATGTGATTTTATGACATTCTCCTGGTACTGTAAGTATGTACCCTGTTGGCTGGCCTGTCTGAAAAGGACTAAGGAGTTGTACTTTGCAATCTGTACAAGGTGGATTGCTAGTTTTTTATACCAGATTCTGGTTCTTCTAGTCGCTGTGTAGGGCTTCAAAATCTGGTCATTTAAATCAACCCCCCCCCCCCCATAAATTTATTATAATCCTGTATATATACAGGCTTCTTGATGGGAGTGGAAACACCATGCAGGGTGACAGGGGTACAGCTGGCGTCATGAATTGTTGTCAGCATCATCACCTCTTTTTTTTTTTCTGTTAAATTTCAAACACAGCACCCCCTCATTTTGCAGTGCTCTGCTTTTGCCAGCTCTCAGCGTTTGACTAACAAAAGTTTTGGGAAGTGGTTTATGATTTTTTTCACACTGTCCCACAAGCCATTGTACTTTTATCCATGAGGCATTTGAACAGGGGAACGCTTGAGTATCAGTTGTCGGTGAATATGTGGTACCCCTGATTAAGTAGTGGGAATATAAGGTCTCACACAATTTTTCCATTTGTGCCAATGTGTGGTGGACATTCTGGGGGCTGTATTGTCTTTGCCCTCATACACACGGAATGAAAATGCGTACCCTGTCTCTGCCTCACACAACTTATATAATTTTATTCTGTATCTGGCTCGCTTACTAGGCAGATACTGTCAGAATTTAACTCTACCCTTGAAGCTCATTAGGGACTCATCTAAAATGTTAGAAGGGGGCATATTTTAAAAAGACGGTCATAGTTTGGATCATCCTGGGGGAGGCATAAGGAATTATCCGCAAAATGAATAAATATTTGTATAGCTTTGAATCGGGGTCTAGACATTATTGTGTGGTACAGCGGGCAGTAGTACAGAACATCTGCGGGATTAGGATCTTATTAATGACTTTTTTGTAAGGCCCATATTAAAAACAAGGCCCCAGTCCGCATAGTTTGTAGAGGGCCACCTATAAGGTCTGGAACAAAAAGAAGTTGTATTTGAACATATAAATTCTTGAGCATATATGTTGGTTTGTTCTACCATTAATTGGACCAAATTGTCCGTAAAAAATAATTTGAAAAAACCGAGGGCAGAGAGCCCTTCAGTAGGGGGCTTAATCCCTGCTGTTGCAACAAATTCCGGAATTTGGGGGGGAAGGGTGTAATCTGTTAGGGTCGCCCTATCTAAATCCTCAGGCAGAACCTGAGCACTAACTCTCCTACGACTCTGAAGAGGTTCTCCTGAATCACTGGAAGAGGTGGAATCAAAAAAAATTTCAGGTTCTCCCTCACTGGCATTTTCAGTATCTGAGGCGAGCATGGTGTACGCTTCCTCAGCCTAGTACATCCTCACTGCCATTATATAAACTGTGAAACACTACACAACAATTGGAGTGGGATGGATGGGCTGGGATGGACTGACAAATGACAATGACATACAGTGACCGACATTAATGAACTAACAACTTTTTTTATTTTTTTACAGACACTGAGTAACCCACAAAATCACTGACAAACTGATGGTAACTAACAAATAATACAGTCAGTGACAGAGATAATCTACCTAAAGCGACACCAAGTAACTAACGCGACAAATTCACGGCGCACTGACACTAAAGTAACTGACGCAACAAATTGCCGCTGCTTCACTGTGATAGATGGATCAGAAAAAACCCACCGATCACAGTGATGGACCACTTCTATTGGTCCATTGCTGGTCATATGGGGTCTGGACTCACTGATCTCCGGTGCCCGGTCGCTGCCTATTCAACAGGGATCCTAGGCACCGGTAAACTGCCTACAACACTGTTGTGACAGAAGGTTTTGTGTAGAACCGCCTGTCACAGCTATCATCTGCAATGGACCCATAGCAGGGGTCCATTGCCAGTGACAGAGGAGTGTAGACTGTCTGTACAGACAGTGAGACCGGGAACCTCCGATCAAGGCTCCAATGCTGTGACTAGCGGTTCTGTGTAGAACCGGCTGTCACAGCGATCGTGGACAATGGACCAATAGCAGCTGTCCATTGTCGGCAAGCAGGGAGTGTCAGCTATATGTCCCAGCTGACCTCCCCTGTCCTGGACACTGTATGTATTTCCAGTGCGCTCCGGGAGAGAGGACATTATAGTGCGTCCTGGTGCGCTAATTAAGCACTCACCAGGACGTACTATACCGTCTAGGTGTGTGTAGGGGTTAAAGTCACAAATTTAAAGAAAATACAAAAAGGGACCACAGCAAAGGGAAGCAAACTATCACCACGAAAAGGAGGCTTTTAAAACAGATTTCACACAAACATTGCTGTGGCTAAATCTATGAGAAGCTAATTTTGCTCACTCCAAAGCTTTGAACATGAATTGACAAGCAAGAAATGTTCATTAGGACACTCATTAGGAAGCTGCGGGTGTCGGCTATATATTATAGCTGACACCCGCCTCTAACACCTGCGATCGGAGATTTCTCCGATCGCAGGTGTTAACCCCTAAAACGCCGCAGTCGCGCTGAAAAAAACCCAGCAAAATCACCAACAAAAACCCACATATTTGGTATTGTCGCGTCCGTAACAATCCGTACAATAACTCTGAAAAATTATTGGGCCCGCTCGGTCAACGCTGTAAAAACAAAACCCGAAAAACTCGCAAAAAATGTACATTTTTCATACAATCTCTTCACAAAAATGTTCTAAAAAGTGATTAAAAAAAAAGTCATGTGCGCCAAAATGGTATCAATTGAAAGGACAACTCAACACGTAAAAAATAAGCCCTAAACTAGCTCTATCAAAAAAAAAATATTAAAGTTACGTCTCCGAAAAGATGGCGATGCAAAAACAAATGAGATTTCCTCTATATTAGTTTTTTTCCAGTAAAATTGTAAAAATAAATGAAAAACTATATAAATGAGGTATCACTGTAATCGTAGTGACCTATAAAATAAAGATAATATAGTATTTTTAGTGTACGGTGTACGACCCCCAAAAAATACAAAAAGAAAGGAAACCAAAATTGACAATTTTCTTTTCACCCATACATTCAAGAGTTAATAAAATCTCATCAATAAGCTAATGACCCACTAAAATGAAGTATTTGTAAAGTGCATCTCATGTCGCAAAAAATAAGCCCTTATATGTCCAAATTGCCAGAAAAATAAAGATTGTCACATTTTATTGGCTATACAATGCATAATCTGCTCTAAATGGCGCAGCTTCCCTTTGATGCCCTGGTGTGTGCCCATACAGCAGGTTACCACCACATTTTATTTTATCCACTGAGAATTTGTACATTTTTTGAAAAACACTTTAATTTAGCCAAAAAAAATGTACTTTCAAAATTGTATCCGATTTTGTTTTAACCCCTGTAAAACAATTAAAGGGTTAACAAACTTCATAAAAGTTGTTTTACGTACTTTGAGGGGTGTAGTTTCTATAATGGGGTAATTTATGGGGTTTTACTTTTATTTAGGCCTCTCAAAGTGATTTGAAACCTGAGCAGGTCCCTCAATAGCAGGATTTTGCGGTTTCTATGAAAATGTGAAAAATCGCACCTAACGTTCAAAGGCCCATAACATCTTACAAAAATAAGAATATGCATAAAAAACCATGTCCACATAAAGTAGACATTCGGTTAATGTTAGTTATTAAGTTTTTTTGCTGTTATGACTATGTGTGGAAAAAGTAGAACATTTTGAAGTTCGAAAATCGAGAATTTTTCCAAATTTTCACCAAATATCTGATTTTCTCATTAATAACATACCACCAAAATTTTTCAACTAACATGAAGTACAATGGGTCACGAGAAAACAATTTTAAAATCATTTGGCTATGTTAAAGCGTTTCAAAGTTATTACCATTTATAGTGACACAGGGCAGGTACACCATGCAAGTAACGGGTTGGGCCCCCTTTTGCCTTCAGAACTGCCTCAATTCTTCGTGGCATAGATTCAACAAGGTGCTGGAAGCATTCCTCAGAGATTTTGGTCCATATTGACATGATGGCATCACACAGTTGCCGCAGATTTGTCGGCTGCACATCCATGATGCGAATCTCCTGTTCCACCACATCCCAAAGATGCTCTATTGGATTGAGATCTGGTGACTCTGGAGGCCATTTGTGTACAGTGAACTCATTGTCATGTTCAAGAAACCAGTCTGAGATGATTCCAGCTTTATGACATGGCGCATTATCCTGCTGAAAGTAGCCATCAGATGTTGGGTACATTGTGGTCATAAAGGGATGGACATGGTCAGCAACAATACTCAGGTAGGCTGTGGCGTTGCAACGATGCTCAATTGGTACCAAGGGGCCCAAAGAGTGCCAAGAAAATATCACCCACACCATGACACCACCACCAGCCTGAACCGTTGATACAAGGCAGGATGGATCCATGCTTTCATGTTCTGATCCAAATTCTGACCCTACCATCCGAATATCGCAGCAGAAATCGAGACTCATCAGACCAGGCAACGGTTTTCCAATCTTCTACTGTCCAATTTCGATGAGCTTGTGCAAATTGTAGCCTCAGTTTCCTGTTCTTAGCTGAAAGGAGTGGCACCCGGTGTGGTCTTCTGCCTCAAAGTTCGACGTACTGTGCGTTCAGAGATGCTCTTCTGCCTACCTTGGTTGTAACGGGTGGCAATTTGAGTCACTGTTGCCTTTCTATCAGTTGAAACCAGTCTGCCCATTCTCCTCTGACCTCTGGCATCAACAAGGCATTTCCGCCCACAGAACTGCCGCTCACTGGATGTTTTTTCTTTTTCGGACCATTCTCTGTAAACCCTAGAGATGGTTGTGCGTGAAAATCCCAGTAGATCAGCAGTTTCTGAAATACTCAGACCAGCCCAGCCCACCAACAACCATGCCACGTTCAAAGGCACTCAAATCACCTTTCTTCCCCATACTGATGCTCGGTTTGAACTGCAGGACATTGTCTTGACCATGTCTACATGCCTAAATGCACTGAGTTGCCGCCATGTGATTGGCTGATTAGAAATTAAGTGTTAACGAGCAGTTGGACAGGTGTACCTAATAAAGTGGCAGGTGAGTATAAAGTAATCATGCAAGGCCTACTTTGTCAGCAATTTGAGTGCAGGCATGTATTTCTCCAAACCCGGTTTTGATACAAACACATGATTAATAATTTTCGAATATAAACATACACACAGCCACACGTCACTGCATGACTACCGCTTAAAGACATGTGCAAGTTGATTGACATTACAATTTAGTTTGGGCTCTAAAAAGTGAAAATGCTAAAATGGCAAAGGATGTAAATTCAGATTTAAAATGCACATTCACAAACATTTTTTATGTAAGATATAGGTTACATATACGCAAATGTATGGCCGTTGGGCCGTAGCTGGCGCCATGGAGGAGGAGGAGGGCTGACCCCTTCCCACTCCATAGAAATGCATGGCGTATACCCCATTTCACGGTGAAAGATAGGACATGTGGCACTATATTGCTCCATGCGGTTATTTCCATCTATGGGGGGCGTCTATACGGCCGCAAGCTTGCAGCTGTACATTTGCGCCCCCCCTCCATGCGGTCGTGTGAATGCGCTCTTTTCAGTTTTGGAGTGCCAATTGGGGACCAAACTTTCACAAATTGTGACCCAAGCTGCCTCACTCTGCTTCTTATCTGAGAGATGCTTGTGCTTCTTATCTCATAAATAGAGATGTTCTTGTGCCTAATTGAATATACAAATGTAATTGTGATTAAAATTGTATGGTCAAAGCAATGCAGTTGAATAACTTGAAATAAAATGAAACATGCTTCCCAAACATGTTTGCAAATTAGAAAAAAAAAAAAAGTGTTAGAAAGGGCACACAATCCACAAAATGGTTCATTGTGGCCGGTACCTTTTTTATGGACGCAGAAGGGAAGGGGGGCCCTGCAGCTGCCAGGATTTAAGTTCTCATTGGCCCCTTTTGTGAGCTCTAAAATTTTACCTTTTTCGTTACTGGATCCATGTGACAGCAATTTTTGGACAGGACGAGATGCATTTTCCAGTGTTAACATTTTTAGTTTTGTATCCCTTAATGTTAAAATTATTTGACCTTTTTTTATGGATACCAGGAGTCAAAAAGCATCAATTCTGTACTTTATTTTTACCTTTTTAGTTTTTGGTGTTCACCATATAGCCTAATAATCATGCTTTTTTTTTGTTTTTTTTTAAACATATTTTATTAGTTGTCTTGCTTTAACATTTACAACAAATATAAATAACAGACATAACTAGTGCATCTTTATCAGTACAAAATTAGTACATCACAGTAAGGCATTGCAAATACATAGCGGGAGTCACCCCCTTCCCACCCGTCACAGGTGGCAGAGACTACGAGTCCTTCTTATCATTATACTCAAACAAAGCAATCAATCACAGAGCTCCAGGAAGATCACAAAAAGAGTCCTGGGCGAGAGGACGATCCCAGCTCATTAGGTAATCTTGAGTTTGCCCAATTTTCCTGCTAAATCCTTTTGAAGATACCACACCGTTGTAGTATAAAGGAGAAGCTATTTCATCGGAATACATTTCTGAGATGAAGCCCCCCATTTATCAAATTATTTTTCCGTCATGGTATCTTTACAGTACTCAACCTCAATGCTTTCCAAGTAAATCTATCTCCTCATGAGCTGCAATACATCCTCAACCCGCGGGCCAACTGATCTAACCATCTGGCATGTATACAGCATTTAGCTGCTAAGATATAAACATGAATCACTAGGGGTAGGGAAAAAGCCAGCACTTCACAGTGAAGGATTAACAAGCTGGGATCCATGGGCAAATCTATTTTCAGTTTGTCTTTTACTTTTAACACCTTAAGGCTGGTGCCACACGTAACACTTTGTCTGCGTTTGCAAACGCAAACAAAGCCGCACCCACCAAGGCGGGGCGGAAACACCCCGCGGTTTCTATGGAAACACCTGCGATCGGGAACGAGCCGCCGGTGTTTTGCATTAAATTAACGGAAACCACCGGCGGCTCGTTCCCGATCGCAAATGATGAAAAAACGCATTTGCGCCGTTTTCTCTTGGTTTTGGATTTTACAGCTTTCACTGAGTGCCCCAAATCACATGTCTATTTTATTCTTTGGTTTGTTACGATCACGAGGATACCAAATTTGTAAAGGTTTTATAATGTTTTTATACATTTAAAAAAAATTAAAACCTGTACAAAAAAAAAAATTCTTCATTTTGCCATGTTCTGGCACTAATAACTTTTTCATACTTCAGTGCATGGAGCTCTGGGTGGTGTCATTTTTTGTGACTTTTGATGACGTTTTTAATGCTATCATTTTGAGGACTGTATGGGCTTTTGATCAATTTTTATTGAAGTTTTTATATTTTTCAAAATGGCAAAAAAGTGGTATTTTCGACTTTGGGCGCCAATTTCCGTTACGGGGTTAAACGCCGGGAAAATTCGCTAATATATTTTGATAGATCGGACATTTTGGAACGGGATGATACCTAAAGTGTTTATGATTTTTACTGTTTATTTATATTTATATCAGTTCTAGGGAAAGGGGGGTGATTTAAACTTTTACTTTTTTTTTACTATTTTTTCATATTTTTTTTAAAAAAATTGCCAGTATTTTAGATCCTCCAGGGTAATTTAACCCTGCAGGGTCCAATTGCTAATACTATATACTGCAATACTACTGTTGGTGTTGGCCGCGGTTAACCTGTTAAGTGCCGCAGTCGAACCCAGTGACAGGTGGGTGTTGGCTGTTTTATACAGCCATTACCCGGTGTGTATGAAAAGAGCTCAGCTCGTGAGCTCTCTCCATACACCATTTGCCGCACGAGGACGATGTAGTTCGTCCTTGGCCGGCAAGGTGTTAAAGTAACCTGCTGGCTGGACATGCCCATAGCCCATGAAATAAATCTGTTAAGGGTTTTTGGCACTTTGGACACTTAGTCATTCAAACCGTAAATAGCCTTATTCATGAGCCTTAAAGGGAACCTGTCACCAGTAGACCCATTTTTAGCAATTCCCCAGTCCCCACACAGCATAGTACATACACTGCCAAAGTGTTTTTGTATAAAAAATTGGTTTTACAGAAAAGAGATATGTTATATTGTACCTTTCATTAGCATCTGCTGTGTGACTAGGCAATTGCCCAAAGGGAGAGGCTGGAAAGGAGCAGTCCCCCCCCCACCCTTGGGAAACATGTGACCTTTTCAAATATATGAATAACTCCTCTCACTCGGGATTGGCTGTAGAGGAGCAGGGGGCGTCACTAAGCCCAATGATGGGTGTTTTTATATATTTGAAAAGGTCACATGGAGAAGCTGTTCCCCAAGGGTGGGGGGAAATGCTCCTTTCCAGCCCCTCCCATTTGGCAACTGCCTAGTCACACAGCAGATGCTAATGAAAGGTACAATATAACATATCTTTTTTTCTGTAAAACGGCCATGCAGACGGCCATGTGAATGAGCCCTTAGATTACTTTCTATAGTACGACGTCTGAGAAATTCCAACCAATCCAAAAATGTCAAACAGTTCTGAATCCTTTTGAAAGGTAAGTCCACTGAATAGTATTGAAGCTGCAAGTAGTGGGTTCCCATATGTATAGTTTTTAATTTTCAGCTGTGATTTCAAAATGAGAAATTTGTGTTCTACAAAATATTGACCGATAATTCTGAAATAGGTTCCTTGAAATGTTTTTTTGAAAGTTTTTACAGTACTTTTTCGATTTGTATCAAATTGACAATTAACCTTAATTAGCAGATTGTCCAAGCAGCTTTTAAAAAATAATAAGCTTGCGATCATTTACGATTTCCCTTTCACTTGAAAACGTAACCATGGGAGGTGGGTTTTCAGGAAAAAGTGTGAGGTAAATAACTTAGACTTGGTTTTTCCAGAACAAAACTTGTGTCTTTCGGATTCAATATTAATTCAGAATAGGATGACTCTGCTGTACGGCAATCAGGTTCTTTTTCTGCAACATCACAATCAATCGGTGAAAGCGGGCCTATTCCTTCCATTGAAAAAGCCTGTCTTTCTAAGTTTTCTGTCTCCAAATGTGCTTTCTTTTTCAATGGTGAGGTGAACTCTGTAATGGAAGATAATATTTGCCTAGATTATGTCGACATGGGGGTGGTGGCCATTAGATTGGCTGAGTACATGTCTGTAGAAGGTATAACACTTTCTATTGCAGTGGGCAATAATGCAGCCCGTACCAAAACCAGTTCTGAATTAAGCAGTGTGAAGTCAATTTGTTTGCCAAAACTACCCGTCTGTTTGTCTGAGAAACATTCTTGAACCCCAGCTTCTTCAAATGAAGTTGATGGAATTGGATTTACCTTCTTTGTTGTAGTCAACTCTGAAGGTCTTTTACTATTGCGTCTTCTCTCCTTCTTTAGACTTTACTCAATCACTGATTCTCCTGTGGAACTAGTGGAAACAGTCTTGGCAGGGCATTCTTTTTCAGGACTCGACCAGTCGATGTGACAGAATAACAGTCTTTTTCAAAGTGTAATGAGCGGAGTGCATATTTATTTAGCTTTCTTCCGTGGTATATTTTGTCAGCCATACCCTCTTCATCTTGAAAAATTTGGGCTGTTTGTAGAAGCCACAATTTCACTCTTTCACGGTCACTTGTAAATTTATGTATCATGATATTCTCACTAGAAGCCTTTTTCCCACGCTTGTTAAGGCAGTAGTTCACAAGGCAAGACGGCATATTTTCTTAGAAAGACAGTATTGGATTCTAAAAAAGATATTTTATAAACTAATTATATTATGTTGAGCAATAAATTTTTTTTAGAAAATAACAATAAATGTAATACTCTTATGCTCTGAAGTAGATCAAGAATTAATAAATAAATAACTGATAATGTAAGGGAAGCGTTCACCTAATTTATACAAATATAGAGTATGAAACTATGTTAAGATTCGAAATGCAGCAGAGGTTTCTATTTTTCCCTACCATGTCATTGTGATGCTTTTAATGTTTTGGAAATAAATAGTGTTTTTAAAGAAAATGTTCCGGAGCCAGAGCATCGCAAGAAAGAAGAGGATGGGGGGGGGGGGGGTTGTTGTCAAAAAGGTGAGTACAGAGTTTGTTTGTTTTTGTTTTTTTAAAGAATGGGCATACCCCTGGCTATCTGGCTGGCTATAGGCTATAACTATATACTAGGGCAGTGATGGCGAACCTTTTCGAGACTGAGTGCCCAAACTACAACAAAGACCCGCTTATTTATCGCAAAGTGCCAACATAGAAATTTATACTCCCTTCTCTGTCACAGTTTTCATTGATACCAGCACCCGAGGACACCAATAAAGCAGAAAAGAGTCCCAGGTACAGCTGTCACTTTAATATAGCTCTGTGCACAGCAAGTCCTGGGCTGTGTGGGACTGCAGGAAGATACCGGGATTCATCTCTGGTGATGGCCTGGGTGCCCACAGAAAGGGCTCTGAGTGCCACCTCTGGCACCAGTGCCATAGGTTAGCCATCACTGTACTAGGGGATTGGGCTGCTGGCTATGTACCAGGCGGCATGGGCTGGCCAGCTATATACTGGGGGCATAGGCAGGTTAGCTATTTAGCTATATGCTGGGTGGAGGCTGTGACCAATGCATTTCCCACCCTAGGCTTATGCTCGAGTTAATAGTTCAATACTTCGGTCAGCTCATGCTAGAGTGTATATGGTATCTGTAATGTCTAAGACAATGTTTAATAGCTATCAGATTATTCACTTTATCACTATATTAAACACTGACTTAGAGGGTGCAGTCACACGTTGCAGTTAAAACTGCATCGCATTCAACTTTGAGGTAGTTTCAGGTGCAGTTTTGTCAATTTAACAGGTGAAAGACATTAACTGAACGAGTGAATTTGATTTTGAAGGGGAAACCTGCTCCACAAATCACATTCACTCGTTCAGTTCATGTCTTTCACCTGTTAAATTGACAAAACTGCACCTAAAACCACCTCAAAGCTGATTGCCATGCAGTTTTAACTGCAACGTGTGAACGCACCCTGAAAAGATTAAATTTACTTACGCAATGAGAACAAAACGGATGTAATTTGATGACCCTGTGATTGCAGAAAATACAGAGGCCTAGAAAAAAATAAAATTGCATTGATATTGGATTATATTAATTATTAAAAATATAAATATCAACGAGGAGAGTCAGCTCACCTGAGGGCTTGGCAGCGTGATACCGAGACTCTTTGTTCCAAGTCCAGCAAGACATATACAGAGAGATTCCAGCTCAAAGGACAAAACCAGGTAGAAGTTAAAAACGGAATTCTTCTTTATTGAAACATCCAAATATTTCACATATGGCAGTAACAGAGGGAAACGCACAGCCGCAGCTTCACCGTGAAAAGCAAAAATCAGTTCACATTCATTCTAAAGCACTTCTAAAGTTTAGCTCCAGGTTTGTTTGTTTGGGGTGATGAAAATAATCTTCATCTAAACAAAACAAAAGTCAAGAAGGAATCTTACTTACATCAACAGCAGATTGGAGAAGACAATAAAATCTGCAAATAATAAATACATTAGTTTAGAGGTTGGGTATTTGAGAGAGAGAAGATGGATGAAGGAGATAGAAAAAAAATACATGGTGTGGTAGACATTGAGTGTCACAGGCAGTCTTCAATCAATATGATAGCACTTTATTGGTCACTTGGGAGGCAATTCTTTGCTACATTGGTGCACATTTACTAAGAACAGTGCAGTCTGTACTGAATGCAGTTACCTATGTATAGTGCAGAGTGCACCAGATTTAGGATTTCTAGTGCACATTCTGCATTATTCTGGCACTCTATGGAGCACATGTATCATAGTTTCAGCTAGGCAAGTTGTCTTTTTTTTTCAACTTTTCTCGTTTTAGCGCCTCCTTTTTGCAACTTTTGTTGGCGCTCTTCAAGTGCACCTCGGTCTGCACCTTTTGCAGTGTGCCTCATGTATCTTAACATATGTTTTGTGCGACTTTTCACATATGCATCACTTTAATTGCTTGTTTTTGCTACTTTTAAGGCGCCAGAGCAGATGCAGAGGAGGATTATTTGCACTATTAAAGTTCGGATGACTAGTGCTTGCACTGTAAATGTGTGTGGCAGTGATTCTATTAAAATTGTAAGCAGTTTTAACATGCCTTATTTTAAACTTTAATTTTTTTTTCTTTGTAGAGGCAGTTTTTTTTTATTTTAAGTACCAATTGCACATCATTCCAGACATAATGAATGTTGGCACTACACTAAACCCCCCCCCCCCCCCCCCAGTAACTATTTTGTGCAATGGCCCACCTCTTACTTTAATTAGGCATGCTTTCATGATGTTCTATATCAATAAAACTTGTATCATATTTTTTGTTCTTCTGTCTGAATTTGATTTTAGTAAAAAAAAGGTAATTTAAAAATTTAATTTGTCAATCTAATCACAATTACAGATCCATGATAATCAATTTTTTCATCTCTTAAAAATATGATTTAAAACACAGTCACAGATTACAACAATTTGCATCATTTTTGTTTATTTAAATTATTACAATAATGTATAACATTATATAAATACACCATCATTGACTTCATGATGGTTCATTTGTAACATTAGTAAACCTTGAATGCAAGGGTTTAATTGCAACATAGGTATTGGCTTGAAGAAATGTATTATTAAAGGAAACATAACACCACAGATGTACCTATTAATGTAGATCTTGTGGCAGGTTCCTCTAATGAATACTATGAGATCACTTTTTCAGTCTACTTCTTTCTTCAACATGAACTTTATAATTATTTTTTAAAACCAATATGCAATTTTTACAAAACAGGTTACTGGGGCGTGGAGTCCCTTGAGATGAGGCTACACGGTGTGGCTACTCCATGCCCCAGGAGCCTCTTGATAATATTTCCATATTGGGGAAATAGAAATTTTTAAAAGTTCAAGACCACAAAATAATTAGCCATAAAAAGGGCTCTACTACTATACATTAGAGCAACCTGCCACTGGATCTACCTTTTGAGGTAGATCTGTGGTGGTAGGTTTCCTTTAATACAACATTATGATTAAAGTGGTTGTCGACTTACGGCAACAAATTTTTTAAATATACTTTATGTATACAATTCTCCGGCTTTTCAAGATCTCTGCTTGGTGTGCTTCTATGTTTACTAACTGTGTTGAAATCTGTCCATGGTATGGTGGTGGTCACGCAGGTGCATGAGCCGTTGTTATTACCCAGCTTGGATAACTGTCATTGTTTTTTTTTTTAAATCAGATCATTTTCATTAGTATCGCCAACACATTTTCCGTTTACAACAATGACAATAAAACTTGACAACACATTCCCTTTCTATACCCTCCCTCCCCTATATCCCTCCCATTTCTCGGTACAACAATACAGAAGATTTTTTCAGGATATGTCAATGTAATGATAAGTCTTTCTTAAGAATTGGATATTTACAGACATATAACATGGAATTCCTTTTTATCCTTCTATTCTTCCCATAGACATACAGCACTCACACACAGGGATATTCTGATCTCTCCAGTCATATTTTATACAATGCAATAGGATTATCCCAAGATTACAGATGGAGATATTAGAAACCTAGAGGGGAGACCTGGTGTAGAATTCCAGGGACCCCATACAGTCTCAAACTTTTTCATGGCTTTTCTTTTTTTATATACTCCTTTTTCTAACCTTATTACATCATTAAGGCGTTCTTTCAGCTCTTTGATAGTGGGAGGGATTGGCTGTATCCACTTGGCTGCTATCAGCTTCCGGGCCTGATAAAGAATGCAAGATATACCTATAATGTCAGTCGTAATAGTCATATCGTCTTCCAATAGCCCCAGCAAGCATACTCGTGGGGATGTTGCCAGACGTATTGAGTATACCTTAAAAATAAGATCCAACACCTGCTGCCAATATTCTCCCAACTTGGAACATTCCCAATACATATGCATAAGGTGTGCATCCGGCATGTTACACTTCGGACAGTTAGAATCTGGTCTGGCCCCAATCTTTGTTAACAAGACTGGCGTTTTATAAGCTCTGTGTAATAACAGCAAATGTAAGAAACGCTTGCTTTCACTAAGGGAGAGCACTGGTGTTAGGGAAAGGATAGAATCCCATTGATCATCGGAGATTGGTCCAATGTCTCCCTCCCATTTACACCTACTCGGGAATTCAACACCCTTAAGAAATTCGTCCTGCAATGCTCCATATAAAAGGAAAAATAGCCCTTTAGAAGAACCGGGAAGCAGTAGTGTCTCTAATACTCCTAGCCTCAGTATTTCCATGTTTAGACTCTGTTTTTGGGAGTCGTATGCGTGCCGTAACTGTAGATATCTAAAAAAGGCTGTGTGGTATTTGATACGTCTCTCTAAGAGCATCAAAGCTTCTTAGCTCCCCATCATTTTGAATCTCTTTCCATGTCATTATGCCCTTATTAGACCAAAACTGTGTTTCCTCCATCTTCAAGAATTCCCTGAACATAGTGTTGTGCCAAATGGGTGTATGGCCACTTGGGCCTACTAATCTTAGCATATTCTTCCCCCTATCCCACCCTTTGTATTGTAGAGCCAATGTGGGGTATAATGGTCTCATTCTTTCCTCTTTTCCTGCCTCGAGAACATGTATGTCCCATGGTGAGTCGTCTGCAATCATCTTTCCCCCTTTGCCAAGTCCTTCCCTTGTGCCCCAACCTCGAAAATGCTGTAGCTGTGGTGCAATAAAATAGACCCATGGGTTTGGCACTGCTAGACCCCCTGCCTCCTTGCTTCTCTGAAGGGATTCCAGTCTAATTCTGGGGTGGCATTTTTTCCAAATCAGTCCCCTAAATATGGAATCAATCCTATAAAAATACTTTCTAGTAATCCATACTGGCGAATTATGGATTACGTAGAGGAGTTGTGGCATCAGAACCATTTTAATAAGATTACATCTTCCTACCTCAGATAATGGTAGCTTACACCAGGTATTTACTTTGACCCGAAAGCGATCCAGTAACGGAAGTAGGTTTTTCTGTATATATTCCTGGGGTCTAGTAGACACCACCACCCTTAGATATTTAAATTCTCTAACTATTTTAAGGGAGAATGTATCTAGATGCTTTTCCGGGTTGAGCCCATCTACCGGGAGCAGTACTGATTTATCCCAGTTTATTTTGAGACCAGAATATCTCCCATATTCTGTGATAAGTTGAATCACTGTTTCCAAGGAGTTGTATACATCCCCCAAGAATAACAGGAGGTCATCCGCGTATAGAGCGACGCATTCCTCTATGGTATTACATTTAAATCCTACTATATTAGGGGCTTCTCTAATCTGACAAGCTAGAGGCTCAATGGCCGGCGCGAAAAGGAGAGGGGGTAGAGGGCAGCCTTGCCTTGTTCCCCGCTCCAACACAAAACTATCTGATAACTTTCCATTTGCCCTGACACGTGCTCTAGGCTCCACATACAAAAGTCGGACCAGTGCAATAAACTTGGGTCCAAAGCCCATTCTATGCAGCACTGTCCATAGGAATTCCCATTCGACACTGTCAAAAGCTTTGGCAGCGTCGAGTGAGAGAATCGCCCTTGTGCCAGTAACTCCAGAAGAGACCTGCATAGCGGTAAATAGTCTACGTATTTTAATGGATGTGGACCTAGTGGGCACAAATCCGGACTGATCCGGATGTACCAGAGCTTGTATCACCTCCGACAGTCGCCTTGCTAGTACCTTCGCCAGTATTTTAATGTCAGTTGGTAGAAGTGAAATGGGTCTATAAGATTCTAGTTGTTTGGGATCTTTACCCGGTTTCGGAATCGTCACCACTATAGCCTCCTGCATGGACATAGGAAGCTCACCTTCTTCCTCTGCTGTTTTAAACACCTTCAGTAGATGGGGTAGTAGGAAATCCTGGTATTTTAAAAAAAATTCCCCCGGCAGCCCAGCTATTCCCGGAGCTTTGTCATTCGGAAGGTTCTGTACCACCTCTTCCAGTTCCGACAGGATAATTTGGGCCTCCAATTTTTCTCAAACCTGTTCAGTCAGTACTGGCATTTGAATGACCCTATTGCCATATCTATTCTAGATAGACTATGGTAAGAGGCTGAGTAATAGGAATATACCCTTGCTTTAGGGTTCCGGTGTCTCCAAATATCTACCAACCTTACCTCTCCTAATAATCTGGCCAGGGAGGTGCAAACTCTGCAATAGTGCCTTGCTGGAATTTATCTAGGAAGGGATTTAAATAGTTATTAAAATCCCCTATTATAAGAAAAGAGTGTGAGGGGGTACCCAACGTTAATCGCAGAATATTCTTCATTATATCTGCTGAATATGGTGGTGGTATGTAGATAGCAACCAGCAATATAGGACATTCATGGATAGTACAGAATAAACATACAAATCTACCTTCAGCGTCAATGACCTGCCTAGAGCAGTGAAAGGGAATAGATTTGTGGACCAGTACACTTACCCCCCTTGCATGCGTCGAATATGTAGAATGAAATTGTTGCCCTATCCATGATCGGCCTGTCACATTAACAGTATCAGCCGTAAAGTGCGTTTCTGACAGGCAAACGATTGCTGGTTGATACTTTTGGAGGGTTTGGAACACAGCATATCGCTTGTTAGAGTTCCCCATTCCCCTAACATTCCACGCTATAACATTAAAGGCATCTGTCATAGCTATCTAATTGCTGATATAATAGCAGTGGCATTGCAACACCCTTCATGGAATTCACAGACAGGTTCTTTGTATAGGAAACAAGAGTTGTACTGATAGAACATTTCCCCCTACCCATCCCCAACAAAGACAAACACATACAACACATATACCACTCACACGACAACCTATCTAATTTAGGATGCCTGGGTATCCTATACCCTGATCCTTGTAACCGTGTTAGATCTTAACTATACAATAATCGGTGATCTGAGATGATACACTCCGGTGCTTAAACTAATAACGAGGCAGTACTAACAACAGAACAACAGTGGGTTAATTGGAATATTGATCAAAACATTTGCCCCCCTACATGGAAGGGAAAGCAATATCTATTGCATCTTGCTTTGACTCAGTCCCGTACACGTTGGCGGATGCGGGCCTCGTTTATATCTACCCATTCCATGGCCTCTTCTGGTTGATCAAAGAAGTGCGTCTCCCCCAGTGCCACAACACGCAGTCTTGCAGGATATATCATAGCATACGGCACTTGCAGAGAAGAAAAGTCTGGATATAGAGAGACTCGGCGACCTTCTATCGTCATATCAGGTTTATTTCTAGCGTGGCAAAGTAACAGGTCTCGGTCTCTAAAGTGAAGCAATTTTATCAGAACGTGTCTGGGGGGAGCCCCCGGTGGGAGTGGGCGGGTCGGGACCCTATGGGCTCTTTCAATAGCGAACCATGGTGATAGTTGGTCCCTTCCGAATGTGGAGATCAACCAATGTTCAAAGAACTCGACAGTATCTCTCCCCTCCACCTTTTCAGGTACTCCAACCAGCCGTACATTATTTCTCCTGAGCCTGTTTTCCAGGTCATCAGTTTTGTCAAATAGTCCTGGAACATCCTGGTTACATCTTCTAATATCTCTTTGCATAGGAGGAACAGCATCTTCTACTGTACTAATCCTTCCCTCCATCTCCTTAACCCTTTCATTAATCTTATGAGTGTAAGCTCCTCTTTAATGCCTCCCATATGCAGAGTAAGGTTGGAGTTACAGAGAGACACTGCTGCCAGCACTTCCTGCTCCTCTGGTGTTGTAGGGGTGTTGTTATGAGAGCTGCTCCTCTCATCAGCGGCAGCCTTATATGGGGACTTCTGTCCCTGTGTATTTCCTGCACATGGTGCCACATCTGAATCTGACAGTTCTATGTCAGAGGGGCATCCAGTTTTTGTTGTATTTGGGTTAGTGGTAGGCATGTTGTGAGGTGGAGAAGTGCGGGCAAACTTATTGAGCCGAGACGCCGCCTCACTTCTCTCCTTCTGTTTCTGATTGCGCGCGGGCGCCATCTTGGCTGCCTGCTCTGTCTGCCTCACCTTCTCCTTCTCTCCTCTGGAAACATAGAAGCACAGCAACCAGAGATCTTCCAAACCATGATTAATTGTTACTGAAAGTATATTATTGTTTAAACAAACAATATAATTTTTTTCATAAAGTCAACAACATAGTAAACTTGAAATTTTAATGTTTTTAGAAATAAAATAAAACATTTTTGGGGCTTCTTTGATTCTTTGAAATATTCTCGGATTCAGAGTGGAAATGTGTTCTCCTTGGCATCTCCTCCACTATGATTATCTTGATTTACAAGACCTAGATGTTGGGAACAGATACACTTTGATCAATTTATGCTTGAAATGAACCAAAAAAATGAAATTAATTTGATGTGATTTTGCTTTCTGTTGTATTTGTCGGAGGATTGTCTTGTAGCTAAATGTTATACAGGGAAAGAAACAATAACAAAAATGACCCAAACGAATGACAGTAAGTTACTTGCCTTATTGTTTCCCTTTTTGTTTACAGAAATTCATCTATATCTTTGAGATCTGCCTATGTATCTATCCTTACATCCCTCGAATCAATCACTCAGAATATTTTGCATCTTTAGATGCAAAATTATTACCTAATTATCGTATTTGCTTGTCTATCTGTCTATCTATCTCGCTTGTCAAACTTACCATCTATCTTATTTTAAAAAAAACAAGCTTGAAAAAGTCTGGCTAAAGATGAAACGTTGCACATGAGGTGAAAGACATAAATCATTTTATTTAACTTTAGTGCGATTTGTTGCAGTATTATCATCAAAAATGCTTTGCAAATTTAATTTCGACAGTTCTGGAGACAAAAGTACCTACTATAGAAACCAGGAGACGCTTTTCTGCTGCTGAGAACGTTTTTTTCCTGCGGTGAACTGTATCAGATGGGCTGTTTCCAGAATCCAGACTTGAATAAAAGGAAGATCGAAGTGTCAGATGAGGGTAAACTGCCCAAAAGATTTTGGGAAGAATGTAGTGATGAAGTCGAAGTGGATTCCATTTGACACCATGACCGCATTGAAGCATGCATGGTTTTTGTGGGATCCATTTCTTCCATGAATCCAGCTCATTAGCTGTTTTCCAATTTGTAAGCCTGATGATTTCAGCTGTTAGGCCCCTTCTACACTTGCAAGATGCAATGTTTATTGTCAAGCAATTTGTGAGGCGTTACATTCAAGTATAAGTAGGCACAACATAGTGACATCATCAGAAAAGCAATTAACATATGAATACAAAAAAAGCATACAATTGTCATCTGTACAATCAATTCATATGCATCATACAGATGTGTTAATGTGATCAATACTATTGTGTGGTTATACATCAGAATACAATAATATACAATGAGAAAAACACAAACAAGGACGCTGATCTCGCAAACAAGATCTGCGCATGTCCCAAACAATCGCTACAGACAATGTGTGTCTACTGCGCATGTAGCACATGCGCATTAGTTAGTAGGTGTCCCGAGCGGCCATCTTGGAAAAGGTAAGCCCTCTCTGTGCATAAACCTATGTAGAATAGGTTTTGATTACGGAGGCAATCTTGTCACTTTTGTCAGTGAAGGTAGAAATAATAGGAATTCGGGTCGTGCCCTGCGTTTTTAGTCTATAGTATCAATAAATCTTTTCTATCCTGGTGAGCAGCCAGATTCCTGTTCAGATCAATAATGTGTTTGGGGTAACCTCTTTCTAAGAATTTTCCTGTTATTCTGTGCATATTAGTTTTACAGTTTTGTTTTCCACTACAAAAATTACAAAAAGAAAATAGTTGTTGTGCAAAATCAGATGAAGTAGATCTAGAAATAAAGAAATGGCTCGTAGAGAATATTCAGTATTATGAAGACATTTTTCCACTGCTGATAAACCTCTAGTATGGTCTATCGAGGTGTAAAGTGAAACAACATCAAATGAAACTAACTTGTCACAACTTGAAACATCAATGTCCTGTACTTTGTTTGAAAAAAATCATCAGTATCACGGATATATGATTTACTTTGTAATACAAGATCTCTTAGTACTACATCCAAAAAAATAGCAATGTGAGAAAATATGGAATCACTTCCCGATACTATGGGTCTACTGGGGAGGGGGGGTTACAGAGTGACTGGTGTGATAGGAAATAGTACTGTTAAATATTTCTGCATACTCTCGGTAATTAGACCGTCTGATAATGCTATATCAAGACAAATTAATTTTGCATGCAATATGTCTGATTTCTGCGATATGGCTTGATAGTAATGTCACCAGCATGGACAAGCGCCTGTAAAGCCGAGATCTCTGCAGAAGTCATGTTGGCATGTGTCAAGGTAATGTGATTTTTAAGGGCATCAACATCATGTTTAACAGCCTGAAAAAAAGTTTATAAGGCCGGCACCTCAAGATGTGGAGTAAAAGTACTTTTGTTAGATAACCCAAATCTCTTAGGATCTAACACATTAAAAATACATATATGTATATATTTACATACAAATCATTGGTGTCAGGGGTCATTATATATATATATATATATATATTATATATGGACTCGATCTTTGACAGTATTTCTACTAAGTGGCATCTCAGAGATACGCTGACTGATTTTATCCTTGTTTGGAAAATCATGAAAAAGGGAATTACTCCCAGATAATATGGCTGCTTTGATAATCTCCCCATCTGAGAGGGGCTTACCATGTTTAGCTATAGACAGCGACATTCTAAAACTGGCTGCAGTCAGATAATTGGTTTTTGAAAGGTAGTTAGAAAAACTAAGATGCTGGGAGTGATGCTTCCTTAATTGCACTTCAAGAAACTTTTTTTCTTTCTGTTTCATCAAGTTGTGCAACAGTTTTATAGTTGGTGTCAAAGTGCCGTCTGACACTTTATGTGATATATAGCGCTTTGCCATTTTGTTCAATCACTCCATATGACTCTGTCCAGGCCTCTTGGAATGATCTGCCACTATCCATTTTTGCTGTGCTCATTTTTGATGTCTAGAAAAACATTAGAAAAAAAAGTAGCTAACACTATGATGATATTCCAGATGAGGGTGAAGACACACATGGCGTTTTTGGAACGTTTTTGGCCGTTTTTACTAAGTGCGTTTTCAGATCGTTAAAAACGCATCCGTTTTTTATAAACGCATGCGTTTTTTGTGTCCGTTTTTTCATTGCGCAATTTCGAAAAACGGACAAAAACGCATGCGTTTTCAAAAAACGCATGCGTTTTTAAAAAACGGATGCGTTTTTAACGCATGCGTTTTTAACGATCTGAAAACGCACTTAGTAAAAACGGCCCAAAAACGCCATGTGTGTCTTCACCCTTAGCCTCCAACAGGCAACAGGGCAGGGTCAGCAGGGTTGTTATGGCTCCAGCTACTCTAAGAGCTATGCTTCCCTCCAACCCCACTATGGGAATCACTTTTGTCAACTACTGTCCATGCCACAGGTGAGCTTCCCACCTTACCCCAGACAGGCAAGAATGTATTCCCATGACTCATTGATGTGAATGAAACACACTGAAATTGTGTGACCTGCATTCTTACATTTACTGCCGAGCCGTTTTACAGGTGACTGGAAGTGCAGTAGTGATTAACATTTTAAATCAACATAGTATCATGGTAGATTAAATTGGAAAAAGACACAGGGCCATCAAGTGTAACCTATAAAATTAAAGAAATGTTTTTTCCCTATTACAAGTGATATTTTTGCTCTCCAGAAAGGCATCCAGGCATCTCTTGAGCATGTACATAGAGTCCGCCATAACAACCTTCTGGCAGAGAGTTCCATAGTCTCACTGCTCTTACAATAAAGAATCCTTGTCTATGGCGATGGTATAACTGCCTCTCCACTAAGTGTACAGAATGCCCCACCTATGGCGACAGTAGAACTGCCTTTTCTCCAGGTGTAGAGGATGCCCCCTTATCCTAGGTATAAAATGTCAACTTCAGCTTTTACATTTCAATTTTTTTACTACATATAAGTTCTAGAACCAACCTTTGTACCTAAGCAAGTTTATTGTATAATTATAATACCAGAACCAGCGCACGGTCTTCATGAGTCTGGTGCCCTCTGCATTGCTCGGGAAGTGTACAAACTGGCGCAGGCGCATTATAAATACATATGCAAGTAGTTTGCATGTTACTTATTCTGCAAAGTCAGACAGAAAACTGGTGCAAACATTTTAATAAATGTGGGCCAATGTGTCTATCAGAGTGGGTTGATGTGCACAGATACGTTTACACCAAAACACATGTTATCAGTAACAAGCACCATGAGAAAGATTTATTAGAAGTGGTTGAGATCAGAACTTTTCCATTTGCCCATGGCAACCAATTGGAACTTAGCCTTCATTTTCACACAGCTGTTTATAAAATGAAAGCTGAGCTCTAAGGCCCCTTCTACACTCGCAAGTGTGATGCGATGAACTCGCATCACACTCGCAACACATGCTGCTCAGATCGCACGGCCCGAACATTGCACACCGGGACTGAACTGACATGCTGAGTTCACTTCTGGTGTGCAGAGTTCGGGTCGTGCAATCCGAGCAGCACGCGCTGCGAGTGTGATGCGAGTTCATCGCATCACACTTGCGCGTGTAAAAGGGGCCTAACTGGTTGCCATTTTTTCTGCTCAGACTCTTATGATAAATCTCCCCCAAGTGTTTTTTTGCACGTAATACACATGTAGCATTTCTAAATTGCACCGTTTCAGTCGAAACGCAAATGCGATCAGGCCAAGCTCAAAACGCAAGTCAACCACACCATGTAAATGAAGGCTAGATGTGGGGACTGCTAGTTTAGTGGTTTAAATTATCTCCCCAGAAATATTACTATTACTATACTATTATTAAATATAGGGACTTTTGTAATTAACTTTATAAAATCCTACCGCTGCTGTCTCCTCCTCGCCTAAAACTGTGTTCTGCACTGTTCACGGGAAAAAATGGGGGGGGGGGGGGGGCGGAGCTCATGTTAACCTACAGCTGATTGGCTGACAGCTAAGCCTTGGCCAATCAGCATTATAGATAGAATTGCCACATTTTAAAACATATGTGTTTTATTTAGCGATATTTCCTATGTCACAAATAGGGGTTCGCTGACTCCCATCAGATGATGTGGAAGCAGCTTTATCCCTTCTCCCAACCGCATGCAGAGTTTCTGCCATGCACAGCAACTCTCCATGGTTTTCTATGGGAGCCAGCACTCCCCGGCCGAATGCACATTTACTGCGCATGCACAGTAACTCTTCTGTGGTTTCCATGGGAGCGACTTTCAGCGCTTCACAGCTGAGTGCAGAGTTACCGCGCATGCGCGAAGCCTCTGCAATAACGTCTATGGAGCGGCGTCTTGTTTTGTCGCTCCCATAGACAAATGCGGCACGCAGGACGGGCCCACAGAAACGGCTTTGCGTGCCATCTGTGGCACGTGTGCCATAGGTTCGCCATCGCTGCTCTAGGACAACTATGCTTTGTCCCCTGAAGCCTAATGCTTAGTGATGTAATTAGGCAAATCACCCCTCCTCAGCTGTTCTATATGCGTTTCAAACGCAATGAAAACGCAGGTCAAAACGAAACGTGTGAACGCGCCCTGACTCTTGCTTGAGACTTCTCAACCAGTGACCGACACAAGTTATCCTCACATCCTACAGATTCTGGGGTAGGAAGACCTTTGGGGCGCGTTCACACGTTGCGTTTTGACCTGCGTTTTCATTGCGTTTGAAACACATACACAACAGCTGAGGAGAGGTGATTTGCCTAATTACATCGCTGCTAACATTTCCGTTTACAAAACGCATTGTAAAGGCCATGTTAACGCATGCGTTAACATTTCGTTTACAAACGTAAAAGGTAATGTAATTCAGCAAATCACCTCTCATCAGCTGTTGTATATGCGTTTCAAACGCAATGAAAACGCCACCAAAACGCAACGTGTGAACGCGCCCTCAGGCTGCAGTCACACATTACATTAAAAACATATTGCAACAGCTGAAGAGATTTGCCTTATTAAACAGCTGTTAACACTTGCATTCACAAAACGCAAATGTTAACACATTTGTTAATAATATGTTAACAGACACATGCATTAACAATGTGTTAACACATGCATTTTGTAAATGCAACTGTTAACAGCTGTTTATTTGGCAAATCTCTATTCAGATTTTGCAATGTGTTTATAAATGCAACGTGTGACTGCACCCTTAGGGCGCGTTCACACGTTGCGCTTTGACCTGCATTTTCATTGCGTTTGAAACGCATATACAACAGCTGAGGAGAGGTGATTTGCCTAATTACATCACTGTAAACGTTTCCGTTTACAAAACGCATCGTTAACGCGATGTTAACGCATGCGTTAACAAAGCGTTAACGCATGCGTTTTGTTAACGCATGCGTTAACATTGCGTTTACAAACGTAAACGGTAATGTAATTAGGCAAATTACCTCACATCAGCTGTTGTATATGCGTTTCAAACGCAATGAAAACGCAACCAAAACGCAACGTGTGAACGCGCCCTCAATGGAACACATATCATCAGTAGGCAAAAATAAATTGTCAGGCTCTTTGTAGGCCTCAACACCATTGGCAACCAGGTTTACAATATCAGCACTTACAACCATTTGGTTAGGGCTAAGTTCACACTCCAGCTGTTCAGATTCTCCAGTGCTCTCTTTACTCTGAACTGGAGGGGAACCTTGGACTTTATTATGTACATTGGCTTTACAAGAAACCACTTTGGCAGCATTGCCATCTGGGTTGCGATTAGTTACAGCAAAGTTATCGGTGTTGTCATCTTTGTTATGACAACCCACAACCTCTAGGGGCACGCTTGAGCTAAGCCTCAACTCATTACAATAGGCTGCATCTTTACTTGCCTGTTCACACTCTGCATCTACCTGAATAGGTGGTGTGATACAATCATTGGTTAGTGTCAATTTTAGTACAAGTTATGTCATGCGATTCATTGTCATAATAATAATTCTTTATTTATATAGCACACACAGATTACGCAGCGCTGCACAGGCATGTCAAATTAGTCCCTGTCCCCATGGGGCTCACAATCTAAACAACCTAACAGTATGTTTTGAAGTGTGGGAGGAAACCGGAGTACCCGGAGGAAACCCACGCAAACACGGAGAGAACATACAAACTCTTTGCAGATGTTGACCTGGGTGGGATTCGAACCCAGGACCCCAGTGCTGCAAGGCAGATGTGCTACTCACTCAGCCACCGTGCCGCCCATCACACAGTTCATTAGACTCTACAAGTCCCAGCTGTACAGTCTCATTCTGAGGGTTCCACTCATCTTGCTCGCAGTTCAGACTGCCAGGCAGTGAAACCCACCATCACCTCAGGGAGTTTTGTCTGTGACCTCTCTGCACTGTCTCTTTTAGACTCTTGTACAGGACACTGTGCAGGAGGCTTTTCCCAGGAATAGGCAGCTTTGGCACCATTTGGGATACTCTCCCACAACTGCCAGAAATAAGAAAAGTCCTCTGACCATAGTTCAAGCTCATGAGTCACAGTCCCAAAGCCCATTTTGGGCTAGATGGTGGGGTTGCACTCTTCAGACGTCCTGAAGACAGTCCAGCTCCACTAATAGCGGGATTCCACCCACCAACAACTTACATGTCTTATTTGGCATGTCCTCCGGCTTCCTGAGCAGAGCACAACAAGGTGCACAGACATCCACACATTTTCACCACCAACATGGCTCCTTATGCTGCACAGATGGGACAGCCACATGCTGCCACTGATGGTTGCCCTTAACAACCACCTCTTTGCTCTGCAGTAGAGACTTTTTCACACTAGACCATTTGGCAACAGGACATCCAGACACACAACAGTCCATTTTAAGGCATCTGCATACCTGATCCAGTTGGTTGTCCTTGGCAATGGCACACACCATATTTTTCACTGAATCTGCAGGCACATCACAGGCTCCTTGGACAATGGAGTGGCATCTGCTCGGCTTGGCAGGCCTCCTAGCAGCATCAGGCTGTGTAGGGCCTGCAGGTGGAAACCCTCCTAGTGTAGTAGAACTTCCATGTTGTCTAGAAGTCTGTATATCCAGGGACCTCTGTAGTTCCTCCCAAGCAGCTTCACACTTCTCTTCAAACCCTGCCAGGTCACTTTGGGAATAACCTTTCATTATATTAGGATCTTCATCCCACATCATCTTCCACAAGTGTATCTCAAATTCATCCATTGGACCCATGGCAAGAATTCAAGCAAAACAGCAACAGTCTCTGTATGTCTCTCTACGCGGAGACAAACCTTCTATTTAGGCTTTTCGCAGCCCTACAGTGTTACCATCAGCAACCACCAGTCTCTGGGTCCCTGTCTCTCTCCTCAGACACCACAAGCTTTAGAGACAGTCTCTCAAATGGGTTACTGGCCCTTTAAATCCTGCTGCAACATAGTTCTTGTGCTATATTGTGCCATAGCATACCTCCACCATATGTAAGGGATTAGGTCCGGGATTGTTGTCTCCTGGGGTAGACGGGCACAATTCACCAGCACACCAGTAATTTCACTATCCACGCTGTGCGACTTGGGTACAACTGACCGCAGCCAGTTTTATTCGACAGGAAAAACAAAATAAAGAAAACAGCAAAAATAAAGCCTAAGGGTGAAGACACACATGGCGTTTTTGGGCCGTTTTTGGGCCGTTTTTACTAAGTGCGTTTTCAGATCGTTAAAAACGCATGCGTTTTTTGAAAACGCATGCGTTTTTGTCAGTTTTTCCGAAATTGCGCAATGATGACGTCACGGGGAGCGGTGATCCGTTGCCATGAAGGCCCGAAGCTGACCTCTATCAGCACATTGTAATGAATGAGGAGTAAAATCCCCATATACTGCCATATTGCAGTATGGCAGTATATGGTAGGATCGATCAGACAACCTAGGGTTAAAGTACCCTAGGGAGTCTGAAAAATAGTTAAAGTAAAAGTAAAAAAAAGTTTAAAAAAAAAAATTATATTAAAAAAACCTAAAAATTCAAATCACCCCCCTTTCCCTAGAACTGATATTAATATTAATAAACAGTAAAAATCATAAACACATTAGGTATCACCGCGTCTGAAAATGTCCGATCTATCAAAATATAATAACGGTTTTTCACTGCGTTTAACCCCGTAACGGAAAATAGCGTCCAAAGTCAAAAATGACATTTTTTTGCCATTTTGGAAAATATAAAAAAATTAATAAAAAGTGATCAAAAGGTAGCACAGTCCTAACAATGATAGCAATGAAAACGCCATCAAAAGTCGCAAAAAATGACACCACCCACAGCTTCGTACACCAAAGTATGAAAAAGTTATTAGCGCCAGAAGATGACAAAATCAAAAAAAAAATTTTTGTACAGGAGGTTTTAATTTTTTTAAATGTATGAAAACATTATAAAACCTGTACAAATGTGGTATCCCTGTGATCGTAGCAACCCAAAGAATAAAGTAGACCTGTCATTTGGGGCACACAGTGAAAGCTGTAAAATCCAAGCCCACAAGAAAACGTCGCAAATGTGTTTTTTCACCATTTTCACTGCATTTGGAATTTTTTTCCCGCTTCCCAGTACGCGCCATGGAACATTAAATACCGTCACTACGAAGTGCAATTTGTTACGCAGAAAATAAGCCATAACAGAGCTCTTTATGTGGAAAAATAAAAAAGTTATAGATTTTTGAAGGTGCGGTGTGAAAAATGGAAGTGAAAAAACTAAAAAAGGCCAAGTCGTTAAGGGGTTAAGGTCCATAAAGGGACCCTCCCCTGGGTTTCTTTGTCCTTGTATTCGGTGGTACATTGTAACCTGACACTCCTGTCTGATGGTGGCCTGGTGGGTGGGGTGCATAGTGTCTATTACTATGGTGGTAGTTGCTTGAGAATGCCTTCATTGAACAGGCAAAACGTCGCATCACTATGGTGGAATAAAAAAACTTGATATTTTCACTTTATGGAGTGATGCTTCAATATTGATCGATATTGACTTTGGAATCCGGGATCCTCGTCAGACCCCGTCAGAAGACTTGCACCCATTGTTTTACTTCATTTACACGGTGCCACCCCCACTACAATTCCTTTGGAACGACATTGAATATTCAATACCATCACTATGAAGCGCAATTTGTTACGCAGAAAACAAGCTGTCACACAGCTCTCTACATGGAAAAATTAAAAAAGGGCCTGGTGCTTAAGGGGTTAAATAATCCAGTGAGTACACCTTGCCCACAATTGTATATGTGCTGCAGGGTAATACATTTTAGCTTGCTGGATAAATTATTAAGCGCAGGATTATTACAATGTCTAATAGCACTCTTGTATTACCAAAAAGGGATAGATAGATACAGTTTATCAAATACCGTGTTTATCAGAGATGCCTGCCTTAGTTAAAGTCCTAATGGGCTACAGACAATTCAAAGTCATGTCTTGTATGTCATCTCTCAACCTCTACGCGTTTTGCCCATAGTTTGTAGGCTCTTCAGGAGAACATAGAGGGATGAGTCTATCTGTAGTGCTCGTCACACTCGCAACAAAACAAAAAAGAAAATCGCCGGCATCCTGATGGTGGGCGCCGGCGTGTATTAGTTGTAGCCGCCGGCTCGGCGAACAGCTTGAGTATATATCTCGCAAACTCCACCCCGTGGGTCAGGCAACGCAATATAATTTGAGAAAGAAGCTGAGTCGTGTCCCACAAGGATAAGATGGCTGCAATCTGGTCCGCCCAATCGCTCCTGATAGGTCATAGTGCGATTGTGGGAGGATACAGTTAGAAACGCGAGGAGCGCGTACAGCAGGGTAAGTATGACTGGGTGGATATTGCTGCTATCCATCATGACAATACAGTGTATTGTCAGGAGCAGCGCATCTGTCCCAGAAAAGATATCGATATGTATATTAAGTCAGCATGTCAAGGTTATTACAGACACAGTAGTACAATGATGACTATAATTCTATAACTGTAGATGTTACCGTAAACAAGTTATTCCTACGGGATTCATTATAAGGATGTATTTATGCATGCACAATACAACAAACCAATAGTGCCTACATAAATGTGCAGGTAGCCACCAGAATCCAATAGCCACACTGCCTTGTCATAGGAAAAGCGTAAAACAAAATGGGACTTATTTACTAAGGGCCAAGCGGATCACACTTTCGTCGGATTTTAGAAATTTTGGGCATTAGCTGCTGTGACAGGTATTTAACTGGGGATTGTGTCGCACTCTATCCTATTGTGGCGCAATTGCGCTGCCTGTCATGTGACAGAAATCGGAGGTCAGGCCGTCGAACGATCTGTCTGATTCGGACTGAGTGCGGGATTTAATATTCAAATTGTGTCGCAATCAATGCACTTATATACATCGGGAAGAAGTAGGTGAACTCTGGCGGACCTGAGCGGGAAAGCGACACATGCAGGAAATCGGCCCCAAATATTTGTGAATCGCGACACAGTGCATTGATGTCGGACAATGCACTTCGGGTGAACTCCGTCAGCCGAGTAAGTAAATGTGCCCCATTGTGGCGTTTAGACCATCTGGTTTGATACATTTCATGCGGAAGATCCATTGAGATTCTTTCCAATCCCCTCTTTTAGAAGATGGTCGAATTTTTTCGAAGTCTTGAAGTCTTAGGGCATTAAGATTATGCCAAAGGTGTATCATCCCCTATCCTGATGTTACCAATGTGGTCCAGGATTCTGACACTGAATTCTTTGATGCTTTTGCCCACAGAGTTGAGAGGGCATGGGCAAGCGATTGGGAGGACCATCTTGCGACCATCTCTTCCTAGTGGGACGCGACTCAGCTTCTTTCTCCAATAACACTGCGGTTACCGGCCCAAGGAGCGGAGTTTTCTCCAGCTGATTGACTACGACTAACACAACTAAATTTTTGTGTATGTAAAGAGCACTATAGATAGAGGACATAGAGCACCCTCTATGTTCTCCTGAAGAGCCCACAAACTATGGGCGAAACTCGTTGAGGTTGAGAGATGACATACAAGACATAACTAAGATTGGTCTGTGGCACATTTGGACTTCTGGTTAGCATGGGATTTGTTAAACTGTATCTATCTATCACTTTTTGGTAATACAAGAGTGCTATTAGCCATTGTAATAATCCTGTGCCTAATCATTTATCCAGCGAGCTTAAATTTATTACCCTGCAGCACATATATACAATTGTGGGCAAGGTGTACTCACTGGATTATTTAGTCCAGTGGTTCTCAACCTCTCTAATGCTGTGATCCCGCAACACAGTTCCTGTTGCGGTGACCCCAAACCATGTACAAGAATATTGTATTTGTGTCAAAAAATGCTATAAAATCGTGGCTCTGATGGCTTTAGGCGACCCCTGTGTTCTGATCATTCGACCCCCACCGGGGTCGCAACCCACAGGTTGAGAACCACTGATTTAGTCCCTAACAGACCTTTTGAAAAACTTTTTGAAACACCATACTCTGAGTAGCAACATTGTTTCACACGTTGGAGTGATTTTAACCATTATCATTAAAAATTCTATCTTATTTCCCATTTACTATGGCAGTGACTCCAATTGAATTTCATAATTTGGGGTGTCTTACCACTAAAGCTCCTCAATGATGTTGTAGGAGGTGGTTTTTTTGTTTGTTTTTTTTAGAAACTGCTTTCAAATTAAAAAAAAACAAACACTAAGCATATTAATGTTGATTATATAAAAACATACAGGATACAATATTAACTGAAATAACTATTATACCAAATGATGATTATGGCAATTGCATATCTTGATGGACATTTATACATGTTAGTTCCATGCTAATGACAAAAACCTCATTGATAATGTGATCATTATCAGACACGTCAGACACACCATGATGTTTTTTTTTTTTTTAACCAAGCACACCAGCAAACTGATGTGTTCTTTGCTTTGCTACTTCTGCCCTTTTTGGCCCAATTTTCCCTAAAAATATTTGGAAAGAGAGTTTGAGAGGCTGCGTGCTCCAGAGATGTCAATGGAGGTTTGATCACCTCATCCTCATATGCATAATTTTATAGCCATTTAAAACATAATAATAAGGGCAGAAGAAGCTACAAAAATAGGAGATTCTGACGGAGGGTCAGTGTGCTTGGTTTCCAAACTGTCAATCTGTTTGTAGATTTCCGTACAGACTGTTAAATTGCTTTCGATTTAGAGTGTAGCGTTGTTGTTGTAGACTTCAAATACCAAAGGGTATTTTGGTATTTGTACATGGCTAGTGTTGACAATGATCCAAATCCAATTTCCTTTCTTTTTTTTTTTTTTTTTTTTTCAACTAAGGGAATTATGCATAAAAAAGTATCTGCTAAATGAAAGCTTAGCAGACATTGCTTGTCAGGGTGAAGCCTGTACGTTAAGGTTGTCTTTTTAAAAAAGAAATTGACCAGTGTCTCTTCCTATGGTAACTTTTCAACACTTTAAGATATTCCTGTGATGTTGGTAGTATAATTACTCTTCTCAGTTACTTTTGGGGGTAAAAAGTCAATAATTTAGGAAAAAATTTTAAAAAATTAAAATTTTTCAAACATTCTACTTTTTAGACAAAAAGTCATGCCACAATTTTTTTGTAGAAACCTTTTGCCATTTGTCTTTTTTATATTTCCATAACAGTAGAAACCCCTAAGAACTGACCATATTTTGGAAATAACATCCCTCCATGAATTAATTTAGGGGTAAAGTTAGCATTTTAACCCCACAGGTAGACCCCAAATAAAATGCATAATGGATAGTGCATAGTAAAAAAATAACTATGATGTCATATAGTGCCCAGCTCCTGCCACGGGAAACAAACACCCCAAAAATCATGATACATGTTCTCCCGGGTACTGTAATACCCTATATGGGGCAATAATCTACAGGCTGGGAACTCGTCAGGGCATAGAACGGAAGGTGCTGCATGTGGCACAATGCAGCCTCGATTTCCGCATGGCGTTGTGTGGCTGAAGCACTTGGTTCGACAAGTCAACCTTTATCTTGTCCTTGTACTCAATACACTCAATACAGAGTTGATGCATAATGCCCTGCTCTCGTGCCTTCTTATTTTTTGCCCAAGCAGCGACTTAGGGAGACCTCTCTGATTTCAGCGTACGGTGCGGCATGCAGCAGTATTTCTGGAAGTGAGGCATTTGAACAGGGTAGTGCTGGTGCAGAAATTGTCCAGGTAGAGGTGGTAGCCCTGGTCCAGCAATAGGTGCACCACATCCCACACTATCTTCGCAGTAACACCCAGGAAGGGTGGCGGGCATTCTGGGGGCACTATAGTGGAGTCCTTCCCTTCGTATACCCTGAACATGTAGGTATTCCCTGATATACTTTCGCACAGCTTATACATCTTCCTGCCATACCTTGACCTCTTATTGGGCAGGTATTGGCGGAATTGAAGTCTCCCTTTAAAATGTACCAGGGACTCGTCTATGGCCAAATTTTTTCGCGGGTGTATATGCCTAGGCAAACTTGGCACAAAAATGGTCTAATATGGTCTAGTACAGTGGTTCTCAACCTGTGGGTCGGGACCCCGGCGGGGGTCGAACGACCAAAACACAGGGGTCGCCTAAAGCCATGGGAGCCACGATTTTATTGCATTTTTTGGCACGAATACAATATTCTTGTACATGGTTTGGGGTCACCGCAACATGAGAAACTGTATTGCGGGGTCACAGGATTAGAAAGGTTGAGAACCACTGGTCTAGTATCTTCAACAAACAATCATAACTGGGGTTATCTCTGGGTGGGCACTGTGTGTTGTTAATGTAATGCAAAAACTTAAGTATGGCTTCAAAAAGCCTCCTGCTCATCACCATGCAGAACATCTTGGTGTGGTACAGTATGGCAGTATATGGGGATTTTACTCCTCATTCATTACAATGTGCTGATAGCACATTGATATGAATAGGTTAACCCGAGTCAGCCTCGGGTCTTCGGAAGACCCGAGGCTGCCATGGGGAGCTGCCGATGACATCACAGGGAGCGACGATCCTCAGAAAGATGGTGGCACCCGTGCGCGGGAAAAAAGCAATATGCAGCAAAGGCTTACCGGCTATGGAGAGGGCTCAGCCCGTGAGCCCTCTCTATGCACCCGCACCCAGCATGTGACGTAATGTAAATGGTTCAACATTTTGTTTATTGAAATTAATTTAGCCATATGCTACCTGCAGGGGCGGACTGGGAATTTAAAGTGGCCCTGGAAAAAACTGTAAAAGTGGCCCCATTTTGTGGGTGGAGTCAAAGCAAGTAGGCGTCGCCTTGTGATGTGGGTGGAGTTACTAAACAGCGCAGAGAAAGAGACTTATACTACCTCCCTTATACAGGAATAACGCTTCTTTTATAAGAGCACACAACTAATACTGCCCTTAAGTAAAATATATTGGAATACTACATTTTTTGTACAAGAATATAACTACTATAATACTGTCCCCTATGTACAAGAATATAACTACTATAATACTGCCCCCTATGTACAAGAATATAACTACTATAATACTGCCCCCTATGTACAAGAATATATTTAACGATCTGAAAACGCACTTAGTAAAAACGGCCCAAAAACGCCATGTGTGTCTTCACCCTAAGAGAGACACAAGGACAGACAGAGGCGGCTAGAGATACAATTTAGCTTCTAACACACCACAGCTGCTTAATTCACTCTCTATAATGTCCTACATGATCCTGCAGTTACTTCTGAGAAAATAAGAGGAGACACGGGTATACAAATAATACGCTTCTATCTCACCCCAAGTGCTTTATTTACGCTGTATAATGTCCTATATCATCATCTTGATCCTTCAGAGTGAGAAAGGCTATACACAAGCGTAGATAGAGGCTGCTAGAGCTAATAAGCTTCTATCTCACCCCAATTGCTTTATTCACTTATTGCTGCTTCGGAGCGAATGTCTTCGGTAGCAGATTCCGATTTTCCTTGGTGTAGTTTATAGTAGATCTCAAGGAAAACCATGGAGAATGTATGTCACATACTGTCCAGGAATAGCGCTATACTGCATGCTACACCAGAAGAAGGAATAAAGACCAAGCCAAAATGAATGCTTTAATAGGTGCCTCAATCTGCAACAAGTCATTTCTTTGTACAGACTTCAGCCCAGATTTTACCCATTGCAATATGTAGGAAGAAATGTTCATTTGTAATTATCTACATACTGATCATACGATTTAAATTGGGTTGTAACACTGACAACAATTATCACCCTACCGTTTGGGATCACATGTAGCAATGTAGGAATATGTAGAGTTGGAGGTGCTGTAGAGCGGGTCACAGCAGGTTGGGGGGGATCCCCAGGTAGGACAGTGATGCATCCTCAGAGACATCCATAACCTGCCCTGTTCTATCAGCAGCGTAACCACTGGTGGATTCCATTAAAATCCTTACATTATATAGGTCCATTACATAATGATACCCGATTATAAAGAGACCTCCCTGGTCATAGATAATATATAGATACGGGAACGACAGATACAAGGTAGAAAGACAGACACCGGCCCCATCAGTCCCAAATCGGCCCCGAACCGTCCCCAAGTGAATCGACCCACCGGGATTTTTCCGGGTGGGTCTTATGGCCAGTCCGCCCCTGGCTATCTGTACCAAAGCTGGGCGGGATGGGTAGAATACAGCCTTTTTAACACATTCATGAAAGTCCATGCTGTGCCATTATTGTATTTGCGCTATTGATTGCATCCTTTTTTCATGTCCTTCTGAAAAAATTGCATGGTTTGAAAAGTGCCAACAAGGCCTCTAATATGACAACTACAAATAGAACACATGGGGGCAGATTTATCAAGCTGTCTGAAAGTCAAAATATTCATAGTTGCCCATGGTAACCAATCACAGCTCCCCTTTAAAATCTTCATAAGCACTGGCAAAATGAAAGCTGAGCTTTAATTGGTTCCCATGGGCTAGGAATATTCTGACTTTCAAACAGCTTGATAAATCTGCCCCATGGTTCCTTAGCAACATCCAATATATGTCATTTGTGTGGTGTCCTTTTTTTTACACCCATTGACTTATATGGAGTTCTGTGATATGAGTAAACATCTGTCCATGCTGTGTTTTTTAAACATGTCAAAAACGCACATGTAAACAGCCATATAGAAGAGTTACTATGACAAGCTGCAAAGTTGCTTATTTTTTCAGATTATTCGACAGAGACAAGCATGAAAAGGAAATATCAAATAGCTTGATGCTTGAACTAAGGGGATTAAAAGCAGAGGAGCAACTAACGTGGCCCACTCCCAATTAGCCAAAAAATACACACAAAACAGAAAAAATGTTAGTGCTCTACTCCATTGCACATAGCCTTTTGTATTTGATCCACAGAACTGTCTCACCAAATCTCAGAATGGTTAAAAACTGAGGAGTTCCTCGGTAATTCCTCCTCTCTGTATCTTTCCTGCAGTGGTCTCTGCTATGGACCTTGTTCCACTAGCGTGTCCGGAAATTTAGTACAGATAGTGCGGATTACCGGGGTAAACGAGTAAAAGCTCTTTATTGTCATATACTCAAAAAAAGTACGTTTTTAACCCCTTCCCGCCGCAGCCCTTTTTCGTTACTGCGTTTTCATTTTTCACTCCCCACATTCAAAAATCTGTAACTTTTTTATTTTTCTATGTACATAGCTGTGAGACGGCTTATTTTCTGCGTAACAAATTACACTTCAAAATGGTGGTATTTAATATTCCATGCCGTGTACTGGGAAGCGGGGGAAAAAAATTCCAAATGCAGTGAAAGTGCGGTAAAAAAAAAACGCATTTGTGCCGTATTCTTGTGGGCTTGGATTTTACGGATTTCACTGTGCGCCCCAAATGACGTCTACTTTATTCTTTGGGTCGGTACGATTACGGGGATAACAAATTTATATAGGTTTTATAATGTTTTCATACATTTAAAAAAATTAAAACCTCCTGTACAAATATATTTTTGGCGGATTTTGCAATCTTCTGGCGCTAATAACTTTTTCATACTTTTGTTTATGGAGCTGTGGTTGGTGCCGTTTTTTGCGGATTTTGATGACATTTACAATGTTATCATTTTTAGGACTTTACAACCTTTTGATCACTTTTTATAGAATTTTTTATTTTTTTTTTAATGGCAAAAAAGTGCCATTTTCAACTTTGGGCGCGATTTTCCGTTACGGGGTTAAACGCAGTGAAAAAACGTTATCATATTTTGATCGGGCATTTTTGGATGCGGCCATACCTAATGTGTTTATGATTTTTACTGTTTATTTATATTTATATCAGTTCTAGGGAAAGGGGGGTGATTTGAATATTTAGGTTTTTTTATTATAATTTTTGTTTAACTTTTTTGTATTTTTACTATTTTTCAGACTCCCTAGGGTACTTTAACCCTAGGGTGTCTGTACGATCCTATCATATACTGCCATACTACAGTACAGTATATGTGTATTTTACTACTCATACATTACAATGTGCTGATAGCACATTGTAATGAATGGGTTAACCCGAAGTAGCTTCGGGTCTTCGTGAGACCCGAAGCTACCATGGTGACGGATCGCCGCTCCCCGATGACGTCACGGGGAACAAAGATCCTCAGAAAGATGGCGGCGGCGCTCAGCAGGAAAACACCCGCGATCGGTGCCGGCACCGATAGCGGGACTTACCGGCTATGGAGAGGGCTCGGCCCGCGAGCCCTCTCCATGCACCGGGACCCGGCATGTGACGTACTATTACGTACTAGTACTATTACGTCACATGTCGATAAGGGGTTAAAATCGTGCATCACATAAAAGTCCATAAGGATGCCAAACACCTTGCCCGACCTAGGTTTTGCACTCTCTGTCTTCTTCTGGGTCCTGATGTCTGACGCAATGTCCGGAGTAGTACATAGTTGGTTCTTATAACAGTTGGCGTATTACACTTAACACCTCTGAATATAAAATACAAGATCGCAACTCGATGCCCTAAAAGACTGCCGTAATAATAATAAAGCATACTACTACATCATAGACTTCACTTAGTGCCTGTTTCAAATACCTGTAGGAGTCCCGCTAATCCTGCAGGACAATCCCACATCCCATCCTCTACAGTGGGGTAATCACAAAGGTAGGCTTGAAGGCCAATCGCTGAGTGAGATCCCTACACGCCCCCTCTCCAACCCTTTAGGATCAACCACTGTTCCTCAACCACTGTCAACTAAAGACACTAGCTGAACTGTTAGTATATTCCACATCAATCTTATAAACATCGGTGTGTTGGTTCCAATGTGCCGTGGCTCGCAGATTAGACTTAAAAAATATAAAAACTAATGGACGTATATATCTATATAAATGAATAGATCAAGAACTTTCTGCAGACACAAAAATCCCATATGCTATTGTTAAGGAAACACAATTAGATTTAAATTTGGATCCCCCATATTAATAATTGTCATTTTGATTTATAGCACCCCGCAAGTTTTTAGGTTTCGATGTTACACACTAATAGAAGAAAGGATGCATGTATTTTTTATAAATGCGTCAAAACCCAGGGTTTTTATAGATGGCAATATGAAAACAGAACACATTTTATCTACATTAGTTTTTCTTCAATAAACTTGTAAAATTATATGAAAAGCTATATACCGTATAAACTTGAGTATAAGCAGACCCAAATATAAGCTGAGGTACCCACTTATAAGCCTATGGTGGAAAATACTGCAGCTACTGGTAAATTTCAAAAATAAAAATAGATACCAACAAAATTACAGACATCAGTAGGATAATTGTTTTTGAATACTTATATTTAAAAAAAAAAACAGTAAACTAGCTCTGTAAGTGGAAAAGCAGGTGTGGAAAAACAATATGGATTTGATTGAGCATTATAAACAATAACTGAACAACCAAGCTAAAACACAAGAGTTAAAGTCCTTGAAAACTGGATTCTTCTTCATCATCTGTATGTCCAATAAAGCTTTAGCATTAGCTGGTGTGAATTTATCTGCATTTCTTGAAGGCACACTGCACTCAGGAATATCTTCCCATGCATCACAAACCCACTTTGCTGTTAGTTCTATGTCAGGCTTCATCAGATTTCCAACTTTTGTCAGTCGGGCTTTTCCAGATGACATCAATTCATGCCACATCTTTCTCACACGTTCTTTGAATGGTTTGTTTAAACACACATCTAACACGTGTTGCCTCTGAACATATCCCAAACCAGAAACAATGTTTTTTTCTTTAAGGCTGCTCCTGGTCGTTCATTCCAAATTTCTTCAAGCCATATTTTTTGTGCCGTCTTTATCCATCCAACCTTTATTATGTGCACATACTGTAATTCGTGGTGGAAATTTGACCTTTTTAGGCAAGGTCTTTCTTTTAACTGTGTGAAATTCATGAAAAATTACAGGTTTTTGTATATGCGCTGTCCCTGAGACTAAAATGGATGACGATTAAGTGAAAAGTAGTTTTTATTTAAATCATTTTTTTTGGATAACGCATTTCGTGGACGAAACGTCCCCTTCATCAGGTTAAATATAATATACACTGAAGAGAAAATATAGCGAGAAAAACTTACAGATAAATACGTGTAATCACATAAATAAATGGCTTTAGGGAAGATGAACATAATTCAGACAAGAATAAAAATGAGCACAGAATATACCGTATATACTGAAGTATAAGCCAAGACCCCTAATTTTACCACCAAAAACTGGGAAAACCTATTATCGTATAAGCCGAGGGTGGGAAATGCATTGATCACAGACCCCCCCAGTATATATCCAGCAAGCCCCCAATAGTATATAGCCAGCCCCCTATAATATACAGCCAGCCTGCCCCCTGTAGTATACAGCCAGCCCAGCCTGCCCCCAGTGGTATACAGCCAGCCCAGCCTGCCCCCAGTGGTATACAGCCAGCCCAGCCTGCCCCCAGTGGTATACAGCCAGCCCAGCCCGCCCCCAGTGGTATACAGCCAGATCAGCCTGCCCCAGTAGTATACAGCCAGATCAGCCCGCCCCAGTAGTATACAGCCAGTTCAGCCCGCCCCCCGTAGTATACAGCCAGTTCACCACTAAAAAAAAAACCCCAAAACTTATATACTCACTCACTGGCGGCCCCGATGCGCAGCGCTGCTCCCCTGGTGTCAGCGCAGCTCCTCTTCTGTCTTCCGCGTCTGTCTTCTTTCTTCGGTAACATCCTGCAGGGCGCGGCCATGTCTCCTCTCGGTCGGCAGGAGCATAATATATATATATAAATATATATTAAAAATACATTATTAAGTATGTATACATTAGTGATATTACTAGCAGTGGAATTAATCATATAAAGTTCATAATAGCATACCATAGTGCATAATAGCAAAGTATCATATATAGCATATAGCAATGATGGCGAACCTTCTAGAGGCCGAGTGCCCATCTGTACACAGATAATTCAGCCCTGTCTATTTCTCCCTCTTCCTACAGTCCCAAGTAGCTAAGTAAGTATCAAAATATGGTCTGAAAGCAGCATCTTTTAACTTGCTTGGAACTGCAGGAAGATTCTTTGAGTCTTGTCTGGTGTGCTGGGGTGATGGCCCGGGTGCCCACAAAAAGGGCTCTGAGTGCCGCCTCCGGCACCCGTGCCATAGGTTCGCCACGACTGGCATATAGCAAACTAGCCTAAAACAATGTAGCATACTAGCATAATATGAAGTTGATAATAGCTTACTAGCATAATTGTTCTGACAGAACAATAGAACAATTGTTCTATGATGAGGAAAACAACAGATAAACTAACTGTCCAAGAGAGAGACATTAGTATGTGCTGCTTCTATGGAGCAAGATGGCTGCTGAAGAGGCATGGGGCCAGGCCAGAGAAAGGCATGATGGGAAACTAAGGAAGCCTAAGTAGGAAAAGGTTAGTCTGCAGGGAAACATAAGGCAGAATAAATGAGGCTGCAATACAAGAATCTATCAGCAGGTGGAGCTGCTGGCAAAACCACTTAGATATATGCCTGAGAAGGCATGACAATAGTAACACAACTTCACATCACAATAACTGTACAGGCAGTCCTCTATTTAAGAACACCCGACTTACAGACGACCCCTAGTTACAAACGGACCTCTGGATTTTGGAAATTTACTGTACTTTAGCCCTAGGCTACAAAAAACAGCTATAACAGTTATCAAAGGTGTCTGTCTGCAATTAAGATTTATTGTTAATCCTGGTTCTTATGACAAACCAACATTTTTAAAATCAAATAGTCAGAGAAAACCAAAAATTATAAGTACGTATCTTGTACGTAGCTCGGGGACTGCCTGTATACTGTAGGATCTTGGAGTGAAGGGTACTTGAAGAAGTACTTGAAAAAAACTGGGTGGGTGGAGGGGAAAAACGGGGGGGGTATTAGGCTTACCTGGGAGCAGTACGGTGAAATAGAGAGATGACAAAGAGGAGGTACAGGATCCAGCTGAACTGTGGGTAATGTAAACCTGAGAGAGGGGATAAGCGAGGAATGAGTTATCTAATGGGGGGAAGGATAGTGGCAGAGAACAATGGATGTAAGGGTATAAGGGAGTGTTAAGGATGAAAATATTAATGAGTATTGGGAAGGCAAGAAGCTGTGGTGTATGTTGGTGTATGGTATGACCTATGTGCAGCTTCCCTCGTACTGGTAGCAACGGAGATAATCTGAGGAGGCGGGGGTTTTATGTGAGATATCAGCCTGAAGGGAGGTGAGAGAATAACCAAAGATGAGGGAACATGGTTAATGAGGGGCCCTGGCGTGGTGCCAGTGGAGAAAGGGATTACAGATGTGATGAAGAACCAGGGGATCCTACTGCACGCCGTGGAGAAATTCCTGCGAACTCTCTTATACTGGCTATATGGAACGTTCAATAGCCATTTCTTATAGTGGGAGCTTGTAAAGTCCAGAAAGCTATTTACATCGACTTTCTTTAAGAAAGTCTGAGTGTTTAGGCCAGAAAGTTGCAGATTAACTGCAACCAGTACGTCTAGGCACTCTATCTGTGTGGGGGAAACGTTAACGGTGAGCTTGATACCCCACCCATTAGTGTTGATCTCCAATGCTTGTGCTTCTGTACCATCCCAGATTACGAACAGATCTTCTATGTAACCTATGAAATATTTAAGTTTTTGGGAGAAGCGGGGGTTCTCTAGTAGATGGATCTTCTCAAAAGCCCCCATGAACAGGTTGGCATATCTAGGGGCAAATCTGGTCCCCATAACCTGTTAGTAGATTCCAAATTAAAAAAAAAGGAATTGTGTTCCAGGATGAATTTGATGCTGTCCAAAATGAATTTAGTCTGTTCATGTGGCATTGAACTGTCGGCAGATAGAGTATTTGATATGGCCTGGATACCTAGTTCATGGGAAATGTTGGTGTATAGGGATGTGACATCCATGGTCAGGAGTAAAAAACTGGGTTGCCATTTGAATTTCTCTAGTTCCAGTAAGAGCTGTGCTGAATCCCTGAGGTAGGTGGGTAGGGTGTTACATATTTTTGAAGTTGGACATCAACGTATTCAGATATATTGCATGTGACTGAATCTACACCAAAAATGATAGGCCGACCTGAAGGTTTCAGGGGGTCCTTTTGGATTTTAGGTAGGTAATAGAAAAGGGGGGGTCCTGGGATTTTTGGGGATGATGTAGTCTTTTTCTTTTTTATTAAGTATTCCTGTTGCTTGTGTATCTAGGGTGGAGAGTTGGTTTAAATGTTCCAGTTTGGAGTCACCACCAAAGGGGAGGTAATATTCTGAATCTGAGAGGATTTTGTTGCTCTCAATGATGTAGTCTTCCCTATTGATGATAACCGTACCTCCCCATTGTCTTCCGGTTTAATTACTTTGGCATCATTTTCAGCTAGTAGTTTGAGTGCTCTTTTTTCACTGACAATGATGTTACATGAGGGTGCTTTTCTTTTGAGGGTCCTAAATTCGGTGTATACAGTATGGAAAAACGTGTTGATATTCAGGTTTTTGTGGTTCTTAAGTGAAAAATGGCGAGTAAGAGTTATCTTACAGATAAACTCATTGAGATCAAGAAAAAGATCCAATTCTTTTGAGGTGGTGGAGGGACAGAAGGAGGACCACTTACTAAGGAGGCTGTTCTCACTGACTGTGAGGGTATGTGCGGACATGTTGACTATTGTTGGCGGGTGAGAAGATGGAAAAGGTCGCCTTGGAACTCAGTAGAGACATCATGAGACTTTCTGTAATTTTTGAGGTGGGGTGGTAGATCTAAAAGAGAAATAGAGCTGCTTCAAGGTGATATATTCTTCTTGGAGACAGTTGGATGTTTGGTAAGGACTGGAGATTGTGTTGAAGCAAAGGGGAATTCTTCGGAGTGGAGATCTGGGATAGTCTGGGTTCATCAGCAGGCTCTTGTGAGGAAGAGTTATGGATTAGGGTTGTATCAGTGTGGGTTGTTGAAGGTGGGGCTTTGTTTAAGTTGAGTGGGTCTACTCTGGTTTTTCTGTAGGTTTGATTAATGTGCAGGCCCTGACTTCTGAAGAGTTGGTTTTGTTATACTGTGGAAGACTTTTAATGGGAATTAGTGGATTAATCTTTCGTTGTTGGGATGGCTGAGTCCTGGGGAGCTGTTTCCTTTGTGGAGCTATTGGGGGAGGCGACAGGGTCTCCGTCTGGTCCTTATTGGGTTTCCATGATCTATGTATTTGTCTAGAGTATCAAGTTTTTTTTAATTTTTTTGAAGATGAGTTTGTAGTCTAGTGAACTCAATGTATTGGAGATTGAAGTGTTCAGATTATGATAGTCAAGGAACTGTTCTAGATCTGTTTTGACGGTGTTTATGGTGTGGATACTGATGTCGGCCAATCCAGATCGTTAATGGATACGTTTTTCCAGAAGCCCAGCTGAGCAGGTTTCAAGGTTTCTCAGTCTCGCAGAAAAGGGTAGGTTGTTAGGGAAAGGGGATTTAAATGGCAATCTTAGACCCCTTGGTGTGATCTTTTTTTTTTAAAAAAAAAGATCTTAAGAAAGGCTATGTCTATAGTATGTTTTATTTGCAGCTTACAAAGACTCTCCAGGCGTAAAAAGAGGTCCGTCATTTGTTTGGTGTGATCCTGAGAGTGAGAGTCAATTCCTGTAGCGGTTTCTAATTGAGGTTGAGTGGTCTCTGCTAGTTTTTGCATTAAAGTTTCTCTCTGGATCCATCTGGAATTGTAGTAGTCCATGATGGTCAAAAATAAGAAATGGAGAAGAAAAGAAACGAGCGGGGCAGCCTAACGTAAAAGAAAAATGTAGGTTCAGTGTCAGGTGTCCTCTCTCTCTGTGTGGGGGTGGATGTGTGGTGGTTAAGAAAATACAGTAGTATTATGTGGCGCCCTTGGGGGCCAAGGGGTGTACCTTGACCTTATATGGAGAAGAATTTATGTAGTTGTGTAGTCTCTGAAGTGCGAAATTCATGAAAATGACAGGTTTTGGTATATGTCTGTCCCTGAGACTAAAATGGATGAGGATTAAGTAAAAAGTAGTTTTTATTTAAATCATTTTTTTCAGACAACGCGTTTCAAGGACGGAACGTCCTCTTCATCAGGTCCAATATAAAATAATATACACTGAAGAGAAAATATAGCGAGAAAAACATACAAATAAATAAGTGTAAAGGCGTAAATAAATGGCTTTAGGGAAGATGGAACATAATGCAGACACAAGGTCAAAAATGTACCAATAGGTAAAATCTATGCATAAAGAGATTTTTACAGTAAAACAATTAAATAATTATATATAAACACAGAATATAATCGTAGAAGCATAAAATATATAATAAAAAATATATAATATAAAAACATTATTAAGTATGTATACATGTAAACAGTAGTGACATTACTGGCAGTAGAATTAATAATATAAAGTTCATAATAGCATACTATAATGCATAATAGCATACTAGCATGATATAATATATAGCATATAGCAAACTAGCCTAAAACAATGTAGCATACTAGCATAATATAAAGTGCATAATAGCTTACTAGCATAATAGCACAAGATCACAACATAATAACAGTAGGATCTTGAATTGAAGGGTAAGAAGTACTTTAAAAGTACTGGGTGGGGTTATGAGGCTTACCTGGGAGCAGTAGGATGAAATGGAGAGATGACAAAGAGGAGGTACAGCACCCGGCTGAACAATGGGTAATGTAAACCTGAGAGTGGGGAGAAGAGAGGAATGAAAGGCAAGAAGCTGTGTCTTATGTTGGTGTATGGTATGACCTATGTGCAGCTTACCTCATACTGTTAGTAATGGAGATAATCCAAGGAGGCGGGGTTTTATGTGAGATATCAGCCTGCAGGGAGGTGAGAGAATAACCAAAGATGGGGAGCCTGGTTTAAAAAAAAATAATAATAAAAAATTAAAAATAATGACAGGCCGCAGCTTTGTTCCATTAGTGAAACATGACAGACCAAATGTGAAATGTTTTGTTTTTTTTCATTTCCTGTGGTTCTGAGTAAAATAGTTTTTTCTCCTAGAGTTGCCACAGTTCTGTTGCTTGGAAAATCAAAGGTCATAGGTGTTTCATCCATATTTCCAATATCTCCCAGGTCAGTTATGGATCCTTCTTTGTTTTAAGATGAATGCCAACACTTTTTCATCCAGATCTTTTGGCAACTTAAACCTACTCATGAAGCGGGTACACCATCCTGGTGATGCAACAAAATTTTCAATGCCTGGTACAATACAATACAATACATCTCTAGCCATTTGTAAGGCACTCACCTTTCCTCGTTCCACCAGCAGTTCTCTACCATCTGCAGAGCCTAAGCTGAGACTTTCCATGCCTTCTGAGTATGATGTGCAGGGCTCTATAACTCAGTGCTCCCTGCACATTGAACATATATATGCCTACGCAGTTCGTTTCAGAACGGTCTAAAGTGGCTTTCATTAACAGCCTCCTTTCCGGGAAGGCCCTGGCATGGGCTACTCCCCTCTGGGGCAGCAAAGACCCAGTCACAGATAACATCACCACCTTCTTCGGTGAATTCTGGTCCGTCTAGAGGAACCACCCCGGGCGTCTTCTGCTTGCGCCAAGGGGACTTGTCTGTCGGTGACTATACGGTTCAGTTCCATACACTAGCTTCTGAGCTAGCCTGGAATGCAGCCGCCTTGGTTGCAACCTTTAAGAAGGGACATTCTGGACACATTAAAGACTCACTGTCTGCAGGAGACTTGCCGTCTTCTCTGAGTAGTCTCAGCTCTCTGGCCACTCGGATTGAAATCCGGTTCTCTGAACGTTCTGAGGAGCAGCGTCTTCAACAAGTGCAAGTCAGGACCCCACGTCTGCCCCGTTGGGCTCCTGTCTTCCAAAGACCACCTCAGTCGTCTTCCGTGTCAGCTGCATAGGATACTATGCAGGTGGATAGAGAATGTCTGTGTACTCAAGTGTGTTCCCGACAAAGGCAAGAGAATCTCAGTCTCTATTGTGCCAGCCTGGAGCTTTTTTTTAAGACTGGTCCAGTCTGTCCTCAACGTTTTGGAAACGCATGCACCTAGGGCTCCTGGGAGAAGCGCCCCTAGGTGAGAAAAAAGCTTCTCCAAGTCTGAATGTTCCTGTTCTTCTCAGTTGTGGAACAAGTGGTCCAGTTCAAGCTTCACCCTTCCTGGACACCCTGGTCTCCCAGCATCATTTTCCTGTGAGAAGCCTTTGGTCATTTCTTCCGTCAGTGGGCAGACTGTGGTTCTATGTTCTTTCCCGATCCACGTCTTCAGTCCTTTTAGGTCTCCTGTGGTTACAACGACATGCTACTGAGCTCAACTGGCGTACCGGTGAGGTTCTTCACTGGGGACCGGAGTGCCAGTCTTGCTGTTTGGTGGTTCCTCATCACAGTCTCTTCGGTGTCCACGAAGCCAAGGGTGGGTCTCCCTGCCTTATACAAGGACTTTTCTGATGTCTTTTCAGAAAAGCAGTTACCGGCCCTATGACTGCCCAATAGACTTGATGCTGGGCATGTCTCCTCCACGAGGTCGAGTGTATGTCGGCTTATGTGAAGGAAAACCAACAGTAGGCCTTTATAAGCAAGTCTTCTTCTCCTGTCGGTGCTGGATTCTTGTTCGTGGCCAAGAAGGATGGCTCCCTCTGTCCATGTATTGATTACCGCAGTCTCAATAAAGTTATGGTGAAAAACCGCTACCTACTGCCTCTGATCACTGAACTTTTTGATCATTTACGTGGTGCCAAGGTTGTCACCAAGCTGGATCTGCGGGGGCATATAACCTTATCAGCATCCATGAAGGCGATGAATGGAAGACAGCCTTCAATACTCGAGATAGACATTTTGAGTACCTTGTTATACCCTTTGGACTTTGTAACGATTTTGATGACATCCTGGTCTTCTCTACGGATCTAGAGTCCCATTGGGCTTGTGTACGGCAAGTCGTCAGCCGCCTAAGCCCCAGTTGCCTTTATGCCAAGCTCGAGGAGTGACAATTTCATCAGAACAGTCTTACAATACATTACAGATACATTGGGGCACATTTACTAAGGGTCCGCAGACTGCATTTTCGTCGGGTTTCTCGAATTTTTCCGTTTTGCGCCACATTTAACTGGGGGTTTTGGCGCAAACAATCTGTGGCATGGCCCTCGGACAACCCAACTGATTCGGATTTAACATTGAAAATTGTGTTGCAAGCCATGCACTTACAATCACCTGGAAGAAGATGGTGAAGTCCAGAGGACCTGAGCTGGCAAGCGACACATGCAGGAAATTGGATGCACAATCTTAGTGAATCGCGGCAGCTCCGAATCCTTGTCGGACAACGCACCTCAGGAATCGCGACGGGACAGTTAAGTAAATGTGTCCCATTATCTCTGACAAGGGATTACAGATGGATCCTCCCAAGTTGTCTGCAGTACTTCAGTGGCCTCGCCCAGCAGGACTTCATACTAGCCCGAGGTTCCTTAATCTTCTCCTTTTCTATGTGTTACGAGCGTTTAGAAGGCGCTAGGCGACATGGTAGGCATATACAAAGATAATTTAATTGATAAAACTTAAAAAGTACATAAAAAGTAAAGTAAAAAGTAAAAAAGTGTCATGTCCTCTCCCTTCATCTTAAACCTGTTAGCGCAATGACCTTCTATGTCCGACTCCAATCGGCTTCCGTAGCTTTAGTTCCCAACCTAAACCTAAGTTTGACCCCAATCGGCTTCCGTAGTTGTCGTTTCCAACCTAAACCTTTTTGACTCTTCCTCACTACTTGTAGTTTCCAGTGATCATCGCGCGCATCTCAGACAATAAAAAAAGATACTCAGGTTCCGTAATGCAAAATAGTTTTTGTCCATAATAAATTTGTTACTATTTTATGATCTTAATCCATACACACACATAGCGTAATATAATGTTTTTATTGATTTTGTCGTAAAAAAAAAAAGAAAAAACTCTTTATGATGCATACTGCAAACCGGAATTTGTCATGTTTGTTAACCCTTTATGTACTGTTCACAAATTGCTATAAATATCTATTTTTATCACTTTATTAACTTTTCATATACCTACCAAGTCATCTAGTGCCTTCTAAATGCTCGTAACACATAGAAAAGCCACAAGTATGGTACCACAGGACCGGCTCTTCCGTTTTGGAGAAAAACCTTTCCTGAGAGCGTGGCTGCAGGAGGACGCCAGTAAAAATTACACGTGCTACCTAGAGTTGTGCCTTTCCGTACAACCCTGTCAGGTTAGTGGTTCTAACACTTCACCATTGTCTAATAACTCAAGGAAGATACTACACTATAGGAGTGCCTTTTTCTCCATCTCTTTGAGTCATCCAGTGGTTCCTGGGCTTCACCAATTACTACTAGCAGTTCATACCACATTTCTCCTCCCTTGTATTCCCCATTGTGGTGCTGACCAAGAAGAACGCCAATTTTAAGCTCTGGCCTCCGGCAGCTGAAACTCTTTCACTTAGCTGAAGACTGCCTTTGCATCTAAGAAAAAAAGGAAAAAAGTTTTTCAGCTCACCTAAGAATTCAATGTTGGTAGCGGTTCGTGGCTGCACAGACACCTGGGTTGGGGAACCAGGAAATAGTTGCAACCAGGATATAACCCATTTCATTGAGTATTTGAACTCCAACCACTTTAATCTCAATTTTACTTTTTCCCTGTCCACCACCTCCATTCCGTTTTTGGATGTCGAACTAATTGGTGACATTACCACCGGCCATATTCGGTCTAACCTATACAGAAAACCCACTTCTGGCAACACTGTTTTGTATGCCACCTCATGCCACCCTCCACACATTATACAGAATTTACCCAAAGGTGAATACACCCGGGCGAAACGAATTTGCTCTAACAACCTCTTTTACGAGGAAGTGGCTAAACATACCACCTCTAGACTTAGAGCCAGAGGTTACCAAGCCAAATCTCTCACCCATATTTCCTCGGCCCTACATAAAAAAACCAGACAGGAGGTGCTAAAAGAGACAACCACAAGAGACATTCTAAAAGAGACAACCACAAAAATAATACCAACACTCCTGGCCCCATCACTTTTAGTACCATGTACAGCCCACAATATAATGATGTTATTCACATCATAAAAAAGCACCTGCCTATTCTACATCAAGACAAAATTCTATCTGAGGTACTGGATAAAGGAGTTCGTTATGTCTCTAGAAATGCCCCATCTTTGGGCAAAATCGTAGCTCCTAATCTGTTCACCTCCTGCCATGCTAAATCCACATGGCTTCAATATAAGGGGAGCACTACATGTGGCCATATTCGGTGTAACATTTGTAAATATATTACAAAAACCCCTATTTTTTCCTCTTTTATTACTAAAAAAACTTTCCCCATCCATACTCTCCTCAACTGCACTAGTGACCATGTCGTATATCTAGCATCCTGCTCATTATGCAACGTGCAGTATGTAGGTTGCACTATTAGACCACTTAAGAAACGCATTGCTGAACACATTAGCGGTGCTACTAAACATCAACTTACCTTGTCTTCAGGTTTGTCGGGGCTCTCAAAACATTTCCTAGAGGTACACCATGGTGATGTCTCTACATTATCTGTTATTCCTATTGAACGCACACCCCGCCCTCGTAGAGGAGGAGACTGGACCAGACGGCTACGATCCCGTGAAGCCTTCTGGATCCTCTCCCTCCAAACAAGATTCCCGCAGGGTTTAAATTTTAAGAATGATTTGATGTATCTTTATTAACGTACTATTTTGGGTTCTAAAAATCCAGTTACTTTGTCTTATTGTTCTTTTTTCATGTAAACTGTTTTTGCTGCTGCGTTCACTTGCTCCGCCCTGTTTTATCATGTGACTCCTCACATATGTTTAAATAGCTCTTATTCATTCCATGCGTCAGGCTACGACTAAGGGCGCTCTCCCGCCCGAAACGCGTCAGGTTTTTCTTTCTCATGGACGTCCTATGATGTTTTTAATATGTGATTTTTTTTCTAATAAAGTGGACTTTTGTATCTAATTTTGCCTTCCGTTGGAAGCTCGACTACACCTTTTTCTTTTGCCTTTGCATCTGCTTTCGTTCTCACCTGGCCTGATACTGCAAAATCGTTCCTGCTATAGGTTGACACCTCGTCCGTTAGTGCTGGAGCTGTTCGGAACCAGATGGGGCCAAAGGCCGAACTCTTACCTGTGGATTCTTCTCTAAGGCCTTCTCTACTCCAGTGGCCCTTCAGCAGCTTCCTCCTGGCAAGACCTACGTCCGAGGATATTAATTTGGGGACATTGCTGTCGTGTTGCTAGGTATCCTGGGGTTTCCTCATTTCCCATTTCTACTGGTGGCCAGATCTGGTCAAAGATGTACAGGATTTTGTGGGCTCCTGCATTTCCTGTGCCCGAAACAATCCATCTCGTCGCAAACCTGCTAGTCGTCTTCTGCCATTACCGATAACCAGCTGCCCATGGACTCACGTGGCTATGGACTTTATCATAGATCTTACACCTTCCTCTGGTAAAACCATTATCTAGGTGGTAACTGACCAGTTCTTCAAGATGTCCCTCTTTGTTCTTCTGCCAGGTCTGCTGTCAGCCTTGCCAGCCTGTTCTTCCTCCTCATATTCAGGCTGCATGGAATTCCTCAGCACATCGTCTCAGACCGTGGAGTTCAGTTTGTTTCCAAGTTCTGGCGGTCCCTGTGCAGTCATCTTCAAGTGAAGCTGGATTTCTCCTCTACCATCAGCAGTGGACATGTAGTGAGAGTTGAACAGCCTCTGGGCTGTTACCTCCGCCGTTTTGTCTCTGCCGTCAGGACGACTGGTCCACTCTGTTGCCATGGGCAGAATTTACCTACAACTCCTTGAACTCTGAATCTGTTGGTCCTGCTCCCTTCTTCATTGTCTATGGACAGCACCCATGCCCTCCTCTTCCTCTTCCTGTGCCTTTGGTCATTCCTGCTGTGAAAGAGTTGGTCCAAGATCTCAAGTCTATCTGGGAGCAGATTCGACTCACCTTGCTACAGGCTTCTGCTCGAACCAGATTTTCTGTTGCAGGGTCTCCCACTTTTCCCAGCTTACCAGCGCCTTAACGGTCATAGTACTGTATTCTAGCTACTTATGCCTAGCAATCCGTGCCTGAAGAAGGTCTGATGTTATAAGACCGAAACGTTGCATTCATTTGGATTGCTGATTCACTTTAATAAAGCCGAGTTTCTTCTAACATATTCTGCTCGAACCCAGGCCGACAAAAAACACAGGAGGAGTCTTGGTCTAGGATTAGAAGTATTGGGATCCATTTCTTTCAGGAGAGAAAAAAAAGACTTTAAACTAGAATGCCATTTGTATGATCAAATTCCAGAATATGATGACATGACTATGCTTGGATAGAGCAGCCTGTCTTAAGTCTCAATATGTACTGTACACACTGTTGTATACGTACTGCATTACTGCACATGTATAGGAAAACAACATATGCCGTAACACATGTGCACACAATACAGTGAGAATATTATTTTTTTTCCATTCTATGTACTGGGAAGCTGAATTTTTTTTTAAAATGCTGTGAAATTGAAAAAACAAATATGCACCTTTTTCTTGTAGGCTCTGTTTTTATGCCTTTCGATGTGTCCTACAAATGGCGCCTACAAGTCTAAAATCACTTTTTGGAGAAAGGAAGATGTGTCCCTTCTTCCTGCTTTCAAATTGACGGTTTCAGGACCTTGGAGGACCTTAAAATGTCCTGAAATGGCTCTTGTGTACATGTGTATTGAGAGCAGGAACAGATGTACAAGGATTTCATGGGTGAAGGTCCTTCTCAATATAAAATTTGGTGTGTTGGTTTGGGTATTTGGGAACAAAAAAATATTTTGTCCAAAAAAAGTCTTAATTTTGCCCTACTCTGACGCTAATAACTTTTTTATGCTATGGTATATGGAGCTGTGTTTGGTGTCACTCTCTGCGTGATAAGATGTTTTCAGGGACTATATGACCTTTTAATCACTTTTTATTTCAAATTTGCATGTGGCAAATCTGTGCCAGTGCCAGCACCAACCACAGATGTTACCACTGGCTCAATGGTGTATATATAATTTTTTTATGGACAATGGGGATTGAAAAGAATAGGAAACTGCTTCAACTGCACACTGCTGCCATTCTGAAGGAGTACCAGCCCCCCTCGCGCACAGTGCATACTTTATGCAGCCGGGCACTTAAGAAGTGCACTCAACTCTCCACCTCCTCTCAGCCTGTGGTGCATAGCTACAGTATGCTGCCGCAGTTCTAACAAACTCTCCCACGAGGAGTTGTGGCTGCCTATTCCATTGCTACAGTATGCAGCCGCCGAACACTGCTTCCATTCTGCTCCCTCACAGCCAGGAGCCGTGGCTCCCTCACACTCCCTCCACTCTGCTCCCTCACACCCAGGATCCACAACCGCCAAACATTCCCACCATTCTGTTGTCTCTTATCCAGAAGGGCGCGGCTACATACTTCGTACCTGCAGCACAGTAACACTCCTTCCCTCCTACTCCCCCACACCAAGAGGCCCTGGTAAGAGTGCTGCGCTGGAAACGTATTTATTTAGTGCTGTGGTGCTGGGTCTGACGGCACCACAGACCACATGTATGCACTGCTGCCGCGTGTCTGACTGGGGCTACCGCACCAATGACTGTGACAGTGTGTGATACGTGTACCGGATTATACCGGCTTATACACGAGTACATACAGTAAATGACGTATCACTGTAATCGTAGTGATCTATAGAATAAAAATAGAAATTTTTTTTTAGGAAGAACGTCTCGGGTAAAAAAAAATACTTGCTCTATTGGTGTAAAAACAAGCATATTGCCTCGTACAAACAGGACATCCAGATCAATGTTGGAGAAATTAATGAAGATGGAGAGCAACTCAATTTATTGCTACAAGAGGGTCTGCATAAGGGTCTAGTGAAAGAATAAGAGATTATCTGTATGTGAAATTTCCTGTCACTCCAATTTTTAACTCTTTACCTAAATTGCACAAAGAGATTTTCCCCCCTGCCACTATGTCCAGTTTTAGCAGGGAAAGGGAGAAAAAATTGGGTAATAGCTGAATTACCATCTTCAGCTTCTCACCAAAGTTACTCCCAATTTCATCAGAGATACCAAATATTTTCTACAAATTTTGAATCAAATGCCCAACATAGATTCAGCTCTGTATCCATCCATCCCACACCAATTAGGTTTTAGAACCATGCATAATAAGACACTACCAACTCATGGATGCACATAAAAGCCTGACCAGAACCTGGTGGAATATCCGCAGTTTAGAGGAATACAAAAAACTCCACATGGTCCCTAGGGGACTTAGGGTTCAGATTTTTCCCTCTTGGGAAGTTGATGGTGAATTCAAAACGGTCTGGGAGACAGGCCTACATCGGTGCTCTACCATTTTGCTCGACCTATTATTAAAACACGATTATGATTTACTTCAGCATACTAAAAATGAAATTCGTGCCTTAGAATCCAAGTTAACTACATTTGATCAAACATCATTAGTTCAGCCATTTCAAACAAAATTGAAGGACACTATAGACAAATACGAAAAAGACATTATTCAAAAGAAACGTGATAAGTTTGGGAGAGATAGAACCGATTATGAAAAGAAAGGTGTACAAGTGGACGCATAAAGGCAATATGAGGAGGCCCACTAGACGCATGACCACGCAAGGTGCAGACAGGGAACAATCTTCGAGCGATTTTTTTTATCCTCAGACGTAAGCGAGGCAGAAGGCGACCCAGGAAGAGACTCCCCCAACATCAGGAAAAGGGGTTTACGGAATCGGTGGTCGCTGAACTACAAGAGGGACCCACAGCGCCACAAGCAAAACAACCAATAAGGGAAGGTAGGGAAAATCTGGAAATTATTAACCTCTCTACATATCAATTGTCTGATGTTGAGCGATCTGTTTTAAGCAAAGGTTTAAATTTCTCCCCCATGCAAAGATTGGACAAGTTTATTTTGGTTAAGGATATTTATCTTTACTGTAGACAGCTCTGTTTCAAACTGCTTTACCATCAACCATCAATTATTGATGTACTTTCGGATGTGGATCGGAGGACCTTCATGGATCTTATGGACTTACTCCGGGAAAACGAACAAGATCAAGGAGATGCAACAGGTAGGCCACAATTCACACTCCGTACCCCCTCCCAGGCTACCCCTAACTTACGCTTATTCCCAGCAGTACAGATCTTCTTTGACTGCATGGTCCGGGATATCCGAGATCTGAAGGAAGAACCATGGACACACGAAAACCTGACCAGAATTGAACGTCAAGCTATTACTGACCTACGTAATAATAATAATTTTATTATTAAAGAGGCGGATAAGGGGGGGAACGTGGTGTTGTGGCCTACTGATTTGTATATCCTGGAAGCTAAACGACAGCTGAGTAACCAACGCTATTATTCCTCTTTACCTTCAGATCCCACTACCATCTTTAAAACCAAATTTGATCGGCTCGTCGAAGCAGCATGGAGACAGGGTATCATCTCTCAACGAGAAAAAAACTTTCTCACTGTAAAAATTCCAGTAACACCTACCTTCTACATGTTACCTAAGGTGCACAAGACCCTACAAAATCCCCCAGGTAGACCTATCGTGGCGGGGATAGGCGGGCTATCTGAGAAGGCTTGCATTTATATTGATTTTTTTCTTCAGGAACGTGTCACGAAATTGACCTCATATGTGCGAGATTCCTCACATCTAATTAGCAACAATTGAACAATTGAAACTGGCGACCATGGAAGGAGAAATTTGGATCGTTTCCATGGATGTGGAGTCACTTTATACCAACATTCTTCATGAGGTTGGTATAGATGCGGTGGCTTTCTTTCTTAAACAGGATAAGAGGGGCGATGAACGACATCACACGTTCTTGTTAGAGCTTCTGAGTTTCGTCCTGAGGCATAATTACTTTGTCTTTGATCGCACGTATTACAGGCAGGTCTCGGTTACCGTGATGGGTGCTCGCTGTGCTCCTTCCTATGCCAACCTATTCATAGGTTGGTGGGAGGAGACCAGCGTGTACCCATCCGGGCCCTTCCAGCGACATGTCGTCGGTTGGTTCCGCTATATTGACGACGTGCTCGTTTTCTGGAGGGGCACACTCGAGACCTGTCAAGCCTTTGTGGACGAACTCAATGCCAATCCCTGGCAGATTCATTTGACACCGGTTTTCTCCCAAGCAGAAGTCAGTTTCCTGGATCTACATATCTCTATTCACCAGAGGAATGTGGAGACCACGCTCTACAGGAAAGAGACCGCAACGAACAGTTTGCTGCATTACAAAAGTTTTCACCCCCATCATCTAAAAAATGGGATACCGATTGGCCAATTTTTGCGAATTAAGAGAAACTGTACAACACAAAAGGAATTTACTCGACATGCAGAGGAACTGACTCGGAGATTCAAGGAACGAGCCTACCCTAAGAAAGTAATATCTAAAGCATATATGCGGGCTAAAAAAACCCCTAGGAAAGACACCTTTGCTTCAAAACCTAAAGCCTTGGAGAGCAAGCCTTGCCTCATAACACCTTACCATAACCAGTGGTCTGACATCTATAAATTGTTACACAAGAACTGGGGGATTCTCAGAAGTGACCCACGATTGGAGTTACACATCTCATCCGGGCCCAGAATGATAGCCAGACGAGCGAGAAACTTACGTGACAATCTGACTAGAAGTCATTTTCAGAGACCCTCTAGAGCTTTGGGTCATGGACAGCGACTGGTGGGCTCGTACCCATGTGGGGATTGTACTGTATGTCCCCTTATTCTGCGCGGGACAGAATTTGTGAATCCTGCCAACTCTAAAAAGATCCAACTGCGGTCCTACATCAACTGCCGATCTCGCAACATCATCTATGGTTTATTGTGCCCATGTCCAAAACTTTACGTGGGACAGACTGGCCAAGAGCTACGTAAGAGAATTCAAAAGCATGTTTCGACCATCAACAATGCGACACAAGATGCTTCAAATGGGAAGCAACTATCTACAGTAGCAAAACATTTCCTCCAAGCCCATCGGGGAAACCCAATGGGCTTACGAGTGGTGGGTCTGGACAAATTTCAACAGACTATACGTGGTGGTGATGTCACGCCAGCACTTCTGCGTTTAGAGGCAAAATGGATTTTTGATCTGACATCCTTGGCTCCGGATGGGATAAATGAGGACATGCTGTTCTCGGGTTTCTATAAGAAATAAAGGAATTGAATACACTCATCTACTATGCTCCAAGGAGGTATGATACTTCTGGTTTTTCAGGTTCTATTTTCTGTGCATCACTTCTTCACGTCTGGTCATCCTTTTTTGTTTGGTTTTTGACCCTTACTAGGCTTGGCACATTCTTGCACATTTGCTCACGGACCTTCCATCCGGCACTGCTCCTACTAACACCAGTTGTTCTTGGTGGCACTCGCTCACTTATGTACTCATTATTACGCTACACCCGACCCTGGGTTTCTTCACTTTTACCCCTCACGTCTCCTCTCTCTTTTCTTCATTTACTTCACTTTCCCAATCCCCTCTTTCCACACTTACCTCCATCACCTTCACTTCACCTTATTTTACTCACGACCTCAACATTTATCATTAGTCGTACACTCTACTCACGGGCCACTCTGGCTTTTCCTTTCTTTTCTTTTCTTTACTCTTCTCTGTTTCCATTCCTTCTGGCTAGGAACTCTGCCATCAAATATTATTACTCAATATATCTCTTATTTATTTCCATCCGCTTTTTTCCTCTAACTTAAGGCCATCGTCATAGAGTCCAATCATCTCCCATTTTCTCATGCTATCCATCCACTACCTATATGTTTCCTCGCCCGTCAGCCTACTCACCTTGTCCTTCCTGACGTACAGGGGCAAAAGAAGCAAGAACTTTGACCACTTGATAAATTTATTAATAGGAATAGGTGTCCGTTTATCCTGTCATCATGTGTATATATATATGCGCTTCCAAGTGTATGTGTGTCACGGGTGTCTGTGCATGGGCCCATGCGTGTGAGTGCAGGGTATGAATGAACATGTTTGCTTATGTATTGTATCATATCTATGCATTATCGTTATTCAGATATTTATTTATTGATATTTCTCATTATATAATATTCATATCTATGCCAGGTTTTACACTTACTTAGTATTATTGTTATTTAGTTATTTAGATATGTATTTATTCATTTATTGAAGTTCCTCACTATATAACATTACCATTATGAATTAAAACTATGCACTTTAGTTTCTCGACATCTGTCCAGCTGTACTATTGCACTGACACTTTGATTGTATATCCATTAGCGTTTACACTGCAGACGCACACATCATATTTTATTTTATTTTATTCCATTTTTTGTCTTGATCGATACAAATACACATTTTTCTATTCTTATTACCTATTGGCTGGCGACATTGATGGAACGGGTATCTCTTACACTTTTTGCCCTGCCGACATGCGCACGCGCGAGCACATACGTCACCGGAAGTGACGTCACTCCATCATGTGTCTCGCCCTCGGCTTGCCGGCACGGACGCCGCCATGACACCAGGGCTACACACCGGCAGCGCTTCTCTCATTACAAACAGGTACTTATACACGGACACTACACCTTTTGGGCACCCCTGAGGAAGCCGCCCTTTGCGGCGATACGCGTGGGGCACTTTTCGGACTCCCTCTGGACCGTTACTTATCGGGTAATTTTTTGCTTCCCAGACTTTTATGCAGCAGTTTGCCAGTCATCCTCTACCTTCACTTGATATCCTTTGTCTGTTTCACTGTTGTTTATTATGTGCATTTTGTCTGCTGCTACTGGGGCATACCAGTTATTTCTCCATTTTAGGGCAGGTCCTAAAGGGGTCCTTTTGTAGGTTGTAAGCCATTATTGCATGACTGCACCTGCTATGTCTTCACCACGAAAGCAGTTGTCCTGCTTTTCGTGTTTTTAATTGTTTTTATCGTTTGTCCAATTGAGTTTCCTATGTCTGCATTTATAAATAAAGGATTTACTTTTTCTTAGCTACTTGACACATGGCTTTGTTTTCAGTATCCATAATAAGACACTACCAACTTTAGATGGCAGGGTATCGAACTGGTTACCGATTAGAGGTGGTGACCATGTTAAAAAACTTTATAGCAGAGAGTCTTACTGGATTTTCATATTGCAAACATGTCAACCCCAATGTATTAACCTGAGGCAAGACCTGATCCTTTGCTATTTAATGTTATAGATTTTCAATGTATATTTAATATGAATTGATATGTACTTGTATGTCCATAATAATATGTAGTTTCCATAGTATTGTGTTTTGTATTGTATATGTTTTGTTATTGTTTCGCATTCATACCTTGTATCTGGATTTGTTTTCCACATTTTATCGAGTGAGCCAATGGATCATGTGACCACAGATTTGCTAGACCTTGACAAAAACACCTCTGTTGAAACGTTAGTCTTGTTTTAATTATCATTAAATAAAAATTAATCGTTTTACTATATTTGGTGGCTTGTTTCCTGTATGTATAGGGCTTATAAAACTTTAACCTCTGAGTAGTATCAGACATAGAGTGCTAGGATTTAACACTCAGGGGGTCATTTACTAAGGGCCCGATTCGCGCTTTCCCGACGTGTTACCCGAATATTTCCGATTTGCGGCGATTTCCCCTGAATTGCCCCGGGATTTTGGCGCACGCGAACGGATTGTGCCGCATTGGCGCTGGCATGCACGCGACGGAAATCGGGGGCGTGGCCAAACGAAAACCCGCCAGATTCGGAAAAACCGCCGCATTTAAAAAAAAAATCTGTCGCGGAGCTTGCACTTACCTTCACTTAGCCCGGCTCGGTGAACTCCAGTACGTTCCGATGCTTTTTAGCGCAGCAGCGCCACCTGGTGGACGGCGGAGGAACTACCTTAAAGAATCCTGGCCGGACCTGAATCCAGCACAGAGAACGTGCCGCTGGATCGCGAATGGGCCGGGTAAGTAAATCTGCCCCTCAGTGTTCGATATATATCAGATACGGAGCTGTAACTAACAGCTGACACCCCAGTGTAACAGCCTCAGTCGGAGTGAGCTCGGATCATGGGTGTTTAACCAAACTGCCTGCTGGGGGACCCTCCCCCACAATCTGTTAATAAATAAAAAATAAATTAATAGAAATGGCCATAATCCCCATTAATACATAAAATGACATAATGTGAATTAAAGTCAAAATCATGACACAACCCCACACATATAGTCTCAACGTCTGTAATAACCAGTAGAATACAAATAAATAATTATTGAATCTGCATAAGCACTATTAAAAAACTTAAAAACCTGCCCAAAAATTATGATTTTTACCTATTTCATCTCACAAAAAATGCAATAAAAAGTGATCAAAAAACATATCTACTCCAGAATGGTACTGGTGCAGAATACTTGATGTCCTGCAACAAACAAGCTATCAACCAGCTCCGTAATCAAAGACCCCCTTACCCGCTCCATAGAAAACAGTGGCGCATGGCAGCACACACATTGAAAGATCATGCTCTATCTTAACCCGGGTATGCTGCGGAATGGTGTCACACAAATTTCATTAAAAACAATAATGATCCCCAAAAAAGTCAATTCTGCATTGAACATTGAAAACCGATGTTCAATTAAAAAAATTATGCTGGATACGTGGGCAGGCTGCTGGCTATGGGGGAAGGCTGCATACAGGGAGAATGCTGGGTGGCTATATACTGGGGAATATATAAACAGGGGGAGGCTGTAACCAATTCATTTTTCGCCCTAGGCTTATACTGAAGTCAATAGGTGTTTTGTGGTAAAAGTAGGGGTCTTATGGGGGGGGGGGGGCTTTTGCTCAAGTATATATGGTATAGGGGTAAACTTTAATAGGGTTATAACTTATATGTTTGATAAATCAAATCCCCTCCCAAAGCTAGACCCAAGTTAAATAAAAATGTAAAAGATACCCACTTTAATCATTTTTTTACACAGTTAAGATATAGTGGATACATAGAGGAACTATAACCTAATAGAAAAAGAATATTCTTACAAAAACACATAAGGTCTGGTCTTGAATAGACTGTTTTTTTTTTAATATCAACATTTCTTGTTCTAAGAAGTGATCAAAATAAGGTATGGCCTCAAATAGACTTTTTCTTAATATCAACATCTCTTGTTGTAAAATTACTTTCCGTATTTTTCGGACTATAAGGCGCACAAAAAATCATTTGATTTTCTCAGAAATCAAATGTGCGCCTTATATATGAATCATACTTGCAGACAACAGTTGCCTTGAACTGTGCACAGGTCTGCAACCTGCTGGTCATACATCCTTATAATCAGGTGCGCCTTATAATCCGGTGCGCCTTATATATGAACCTAGATGTTTTAGCAGGCATTTATTGATGGTGCGCCTTTTAATCCAGTGCGCCTTATAGTCCGAAAAATATGGTACATGAGATAATCATATGCGTTCATGCACCCATTCAAATGAATATCACCCTGTATACTCAAAATTTGTGGAGGTTTCCATCTGTTATGAGCAAAGATATGGCTTTTAACCCCTTAACAACCCTGGACATAAATGCACGTCCAGATGGGGGTATATTTCCCGTCCCTGGACCTGAAATACGCCCTGCAATGATGTCACCATGACTGTCAAGTCACAGAGTGGGAAAGAAGTTAAAACAAAAGTGTTAAAAAAAGTTCAAATTAAAAAAAATAAAAAGTAATAAAAGTACTTTAATGCCAAGGCCTTTTTCATTTTTCACTCCCCACCTTCAAAAATCTATAACTTTTTATTTTCCCATGTACAGAGATGTGTAAGGGCTTGTTTTCTGCGTAACAAGTTGTACCTCATAGTTACAGGTATTTAATATTCTGGGCTAGGATCTTACAGCTTTCACTCTGCACCCCAAATGACATGTCTACTTTATTCTTTGGGTCGGTACGGTCATGGGGATACCAAATTTGTATAGGTTTTATAATATTTTCATACATTTACAAGAATCTTGTAAATCTTCTGGCACTAATAACATTTTCATACTTTGGTGTAAGGAGCCATAGAAGGTACTTTAACCCTAGGTTGTCTGATTGATCCTACCATATATTGCCATACTACTACTACTGTATGGTAGTGTATGGGGATTTTCCCCTTCATTCATTACAAAGTGCAAATCACACATTGTAATGAAGCATAGTAACTGTAAATTACATGGATGTGTGTGAGTTCAAATACCAACGGGAACAGATGAGCTCAAATTTCTGGGGACACTTCCTATTGACATACATTGATCAATAGTGTGGGATAACGCTATTAATTTATTAATTAGCACCATCCATTGATTCAGGGGAGGGGGTTCCCGATCTTTCCAGGACAAAGTATAGGACAGTATGTCCAGTATAGGACAAAGCGGAAAAATATCTTGTCATAGTGGCCATGGATCACATCCTTTAGTATACCCAAAAGACAAACCTGCGGGACATGAGCAGCGACGGAGGAGGTAAGTACACATTTATTAGTTTTAAATAGCTCGCCCTAGCCCCTAAATTATTTCTTAATCTCGGATGACTCCTTTAACCTCTTAACACTAGTATGTCATGGAGCAATTTAGGGAGTATGAATATGGATCTTGGGCTGAGCCCCTTTCATATACAAGCAGTCCCCGGGTTACATACAAGATAGGGTCTGTAGGTAAGTCGGAACTGTATATTTTATCATTCTAATCCCAGCCAGAACTTTTTTGGTCTCTGTGACAATTGGATTTTAAAAATGTTGGGTTGTCATAAGGATCAATATTAACACTAAAGCTTCATTACAGACGCCTGTGATAATTGTTATAGCTGCTTATTGTAGCCTAGGACTAAAGTACAAGAAATTACCAATATCCAGAGGTCCGTTTGTAACTAGGGGTCGCATGTAAGTCGAGTGTTCTTAAGTAGGGGACCGGCTGTATGCCATACATACCATGCATAATGCAGCAGTAAAATGCCAGCAGCAAAGCCGCCGGTGGCATTTAGTTCACCCTTTCTCGGCTTTTCACAAAAATAGTATTAAAAAAAAAAAAAAAAAAAGATAAACATTTTCATTATCACCACATCCCAAAATGCAGTGAACCCTGCAATGGAAAATGGACCCCAAATATCTGAAACATCACTTTGCACTCATTTTGCAACATTTTTTACAGAAAAAATTAAATAGAAAATGATCAAAAGGTTATACAGTCCCATAAATGATTTAATTGTAAACGCCATCACATCCTTCAAAATGTGAAGCTTCATAGACCACAGTATAAAAAAAGTTATTGGCGTCAATGTATGGAAAAATGAAGAATGTTTGTTTGTTTTGTACAAAAGGTTTTAATTTTTCAAAACCTAATAAAATTGTATTGACCATAATTTTTAATATCTAATTTCAGATTGATTTTTGCCGAACTCTAAATCAAGAATACACTGGCAAAGTCTGAATCCAAATTCTGATCCTGACTGTGAATTTTCAGTTGATCCTTATGTTATAGTTGGCAGAAGAGTTTTTGACTGCCATCTTGGAAAAGATTGGTCTATTTCCAAGGCCAGGAAACATAAAAAAAGAATTTGAGAGAAGACAGGTAAGAAGTGGTGACAGTAGCCAGGGCAAAATGCTGCACATAAAGGGTTTATCCCATAATACACTTAACCTGTATATAAGGCAGAAGTGCCTGACTAATGTGTGAATGTAGATCCCCCATTGATTGTGAGAATGGGGACTATAAAGTTCACTTAAATTTTGCATCTTTAATGTTGTACTAGTCTGTGTGAAATTCTAGTTTTTGATTATTCTCAATTTTTTATAATTTCTCATCAAGATGGTTTTCCGTTTATCTTTTAGGAGGAAGAGGCAGGCATTTATAATGAGTGGCGTGCTGGCCCTTTCAGAAAGGTGACGGGGGGGAATGAGGTGACGGGGAAATGAGGACAGGTGAGTGGAGCTGCCAGGCCGGAGTGGGGGCACGGAGAGGAGCACAGGTGAGCCTGCGACCCGGAGCCTGGGTCATAGGAGCACCCATGACACAGCCCCAATTAGGAAAATAAAACATGGGTTATGGCTCTTAATATACAAGACCTTGGAATACCAAGTACATTTTAATATTATGTGAACTAAAAATTAAGTTTATGCAACATCAATCTAAAGAATTTGATGTTGCTTTGCATTGATTAATACTAATAGTTCCTGGATCAGCTAAGTTGTGGAAAGCAGTGTCATTGTTATATGAATTCCTTATAGAAAAGATTTGAGCGGCATGGGCTGACAGGTCAGTGCCGCTTGCTTCTACCCGGAGCGTGGCGCGCTCCAGGTAGAGGCTAGCCCGGGCGAGCAGGCGGGTGGACGGCGCATAAGCCACGCTGTCCCCGCTGTACAAGGAACGGTGGAGTGGCTACCCACTGGCGTAAGGCTAGCCAGGGCGAGCAGGCGGTTGTGACGGCGCATAAGGGCCTGTATAAGGGCCGGTGGAGTTTATATAAACCAAAATTGAACACACAGGGATAAGTAGCAATGCTACAATAATCATGCAGCATCTATCAAAGTAAAATAGTGCCACTTCCCTATGATGGGTATATTCCATCGGGTTTGTTGGGAAACATACATATAACCTATTGTTCAACCCTCAATAAAGAGGGATGAAAAACCAACAAAAACTACAAAGAAACGTAATAAATAGTATCAAATGCAAATTTTATTAAGTAAAAAAATAACACACTGGTTAAAAATTATCCCACTCCAAAGGGGACACAAGCAAGAGTTGCATCACAGGCAACAGATCAAAACATTCAATGCTAAATGTAAACAAATATAGACATCAGTGGCCATGTATAGATGTAAAATGGTGCTGTTGGGAAGCATGGGAGATATCGAGTCATATTACCTAAACAGAATACACAATTTGTAAAGCTTACCCATGTTGATGTGATCGTTGCCCGAGATAGCAGCAACCCCGACGCGCGTTTCGGCTGATAGACAGCCTTTGTCTGGGGGTGCCGCAGTCAGTGCTGCTTGCTTGTACCCGGAGCGTGGCACCCTCCAGGTAGAGGCTAGCCAGGGCGAGCAGGTGGGTGGACGGCGCATAAGCCACGCTGTCCCCGCTGTACAAGGAACGGTGGAGTGGCTACCCACTGGCGTAAGGCTAGCCAGGGCGAGCAGGCGGTTGTGACGGCGCATAAGGGCCTGTACATGGGCCGGTGGAGTGGTGACCCACCAGCGCAGGCTCGCCTGTGGATAGAAAGGATCTGGTATTTGAGAATGCAATCTCTAAATTATCAGCTTGCTATCAAGTATTAGCCATTTAGGCTCCTACAATAGTGCAGGGAATCTTTTGTCAGTGCATTAAAGGCACTCTTATATTAGTGTGTTAATTATACTTCTACTAGTCTGACTTTTCAGCGTATGTCCTCTTTAACAGCTACCGTATTTTCCGGCCTATAAGGTGCACCAAAAATCCTTTAATTTTCTCAGAAATCAAAGGTGTGCCTTATAGGCCGGTGCGCCTTATATATGAACTTATGCAGAAATGTACTACAGACAAGATGTACTGTACATTTACCAGTGTTTAATAGCTCCATCCCCAGAAATTTCCTGCACCTTCCCACACAGTATACAGGGTCCCTAGCTCCTGAAGTGCCCTGGCACCACAACTAACATTGTGCCCATCCTGCCCTCCGCTAGCACGGAGAGACCGGAGCTGACATAGTGCCGACCATGAGGCAATCATCATCATCAGTAAACAATCCCCCATACCTGACAGCCCTTTAACAGGGGAAAGAGAAGGAGCCACAGGGAACCCCACAGGAATAACACCCTGGCTGAGGAGGGAAGGAGAAGGGGCAGAGGAACACCGCTTAACCCCTGCTGCATCACCCTGCATTAACTCCCAGCAGCCCATACCTCTGAGATCGGAGCTCTCTGACACGCTGTAGACAAGTTTCCGAGGAAGTGTAGCTGGCTTGAACTGTGCACAGATCTGCCATCTGCTGGTCATTTTTAGGTACTGCATTTGATCCTGCGCCTTATACTCCAGTGCGCCTTATATATGAACCTAGATGTCTTAGCAGGCATTTATTAGAGGTAAAAAATATGGTAGTTTGAATACCTATTTGAATTAATATATTGAGTCTGTTTAAATATAAGCTACAGTATGTGCAAACTAAACCTTGAAGAGATTACTTCAATGTATGGCAGCAGCACCAAGGAACTGCAGAACAGCTTCTATTCCCTCGAAAAGGAGATGCTATACAACCATTAGGAGTTTAATACATATTCAATATATATTAAATAAAGATTAAATTTACTGTTTTGGTTTCCAAGGTTGCTATTGCAACCACATTGATCAGATACTGATGTTAAACGTTATTTCATAAAATTGGCAGACAATATTTTAGTGGGTCTTAATGTTTTATTTATTTATTTATTAGAGGTATGTGCAACTTAATATTCAAAGCTGTGAAGAATACAAAAAATTTAGTGCAAAAGTGCCAACATTTCTAAGAAACAGACCACGAGAATTGTTTGCACATGTGCTGAAAAGGTGGAAAAGTACACTTAATGCATCAAAAATCTCAATTCAAAGTGAGGAAAATGGCATTTACACTGTGTGCAGTTAATCTGTCCCTGAAACTAAATACTCTCTTGTATTGGGAGGAGTGCTGCCATCCTGCATGTGTGTAGACTGGAAAAAGTATATTATGCCATGCAAACATATGTGTGTGATTTTGCAATGTTCCCTTTGACAATGGGAAATAATTGATGCCGAATACAGGAACAACAATTTATTTGTTTTGGACAGTGAATTCATTGAAGGTGATGTTGGCTTAACCCCTTATCACCGACACTAGTTTTCAGCTCAATGACCAGACTCGATTTTTCAAATCTGACAAGTCTCACGATAATTGGTTATAACTTCGGAACGCTTTAACATATCCGGGTGATTTTGAGAATGTTTTCTCGTGACACACTGTACTTCATGTTAGTTATAAAATTTAAGTGATACTGGCCTAAATGAATGTATTTTTTCCCAAAAATTCCAGGTTCTAAATCGCAGGTCCATATGTTTTTTAACCATGTGAAACACTTAAGGGTTAATGGACTTAATAAGTGTTGTTTTACATACGTTGAGGGGGAAGTTTCTATAGTGGGGTATTTATGGGGTTTACTATTATTTAGGCCTCTCAAATCACTTGGAAGCTGAGTTTTCCCTCAAAATGTGAGTTTTGGCAATTTTCATAAATGAGAAAAATCGCCTAATTTCTGCACCTCATACATCCTAAAAAGTGAGAGGATGCATAAAATATCATCCCAACATAAAGCGACATTCCGTAAATGTAATTTATCAAGCTTTTTGGGTAGTTTTATCTTCCTATCTGAAAGCAGAACATTTCAAACTTGGAAAATGAAGAATTTTTACAAATTTTGCCAAATTTTCACTTTTTTTCAGAACGAATCGCAAAACGTATCACTAATTTTATAACAACATGAAGTACTGTGTCACGAAAAACATTCTCAAAATCACCCGGATATGTTAAAGCGTTCCGAAGTTATAACCAATTATCTGAGACTTGTCAGATTTGAAAAATCGAGTCTGGTCATTGAGCTAAACTAGTGTCGGTGATAAGGGTTAGCCAACACACTTCAATAATTCACTGGTCCAAACAAATAAATTGTTGTTCCTGTATTCGGCATCATTAAATTTCCCATTGTCAAAGGGAACATTGCAAAATCACACCACATATGTTTGCATGGCATAATATACTTTTTCCAGTCTACCACACATGCAGGATGGCAGCACTCCTCCAATCCGAGAGTATTTAGTTTCAGGGACAGATTACTGCACACAGTGTAATATTGGATTTTAAAAATGTGGGTTGTCATAAGAACCAGGATTAACAATAAAGCTTCATTACAAATACCTTTATTGTAGCCTAGGGCTCAAGTACAATAAATTACCCAACATAAAGCAGACATTCCGTAAATGTAATTTATCAAGCTTTTTGGGTAGTTTTACTTCCTGTCTGGAAAGCAGAACATTTCAAACTTGGAAAATGAAGAATTTTTACAAACTTTTGCCAACTTTTCACTTTTTTGCAGAACGAATCACAAAACGTATCACTTAAATTTTATAACTAACATGAAGTGTTTTGCGATTCGTTCTGAAAAAAAGTGAAAATTTGGCAAAAGTTTGTAAAAATTCTTCATTTCCAAGTTTGAAATGTTTTGCTTTCAGATAGGAAGTAAAACTACCCAAAAAGCTTGATAAATTACATTTACGGAATGTCGCTTTATGTTGGGATGATATTTATGCATCCTCTCACTTTTCTAGGATGTTATGAGGTGCAGAACTTAGGTGCGTTTTTCTCATTTATGAAAATTGCAAAACTCACATTTTGAGGGAAAACTCAGCTTCCAAGTGACTTTGAGAGGCCTAAATAATAGTAAACCCCATAAATTACCCCACTATAGAAACTTCACCCCTCAACGTATGTAAAACAACTCTATTAAGTCCATTAACCTTTAAGTGTTTCAATGGGTTAAAACAATATGGACCTGCGATTTAGAAAACTATGGAATTTTTTGGGAAAAACATTCATTTAGGCCAAAGACGTTCAGAAAAATTAAATATGAGAAACGCACTGCACGTTTGATGCCCCATTCCTCCGAGTGTACTGATACCACATATGTGGTGGTAAACTCTGTACAGGCGCATGGCGAGTATAGAATGAAGGAGGCGCATTCACTGCAGATTTGTATTGTCACATGTACGACTATACATTTTTATTTTTTTTGGTAATGCAAACATATGAGGGCTTATTTTTACGGAATGAGATACAATGTATAGATAATTCATTTAGGGGGTCTATAGCTTATTCATGAGATTTTATTAACTATTTCAAGGGGGACACAAAACAAATCATCAATTTTTATGTTGGATTTTTAGCATTTTTTTCCCCCCGCTCACCGTAATGTAAAAATTATATTTTATCTTTTATCTCTGCTTCACTACGATTGCGGTGATACCTCATTTATATAGTTTTTCTTATCTTGCTCAATTTTCCTGAGCAAAACCAATATTGGATAATATCGCATTGTTTTACTATGACAATTTTTATGCCATAACTTCTGTATTTTTTAGAGCATTTTTGTGATGGTGTTTGATGAAAAATTGTATATTACGGGAAGTTTTCGTAGTTTTTTTTTCATCGTTCACCGAGCGGGTTAATATTGATTTAGATTATTGTACAGATTAATACAGGACGCGGTGATACCAAATATGTATGTGTTTTTGTGTTTTATTTACTGTATTTGCATTTAGTGTTACGGGGAGATTATGGGACTTTTTTTATTTATTTATATTATATTATAAAAAGATTTAATTTTTATTTTTAACTTTTTTACATTTTCTATTCTTGGCTTGAAAGCGATCATCCGATCGCTTATTCACGCTTTACACTGCAATACACTGTATGTCGCTATAAGTGTAAATAAATGAGCATGATGCGCATGTCCTCAGTTACTTACAGCCGTCCTGCCAGGAAGGCAGGACCCGGCGAGAAGAGGAGCGACAGCCTCGGTCACTCGTCGGGACCCGGGGGCAGCGGCCAGGAGGATCGGATCCCCGGTAAGACAACCGGGGGGTTCGATCCACGGGGACAAACTTAACGCCGCGGTCATGCTTGACCGCGGGGTGTAAGGGTTTTTAAAAACACCAGGATCTGAGTTTTTCGATCACGGGTGTTAGTGCGGGTCGGGCTGTGATATCACAGCCCGACACGGCACTATACTGACCCGAGTCCTGAAATCTTCTTCTGACGCGGCGCCGTAGAAAGGCGTCGCGTCAGAAGAAGTTACCTTTAATGACCGACGTAGAATCCGATAGGGCGGCGGTCATTAGGGTTAAAGGGAGATAGTTTGATTGACACAGAGTTCTAGCTGTTGGAAGACCTGTGCAGGGAAAACATCCCTACCCCTAAGAAAAAGGTATATAACTGCACCTTTTGTGAGAAGAAAATTCACCACACCTTTAATAATAATAATAATTATTGTCCCCAAAAGGGGAAAAAGAAGATGTCACAACCAGTTACAATACAATAAAAGACATTACATAAAATCATCATAATAAAGACATTCAATAAAATTAGGGGCCTTAAAAGAGCACTAATTCCCCATTCTGTACGAGACCCAGTACTCATGTCTAAACCACGGTCCTAACCTCCATGGACCACCTTCGTGAAATTAGACAACCTTAAAAAGGTTATTGACATAATTACCTGATTGTGATGTGGATGCCCTGTTAAGAACTAGTGCAGAAGAGTTCTTAAGAGGTCTAATTATTAGTACCAAAAGACCATGGTAACCTATTCTGAAACCTCCAGCACTGTAGAACTAAGAGTAGAAATTAAACGCTTCCTAAAAGGATGTATGGAAGACCCAAAGGCCCTTGGTGCACAAAGATATGGCTTTAACCCTTACCGACGTGTCGGGTGCATGGAGAGGGCTCGTGGGTGAGCCCTCCCATAGCCAATAAGTTCTACCATTAACACCTACGATTGGTGCTAATACCCTAGGTAAACTACCCTAGCTAGTCTGAAAAAGAGTGAAAATAAAAATACAAAAAGTTAAAAAAAATTATAATAAAAACCTAAAAATTCTAATTCACTAGAACTAATATAAATATAATAACAGTAAAAATCATAAAAACATTAGGTATGCCGCTTCTGAAAATGTCGGGATCTATCAAGATATGTAAACGGTATTTCACTGCGTTTAACCCCGTAATGGAAAGTTGCACTTTTGCCATTTGAAAAATATAAAAAATATATGAAAAGATCAAAAGGTCGCACAGTCCTAAAAATGATAGCAATGAAAATATCAAAAGTTGTAAATAATTACACCACCCACAGCTCCGTACACCGAAGTGTGAAAAAGTTATTGGCGCCGAAGATGGCAATATTAGAATAAAAAAAAAATTTGTAGAGGAGGTTTTATTTTTGTAAATGTATGAAAACATATAAAGCCATACAAATTTGGTATCCCCGAAATCCTACCAACCCAGAGAATAAAGTAGACATGTCATTTGGGTGGCAAGTGAAAGCTGTAAAATCCAAGCCACAAGAAAACGGCGCAAATGCGTTTTTTCACCATTTTAATGCATTTGAAATTTTTTTCTGGTTCCAGTACACAGCATGGGATTTAAATACCATCACTACGAAGTGCAATTTGTGACGCAGAAATAAGCCGTCACACAGCTCTGTACATGGAAAAACTAAAATAATAAGTTATAGATTTTTGAAGGTGGGGAGTGAAAAATAGAAATGAAAAAACAAAAAAAGGCCAGGTCGTAAGGGGTTAAAGAGGACCTGTCACCCGAAATTCGGCACTGTAAGCAGCTCCTAGTGCCAAACAAAACAGTGTTACAATACAATGACAGCGCTATCAGAAAACTCCACTAACGCATCTAACACCGCTGCAGAGTACAATAGTGGGGGCGGGATTGAGGGGCGGTAACTGCTGCTGGTAGTCACCGCTGAGAATGGAGCGGCAGTCTTCCCCGGACTGCCCCCCATGAATACGCGTTTCTATTGTACTCCGCAGCGTGTTTGTTAGAGATATCAGAGGTTTCTGATAATGCTATAATTGAAACACTACTGCATTGTTGCCAAATTTCTGGTGACAGAAAAGAAAGCCGAAATGCCTGGATGTTTGGCATACCTCTTATTAACCAAAAAAATTCTAAGGTTTCAGCAGCTGGCCAGACCACAGAGCAGTGGGTTTCCATAAGAAAGTAAAATTTCAAAAAAGACGCAAACTAGAAATTGGTAGTGGCATGTGGGTTGCATGACAACATAAAAATGCATGCCAATACCTGATCGCCTGATTAACCGGTTAAGGACCGGGCCCTTTCTTGTTTTTTCATTTCCATTTTCACTCCCCACCTTCAATATCTATAACTTTTTTATTTTTACAGTAAAGAGCTTTGTGACGGCTGTTTTTGCGTAACAAATTGCACTTCATAGTGATGGTATTGAATATGCCGTGTGAACTGGGAAGCGAGAAAAAAATTCCAAGCGCAGTGAAAAATGGTTGAAAAAACGCATTTGCGCCCTTTTCATGTGGGGTTGGACATTACAGCTTTACTGAGCGCCCAAATGACAAGTCTACTTATTTTTTGGTCTGTACGTTACGGGGATTACCAAATTTGTATAGGGTATATAATGTTTCATACATATGCAAAAATTAAAACCTCCTGTACAAATTTTTTTTTTTTTGCCATTTTCTGGCGCTAATAACTTTTTTATACTTGGTGTACGGAGCTGTGGGTGGTGTAAATTTTTGGGACATTTGATAATATTTTCAATGATATCATTTTAGGAGCTGTACGACCTTTTGATCACTTTTATTGATGTTTTTTTTTAATATTTTTCAAAATGGCAAAAAAGTGCCATTTTCGACTTGGGCGCTATTTCCGTTACGAGGGTTAAACGCAGTGAAAAAACCGTTATCATATTTTGATAGTCGGGCATTTTCGGACGCGTCGATACCTAAGTGTTTATATTTTTTTACTGTTTATTATATTTATGTCAGTTTAGGGAAGGGGGGGTTGATACTTTACCCTAGGTTGTCTGATCTACGTATGGCAGTATATGGGGATTTTCCTCTCATTCATTACAATGTGATATCAGCACATTGTAATGAAGGGGTTAAAATGAAATAGCCCCGGGTCTTCGAAGACCCGAGGCTACCATGGAGACGGATCGACTGCAAGAGACGATCCTAGGCAAGATGGCGGCACCGCTATCTTTTGAGGCTGCCAGCAGCTTTGCCGGCAGCCATCGCTGCATATTGCAGCAAAGAATTACCAGCTATGGAGAGGGCTCAGCCCGTGAGCCCCTCCATGCAGCGCGACCCGACCGCCGTCGTGAATAGATGGCGGTGGTCGCGAACCAGTGGTACAAATGTTAGCCAGCAGATTATGTGCTTAGATTCACCATGTTGTGGGCCATTGGTTGTCTCTGAAATTGTTGTGGAAAGGTTTATGTGTATGATCTCTGCATCTTATAATATTTGCACAATCTTTGAAAGCAGATGGTTACACTATATGCATAGCACTTTACTGGTGATGAAATAAAATTGACTGTGAACATCTTTGTTGCCAAGAGCAGGTTGGAGGAAATGATTGTGGGGTTTTCAATGCTATGCTTTGCTTAGCCCATAATATGGACTAAGGAAAATGATGTTTTGCAAGACACAATCAGGCAGCACTTATGCAGTGCATTTATAACTGATGAGCCCCTCTCCTCCCATGCCCTTGATTTCTTTCAGGAACTTAAATGGAAAAAGCAGATGGTCAGTCAGTCTAAATGTCGGAATACAGCCTGCCAATGCTGACTTGTAAAGAGAGAGGGGAGTTGTATTATGGTAAGAAAGAATAATTGCTTCACACTTATTGGCAGCTAGATGCATCGCCACTGAAAAGTACTGAACAAAAGCACTGAACAAAAAGTCAGTGTTAAACCTACTATTTATCACTCACATGATATTACGCAAGTTTTGGGGGGTTTTTCTCCGTATTACGTTTTATTAATTTTCACAACAAAAAAAACATTTTCAAAAGGCTCTTGGGGAGCGACTAGGGGGTAAAGACAATCCAACATTTACAGAATATATCAAATAAGCCACGGAAATCCGGCTACAACCGTGAACGGTTGAGGCACATTTATAACAGCCAATTATGGATGTGAAAGAGGAAAAACAGGTGGGGAGGGGGAAGGGACAAAAAGGGGGGGGGGGAAGAAGAGGGGAAGGGGGGATTAAGGAAGCCAGAGGGGAAAGGAGTAGATTCTCGAAGTCAGCAAAACCCTCCAAGATCAGATCTCTTCCGACTCCTCGGGGCATCGCGTATCAGGGCATCATATGTCGGTGATGACTTAAAGATGATCCAGTGTTGCCAAGTCTTCTGGAAACGAGCCGCACTCTAGGGTCTGAAATCAGAGACTTCCATCCAGACTAACCTCCTCCACTCTCCTTAACCAAGAAAGACTGTGGGTGGTTCAGTAGAGAGCCAACAGGCTGGTTTACATGATTAGCCATGTTCAGTAAGTGATATTATGCAAGTTAAAGGGTTGTGCATTTTCCGAAGATAATGGATATGGTTTGTGCAAGGAAAAGTTAACAAATTTCTATATACTTCCTGTATCAATCTTCATCGTATTCAAGATATCTGTTGTGTCCTGACTATAGAAAGCATCTCTGTAACTTTCAGCTTGTAGAAATCTGTCCCAGGTCTTGTGATAGACAAGCAACGCAAGAGACGTTAGTGTCACAAAAATACTAGGCACTGCGTGTCCATCACAAGACATGGACAGATTTCTATTCACTGGATGTAAACATAGAAGCTTTTTGTAGAATGACAGCAAGCAGAGAATCTAGAAACCAGGGGGGAATTGATGCAGAAAATATATTGGAAAATTAGATAACTTTTCATAACACAATCAGACAATAATGATTTTAAAAGTAAAAAAAAAAAAATTTAATGTTTCTCTGCTGTCTGGGGAAGACGGATAAGAACCATAGATTTGCTAATCTTTTTTAATTGTGCTGTTTTTTTTATAGGATTGAAGATGTATAGAGGGTCTTACTGTCCAAAATTATTGTCAAAATGCAATTCCAAAAGTTAGAAAACAGATTATATCCACCCCAATCTTGCAGTTTTAATCTTCTCCAATGTGAAAAATCTGCAATTGAAACAGCTTTTTGCCATGTATTATGGTGTATAATTCAATCTTACAATGTTAAAGTTTAGTTCGCTGCAGGATCAATGTTGCATAAACAACATCCAACAATAAGCGATTTTGGCTGGTTTTTCATGCTTGTGTTATTACTGCTGGTTGGAAATGCTGTCATTCTGATATCTGGATTTGGGTTAAGTATAAAAAAAATTAGTTTAGCGATTTTTTTTTTTTTTTTTTTTTTTTTTTAAATTAGTTTCTTTTAATTAGTTTTTAGTAAATGTTGTTCTTGAGCAGACGACATGGTATCTAAATTTGCTGAAAATAAAAAAAATTTTTGTAGATGTTTTAATGTTAATTTAAAATGTTACGTTAGAAATATTTTTTTCCCACATGAACCAATGGCTTTAAGCTGAACTATACTTCATAGATCAACAGGTACCGTGTATACTCGACTAAAACTAAAAAAGAAATACTCATACTCAGAAGCGGCTGACATCACAGTGTGCGCCGGCCCATGGAGCATGAACATGAAGGTGAAGAGGAGCTGCCGGACCGTCAGAATGGTGAGTACTGAGTTTATTTTTATATACCTGAGTATAAGCCGAGTGGGGAATTTCAGCACAAAAATTGTGCTGAAAAACTCGCCTTATACTCGAGTATATACAGTATGTAGAATATTTCAGAAGCGTGTTTTCTATTTTGGGAAGGTGGGCATGAGTGATGAGGAAGCTCTCATCCCTCCCATCTCTATACAAACTGATCGTCTGTGGTGCGGGTAGGAATAGGACCTGTTCTATAGCTGCGGCACGGTTGCCCATTAGTACGTTTGTGCTGACCACACCGTGTACGCGGGACCTCTATTGAGGGTTTGAGCTAGCTGTTGCATGTGCGGCATGCTCATGGACCCGTAAAGATTTGTGAGCACATACCCGCATAGTGGAGGCAATGAGAGTTTTCTACGTAAGTGTTATTTTCTATTGTAATGTTATCGCTCTAATCTTGTTAGGTGAATGAGGTGATTGAGGCATAATAATCTCACTGTCCGGAGTGAGAATTGCCGGATATAATTCTTTTTAGAATAATACCGTTCTACAGGAAATACCACCAAATGTAATAAACAATAACAATTAATTTCTGTATATTAATAAAATATTACGAAGATAGACAATCATAAAATACTCCTAAACATAAGAATTCAGCTGGATACATGTAACAATTAAGTAATTACACTGATTAAAAAAGAAATCGCTCCATACTTGCAGCAAACAAATCGGGGCACATTTATCAAGCTGTCTGAAAGTCAGAATATTCTTAGTTGCCCATGGCAACCAAGTAAGCTCAGCTTTCATTTACCAGTGCTCATGAATCTTTTAAAAGGGAGCCGTGTGATGAGGAGCACATGACTTTCTAAAGAGATATATACACATGTAAAATGAAGACATTTTGAGTCAACAAAAGGTTATGTCTACATCACATTTATTTTACTTTTATGTATTGTTGCATCAAGGTGTTTTTTTGTTGTGTTGTAGAGGTGGGTGGCTGCTTTAAAGGGAGGGTGTATGTGACTATATTTTTTTTAATATTAATTTATCTTTTAGAAGGAGGACCATTCATTTTATCAGGCATACTCAATGTACCAAAAAAGATGGATGTACGCCTTAATTTATATTTCATTTGGTTGCATTTCCAGAGTCCGTATGCATGTTTATTTGTTATAAATGATGGAATTAAAAGTTAAAATTGTATTTAACGTGTATTTAGTATTGTAGAACAATGATAAGGCTTTATAAAGAGACCTTCTGGGCTTGAGCCCTTTCCATACAGGGCTCTGCCTGCTGTATTCACATTCACATGTTAACACCTGGATATAAAATTGGTTAATAGTCCCATATAAATTAAGTAATTGTGCTACTTATTGTACATAGATCCAAAAGGAAACTCAGTGGCCTCAAAAGAACGGCCTCAGAAAAAACTTTTTATTACCCAAAATATCGGATCACAAATCATCCCATAATTGGAGAGGTAATTTTATGTATAAATTGACCGGGGTTGCAATCTATATTGAAAAAATGTATCATAGATAGTTAGCATTTTAGTAGCAGTCGTTGAAAATTGTTTCATTTGTTTAAAAAAAAATTTAAAAATTTTAAAATGTCTTAAAATATGTATATGGGGCACAAGACTAAAACGGTTTGCCACAGGTATTTAAGAAGTGAGGCGCACAGCTATTGTGTCGCACGTGACCCTTTAGTGGCGTAGCCGTGCTGGCCTCCATGCAACACACAATTAGGGGGCATCTCAGTCAAACAGAGTAAGGTTTTTAACATGTAAATTGTGTTGCGCAGTCCATCAGGACTCACCTAAGAACTCTGGAGGAGGAAAAGCAGCAGAAAAGGACGCAAAAGGAGGAGTTCTTTGAGGCTGGAAGCGTTCAGGAACACGTCCCCTCCAGCTCCATGACTGACCGCGAAGAACAGCACGCTGGACGAGGTGCTGGAACCTCAAAAAGGTTCGGGAAAGAGAACAAGCAAGAGACAGGTAACTAAGGTGGTATCGCCCAAGCCTAACCATCTTTTTTTCCATCATGATGGCTCTAACTTACCGTTTTCTCCAGCAATGTTAGAGAGATTAGAGGATAAGTTTTGTGTCAGACTGCACTAAACTAGGCTTGCCTCCCAGTCGTGGTGATGGTACAGTAAGGAAGGAATGATGGCCTAGACATGGCCAGGGATAAACACGTCTTCCTCATGCTAGGCTCATCTCTAACTGCATAGATACCAGGTGGGAGAGCTACTTTGATCGTCGAGTGTTTGGCAAGAGCGGGACACTCTTCACCGACAGCGGCCAGGAGAGAGAAAGCAGGTCTCTGCCGGGTCATGGGAAGGTGCGAGCAACGACATTGGGTAAGCCAAACGGTAGACTAGATCTAGGTCTTCCGCTTCCCCTGACAGGCGGAAGTGGTACTGGAGCTTTTCCAGAACCTCAGGCTGCAACTCGACACCCGCTAGCGTGGTGGTGTTGGCCGGGATTTCAAGTGCGTATAGGGAAGAGTGGCACTAGCTGGACGCCACGTCCAAATGCTGGTGGAGAGATAGTGACGGATAGTTCACTTCTAAGGCGATTCAGGCAGTGCGGGTCCTCCACTGTCCCTGCTTCTTCTCTCGACCACGGGCCGTGCAGATCCGGTGTGCCCTGGGCCTGGTGCACCTTTCAGGACAAAGGCGGAGGCGACCCCGGCCAAGAGAGAGACCTTGAGACCTCCAGCGCTGTGGCTGAGACGTCAGAGAGGGGCTTGAAGGACACCAAGAAGGGCTGAAGAGGCACTTTAAGGAGGAATCCAGGCGAATATCTTTGTGCCAAGTGGACAACCTGGAGAAGGGTGAGAAGTTAACTCTTTCTTTTCAGGAAAGTCCACACCGGCCACACGCCCCTGAACGAATTGCGAGACGGAAAGCGGATGCATGCAGAGGGGGAAGAGGGCCGTCATGGGAGTCGTCAGTGATTCTTTACAGTGACCTCTAACTCCGGAAGCCACCGGATGACGAAAGCCTCTGAGAGGTTCCTGTCCAGTATCGCTAAACCACATCGATTACTGCAGGCGCCGAGGCTTTGGAGCCCCTTAGACGGTGGCGAGTATATCTCGCAGCTAAATCTTCAGGACACGGCAGAACTCCGGCAGTGACGGTTCCTCCGGTCGAGCTCTATGTAACGCTAGGGGACCTCATCTGCCCGGACCTGTTTGAGCTCTGAAGGGAGATTGCGTGTGTGTGTAGAGCAGGTTGCCGCCGTCTCTGAGGCAGGGACTGATCACGGTATTGTACAAGCCACAAGGTAGAGAAGTAGAGGTGAACTGAAGAACTGGACGTCCACATCTCATGCGGTGAGATCGTCCTAGTCACCGGACAGGTCCTGCGGGGATATCAGGGCCGCAGGATCTCGGACAACTGGCCTGGTAAGGGTCACCCTGCAGTAGTCGTAAGCCACCGGGTGTGGGTAAGACGTTTCTGCTCGTTTGTTGACCTATGTACCTTGACATCCACACTCGGTGTTGGTGAATGGGCTGGAAAGACTGACCTCTTCCGGGGGTTGCTATCTGGGGTCAGTCAAGGCTTGTCCTCTCTCACCCCTTCTTTTTGTGCGTTATAGAGTTATTGGAGAGTCATATGGCAGAACGAAGGGATAGAGGAATCACAGCACCGGAAACCCGGACCACAACAAGGTCAAGTGCTCACGTACATGGACGACGTGGAGTTCGGACAGGCTTCGGGGGCAAAAGTCAACTGCAGAAGTTGGAAGGCCATGCTTTGTCGGGAGGCATGCTTTCTGCCCCCTTCCCTTCGACCAGCCATTGTGTCCAACATGTCACACCCAGAGTGGAGCCTCAGACAGCTATGCTTGGAGGGGAAAACATCGCCTGCGTAACGAGGTGACTGCCCGTACTCTAGTACGCGGCTAAGGCGTGTCCCGTTTTTCCTCCTTCCCCTTGAAGAGGGCTGGACTTGCGGACAAGTGGGACAGCTACCCATCCTCCTTCAACTGGGACGGCCATAGGGACTACGGCCAGGCGTTCGCTTTGTCAGAGCACCAACTGGAGGGACTCAGCACCGACCTGTGGGAAACCAAAGACTGTGCACAAGTTCATGAGATTTGTTGGAATTGTCCGAGGAGTACACAGGACATGGCTAGGACTATTTGGGCCACAGGCTTGGAGCAGGATGCTCAACAGGCACACAGGACAATCGCTGATGGCCATTCCAAGGAGGGCTGCCCCTGCGAAGCCTTCTGTATGCCGAAGGACATGAGCAACACTACCTACTGGGCAGTAAGTGTTACCCCTTCCCGTTTACCGTCACCTTTACAATTTTACACTTTGTCTTGCGTATAATTGAATGCAGTGCGTGTTAGTTAGGTTCATTGAGCGAGCAGTATGCTAGTGTAGTGTCTTCATGGCATAGTTGAGGATTAATTCCTATGTGATGTTAACACTAAGTGTGAAATTAATTGTATTGTATATCGTGTTGTGGGTCTGTGTGACCACAGTATAGCTGTATGTATGTGCAAATGTATATAATTTTACTTATACTCTTACAATAAAAAACCCATGGGTGTGCAAGAGATGTGTAATAATTTGTGGTTTATCTTTCCTACTTTTTATAGTTGTAAAAACTTTGATCTCAAGTTCAAAATAAAATTACAGTTTATATCGTCTGGGATAAGAAAAAAAGTGAGAGTAAAAGACTAGTCCGAACAATATTTATTAAAGGATTTATTTGGATGTTTGAAGGTCCTGGATAAGGTAGAAGAAAGGTATATCTACCTTTTAAAGCATTGCAAATATGATTGGATGGTCAAGCATGAGGGTCATGGCTAAATATCTGACCAAGAAAAATTGTCTCAATTTTGGAGAAACTGGAAAAATGAAAACCCCTTATATATTATTTTCTGGTGACCACATAAATAGGGAAGATCCAAAAGAGCAGGAATTTCTGTTTTGTACCAAATGACTGCAAACAAAAATGCTTGTGAGAGATTATGGCAACAAATCACTTTATTAGATGCCACTTATAAAACAAAAATATGCACTCCTTTATATTTTTATGTGTGAAAGATGTGAAAACATTGTGGAGGCACTACAAATATGAAAGAATGGAATGAGTCTCTGGTCCCCATTATGCTTAATGATCGACTTGTTTAGAGGAAATTAATGCTCTGATGAAGTGTTTATGGGTTAAATTTGAATTAATGTATATTAAAATATCTTTTTTTCTCTCTCTTACATTCCTGCTCTCGGTCTCGCCGCTCATTTTCTGGTTTTGTCACACACTTTTATCACATTATCCTCTTTGTCGCTCACAAACATTTTTTATTTTTTAAAATATTTAGATTCTGAAATCAAATGTGTGACTTCCACCAAGAGAAAAGGCTTGGACAGAGTGACTGAACAAGAAAAGATCATGGCGGGTGCACAGACATAAAAGGCAAATGCTTCAATAATGCCTTATGTTGTCCTTGCAACGTCCTGAAGAACATGATCTTGCTCTCAAAAAAATTACCCTTAACATCACATGAACGTTACAATCTTTAGAATTGTGAGGTACAGTACATTAGAATGTATTTTTGGATGTTCATTAAAGAGAACCCTGTCAAAATACCCTCCGTAAAACCAAATTATATTTCACAAACTGCCATTAGAAGCATTGCCCTACATGCTTGAAACTTAAACAATCGGGTCTGAGAGAGGTCCAATGAAATTATATATTCGGCACTGACCAGTTAAGGTTAGTGGAGTGGGAGGCCCAGGCCCCACCCCACCAGGATTTCACTGACCAATCTTAAATGAGCCTGGACACTCCTGTTTCTGGATGCTCATATGTGCTTCATGGGTAGAGCCCCCTGCAGCTGCCTGAGGTATGAGATTACTCCTATACACATGAACTGACAGCCTATTTAAATATTATGTGGAACACATCCTGGTGCTGGGACTCCTCACATGTGCTTCCTGGATGCCGCCCCCGCTGCAGCGCAGTGTGTATGATGCTACTCCTTACAATGACTGACAGCCCTGTATAAATTTTTTGATGAACACTCGTGCCGTGGCTCCTCTATTTGCTCCTGGTTGCTGCCCTCTGCAGCATGTGTGTGTAAGGAAATACACAACATGTCTGTTAAACAGTTGTATCATGGTGCCTGTGTAAATGATGTTGTCTCTTGGCAAGCACTAGCAAAATATTTACTATACCTTACCACACAGACATAAAAAGAGGACACGGGGGATGCTTTTTTGTTACTGGGGGAGATTATGGGACTTTTTTTTTATTTAATTATATGTAAAAAGATTTAATTTTTTATTTTTAACTTTTACATTTTCTACTTCTTGGCTTAATAAGCGATCATCCGATCGCTTATTCAAGCCTTTGTAATAAACTGAGCATGCTGCGCATGCTCAGTTACTTACAGCCGGTTCCTGCCAGGAAGGCAGGACCGGCGAGAAGAGGAGCCGACAGCCTCGTCACTCGTCGGGACCGGGGCAGCGCGGAGGATCGGATCCCCGGTAAGCACACCGGGGGTTCGATCCACGGGGACATACTTACACCCGCGGTCATGCTTGACCGCGGCGTGTAAGGGGTTAAACACCCAGGATCGACGTTTTTTCCGATCCCGTGTGTGGGTGTTAGTGCCGGGTCTGGGCTGTGATATCACAGCCCGACACCGGCACTATACTGACCCGATGTCCTGAAATCTTCTTCTGACGCGGCGCCGTAGAAAGGCGTCGCGTCAGAAGAAGTACCCTTAATGACCGACGTAGAATCCCGATAGGGCGGTCATTAAGGGGTTAAAGGAAGATAGTTTGATTGACACAGAGTTACTAGCTGTTGGAAGACCTGTGCAGGAAATACATCCCCTACCCCCTAAGAAAAGGTATAACTGCACTTATTTGAGAAGAAAATTCACCCACACCTTTAATAATAATAATAATAATTTATTGTCCCCAAAAGGGGGAAAAAGAAGATGTCACAACCAGTTACAATACAATAAAAGACATTACATAAAATTCATCATAATAAAAGACATCAATAAAATTAGGGGCCTAAAAGAGCACTAATTCCCCATTCCTGTACAAGACCCAGTACTCATGTCTAACTCCACGGTCCTAACCTCCATGGACCACCTTTGTGAAATTAGACAACCTTTAAAAAGGTTATTGACATAATCTACCTGATTCATGATGTGGATGCCCTGTTAAGAACTAGTGCAGAAGAGTTTCTTAAGAAGGTCTACTTATTAGTACCAAAAGACCATGGTATACCTATTCTTGAAACCTCCAGCACTGTAGAACTAAGAGTAGAAATTAAATCGCTTCCTAAAAGGATGTATGGAAGACCCAAAGCCCTTGGTGCACAAAGATATGGCTTTAACCCCTTACCGACGTGTCCGGGTGCATGGAGAGGGCTCGTGGGTGAGCCCTCTCCATAGCCAATAAGTCTTACCATTAACACCTGCGATTGGTGCTAATACCCTAGGTAAACTACCCTAGCTAGTCTGAAAAAGAGTGAAAATAAAAATAAAAAAAGTTAAAAAATTATAATAAAAAACCTAAAAATTCTAATTCACTAGAACTAATATAAATATTAATAAACAGTAAAAATCATAAAAACATTAGGTATTGCCGCTTCTGAAAATGTCGGATCTATCAAGATATGTAAACGGTATTTCACTGCGTTTAACCCCGTAATGGAAAGTTGCACTTTTTTGCCATTTTGAAAAATATAAAAAATCTATGAAAAAAGATCAAAAGGTCGCACAGTCCTAAAAATGATAGCAATGAAAACTATCAAAAGTTGTAAATAATTACACCACCCACAGCTCCGTACACCGAAGTGTGAAAAAGTTATTGGCGCCAGAAGATGGCAATATTAGAATAAAAAAAAATTTGTAGAGGAGGTTTTAATTTTTGTAAATGTATGAAAACATTATAAAGCCTATACAAATTTGGTATCCCCGAAATCCTACCAACCCAGAGAATAAAGTAGACATGTCATTTGGGGTGCACAGTGAAAGCTGTAAAATCCAAGCCCACAAGAAAACGGCGCAAATGCGTTTTTTCACCATTTTAACTGCATTTAAAATTTTTTTCCTGGTTCCCAGTACACAGCATGGAATATTAAATACCATCACTACGAAGTGCAATTTGTGACGCAGAAAATAAGCCGTCACACAGCTCTGTACATGGAAAAACTAAATAATAAGTTATAGATTTTTGAAGGTGGGGAGTGAAAAATAGAAATGAAAAAACAAAAAAAGGCCAGGTCGTTAAGGGGTTAAAGAGGACCTGTCACCCAGAAATTCGGCACTGTAAGCAGCTCCTAGTGCCAAAACAAACAGTGTTACAATGACAGCGCTATCAGAAACCTCCACTAACGCTATCTAACACCGCTGCAGAGTACAATAGTGGGGGCGGGATTAGGGGCGGTAACTGCTGCTTGGTAGTCACCGCTGAGCTATGGAGCGGCAGTCTTCCCCGGACTGCCCCCCATGAATACGCGTTTCTATTGTACTCCGCAGCGGTGTTAGAGATATCAGAGGTTTCTGATAATGCTATAATTGTAACACTACTGTATTTGTTGCCAAATTTCTGGGTGACAGAAAAGCCGAAATGCTAAGCCTGGATGTTTGGCATTCCTCTTTATTAACCAAAACTTATCAGGTTCCAGCAGCTGGCCAGACCACAGAGCAGTGGGTTTCCATAAGGAAAGTAAATTTCAAAAGACGCAAACTAGAAATTGGTAGTGGCATGTGGTTGCATGACAACATAATAAATGCATGCCAATACCTGATCGCTGATTAACCGGTTAAGGACCGGGCCCTTTCTTGTTTTTTCATTTCCATTTTTCACTCCCCACCTTCAAATATCTATAACTTTTTTATTTTTACACGTAAAGAGCTTTGTGACGGCTTGTTTTTTGCGTAACAAATTGCACTTCATAGTGATGGTATTGAATATGCCGTGAACTGGGAAGCGAGAAAAAAATTCCAAGCGCAGTGAAAATGGTGAAAAAACGCATTTGCGCCCTTTTCATGTGGGGTTGGACATTACAGCTTTCACTGAGCGCCCCAAATGACAAGTCTACTTTATTCTTTTGGTCTGTACGATTACGGGGATACCAAATTTGTATAGGTTATATAATGTTTTCATACATTTGCAAAAATTAAAACCTCCTGTACAAATTTTTTTTTTTTTGCCATTTTCTGGCGCTAATAACTTTTTTATACTTTGGTGTACGGAGCTGTGGGTGGTGTAAATTTTTGCGACATTTGATAATATTTTCAATGATATCATTTTTAGGACTGTACGACCTTTTGATCACTTTTTATTGATTTTTTTTTTAATATTTTTCAAAATGGCAAAAAAGTGCCATTTTCGACTTTGGGCGCTATTTTCCGTTACGAGGTTAAACGCAGTGAAAAACCGTTATCATATTTTGATAGATCGGGCATTTTCGGACGCGTCGATACCTAATGTGTTTATAATTTTTACTGTTTATTTATATTTATGTCAGTTCTAGGGAAAGGGGGGGTGATTACTTTAACCCTAGGTTGTCTGATCTACAGTATGGCAGTATATGGGGATTTTCCTCCTCATTCATTACAATGTGATATCAGCACATTGTAATGAAGGGGTTAAAATGAAATAGCCCCGGGTCTTCGGAAGACCCGAGGCTACCATGGAGACGGATCGCTGCAAGAGACGATCCTAGGCAAGATGGCGGCACCGCTATCTTTTTGAGGCTGCCAGCAGCTTTGCCGGCAGCCATCGCTGCATATTGCAGCAAAGACTTACCAGCTATGGAGAGGGCTCAGCCCGTGAGCCCTCTCCATGCAGCGCGACCCGACCGCCGTCGTGAATAGATGGCGGGTGGTCGCGAACCAGTGGTACAAATGTTCAGCCAGCAGATTATGTGCTTCAGATTCACCATGTTGTGGGCCATTGGGTTGTCTCTGAATTGTATGATGGAAAGGTTTATGTGTATGATTCTCTGGCATCTTATAATATTTGCACAAATCTTTGAAAGCAGATGGTTACACTATATGCATAGCACTTTACTGGAGATGAAATAAAATTGACTGTGAACTATCTTTGTTGCCAAGAGCAGGTTGGAGGAAATGATTGTGGGGTCTTTTCAATTGCTAATTGCTTGGCTTTAGCCCATAATATGGACTTAAGGAAAATGATGTTTTTGCAAGACACAATCAGGCAGCACTTAGTGCAGTGCATTTATAACTGATGAGCCCCTCTCCTCCCATGCCCTTGATTTTCTTTCAGGAACTAAAATGGAAAAGCAGATGGTCAGTCAGTCTAAATCGTCGGAATACAGCCTGCCAATGCTGACTCTTGTAAAGAGAGAGAGGGAGTTGTATTATGGTAAGAAAGAATAATTGCTTCACACTTATTGGCAGCTAGATGCCATCGCCACTGAAAAGTACTGAACAAAAGCACTGAACAAAAAAGTCAGTTAAACCTTACTATTTATCACTCACCATGATATTACGCATGTTTTGGGGGGTTTTTTCTCCGTATTACGTTTTTATTAATTTTCACAACAAAACAAACATTTTTACAAAAAGCGCTCTTTGGGAGCGACTAGGGGGTAAAGACAATCCAACATTTACAGAATTATCAAATAAGCCACAGAAATCCGGCTACAACAGTGAACGGTAAGGCACATTTATAACAGCCAATTTATGGATGAAAGAGGAAAAACAGGTGGGGAGGGGAAGACAAAAAGGGGGGGGGGAAGAAGAGGGGAAGGGGGATTAAGGAAGCCAGAGGGGAAAGGAGTAGATTTCTCCGAAGTCCAGCAACACCTCCAAGATCAGATCTCTTCCGACTCCTCCGGGGCATCGCGTATCAGGGCATCATATGTCGGTGATGACTTAAAGATGATCCAGTGTTGCCAAGTCTTCTGGAAACGAGCCGCACTTCTAGGGTCTGAACTCAAGAGACTCTCCATCCGACTAACCTCCTCCACTCTCCTTAACCACTGAAAGACTGTGGGTGGTTCAGTAGAGAGCCAACAGGCTGGTTTACATGATTTAGCCATGTTCAGTAAGTGATATTATGCAAGTTAAAGGGTTGTGCATTTTCCGAAGATAATGGATATGGTTTGTGCAAGGAAAAGTTAACAATTTTCTAATATACTTCCTGTATCAATTCTTCATCGTATTCAAGATATCTGATTGTTGTCCTGCTATAGAAAGCATCTCTGTTAACTTTCAGCTTGTAGAAATCTGTCCCAGGTCTTGTGATAGACAAGCTAACGCAAGAGACGTTAGTGTCACAAACTACCTAGGCACCTGCGTGTCCATCACAAGACCATGGACAGATTTCTATTCACTGGATGTAAACATAGAAGCTTTTTGTAGAATGACAGCAAGCAGAGATCTAGAAAACCAGGGGGAATTGATGCAGAAAATATATTGGAAAATTAGATAACTTTTCATAACACAATCAGACAATAATGATTTAATAAAAGTAAAAAAAAAAACATTTAATGTTTCTCTGCTGTCTGGGGAAGACGGATAAGAACCATAGATTTTGCTAATCTTTTTTAATTGTGCTGTTTTTTTTATAGGATTGAAGATGTATAGGAGGGTATACTGTCCAAATTATTTGTCAAAATGCAATTTCCAAAAGTAGAAAAAAGATATATCCACCCCAATCTTGCAGTTTTAATCTTCTCCAATGTGTAAAATCTGCAATTGAAACAGCTTTTTGCCATGTATTATGGTGTATAATTCAATCTTTACAATGTTAAAGTTTAGTTCTGCTGCAGGATCAATGTTGCATAAAACACATCCAACAATAAGCGATTTTGGCTGGTTTCTCATGCTTGTGTTATTACTGCTGGTTGTGAATTCTGCTGTCATTCTGATATCTGGATTTGGGTTTAAGTATTAAAAAAAATAGTTTAGCGATTTTTTTTTTTTTTTTTTTTTTTTTTTTAAATTAGTTTCTTTTAATTTAGTTTCTTAGTAAATGTTTGTTCTTGAGCAGACGACATGGTATCTTAAATTTGCTGAAAATAAAAAAAATTCTTGTAGATGTTTTAATGTTAATTTAAAATGTTACGTTAGAAAATATTTTTTTCCCACATGAACCAATCGGCTTTAAGCTGAACTATACTTCATATGATCAACAGGTACCGTGTATACTCGACTAAAACTAAAAAAGAAATACTCATACTCAGAAGCGGCTGACATCACAGTTGTGCGCCGGCCCATGGAGCATGAACATGAAGGTGAAGAGGAGCTGCCCGGACCGTCAGAATGGTGAGTACTGAGTTTATTTTTATATACCTGAGTATAAGCCGAGTGGGGAATTTTCAGCACAAAAATTGTGCTGAAAAACTCGCCTTATACTCGAGTATATACAGTATGTAGAATATTTCAGAAGCTGTTTTCTATTTTGGGAAGGTGGGCATGAGTGATGAGGAAGCTCCTCATCCCTCCCATCTCTATACAAACTGATCGTCTGTGGTGCAGGGTAGGAATAGGACCTGTTCTATAGCTTGCGGCACGGTTGCCCAATTAGTACAGTTTGTGCTGACCACACCGTGTACGCGGGACCTCTATTGAGGGTTTGAGCTAGCTGTTGCATGTGCGGCGTGCTCATGGACCCGTAAAGATTTGTGAGCACATACCCGCATAGTGGAGGCAATGAGAGTTTTCTACGTAAGTGTTATTTTCTATTGTAATGTTATCGCTCTAATCTGTTAGGTGAATGAGGTGATTGAGGCATAATAATCTCACTGTCCGGAGTGAGAATTGCCGGATATAATTCTTTTTAGAATATATACCCCGTTTCTACAAGGAACATACCACCAAATGTAATAAACAATAACAATTAATTTCTGTATATTTAATAAAATATTACGAAGATAGACAATTCATAAAATACTCCTAAACACTAAGAATTCAGCTGGATACATGTAACAATTAAAGTAATTACACTGATTAAAAAAGAAATCGCTCCATACTTGCCAGCAAACAAATCGGGGCACATTTATCAAGCTGTCTGAAAGTCAGAATATTCTTAGTTGCCCATGGCAACCAATTACAGCTCAGCTTTCATTTTACCAGTGCTCATGAATCTTTTAAAAGGGAGCCGTGATTGAGAGCACATGACTTTCTAAAGAGATATATCCACATGTAAAATGAAGACATTTTGAGTCAACAAAAGGTTATGTCTACATCACATTTATTTTACTTTTATGTATTGTTTTGCATCAAGGTTGTTTTTTTGGTGTAGAGGTGGCTGGCTGCTTAAATGGAGGGTGTACTCTATTTTTTTTAATATTTAATTTATCTTTTTAGAAGGAGGACCATTCATTTATCAGGCATATCTCAATGTACCAAAAAGATGGATTGTACTGCCTTAATTTATATTCATCATTTGGTTGCATTTCCAGATTTCCAGCTATGCATGTTTATTTTGTTATAAATGATGGAATATAAAAGCTAAAATTGTATTTAACGTGTATTATAGTATTGTAGAACAATGATAAGGCTTTATAAAGAGACCTTCTGGGCTTGAGCCCTTTCCATACAGGGCTCTTGCCTGCTGTATTCACATTCACATGTTAACACCTGGATATAAAATTGGTTAATATTCCCATATAAATTAAGTAATTGTGCTACTTATTTGTACATAGATCCAAAAGGAAACTCAGTGGCTCAAAAGAACGGCCTCAGAAAAACTTTTTATTACCCAAAATATCGGATCACATCAATCATCCCATAATTGGAGAGGTAATTTTATGTATAAATTGACCGTGGGTTGCAATCTATATTGAAAAAATGTATCATAGATAGTTAGCATTTTAGTAGCAGTCGTTGAAAATTGTTTCATTTGTTTAAAAAAAAATTTAAAAAATCTTTAAAATGTCTTAAAATATGTATATTGGGGCACAAGACTAAAACGGTTTGCACAGGTATTTAAGAAGTGAGCGCACAGCTATTGTGTCGCACGTGACCCTTTAGTGGCGTAGCCGTGCTGGCCTCCATGCAACACAAATTAGGGGGCATTCTCAGTCAAACCGAGTAAGGTTTTTAACATGTAAATTGTGTTGCACGCAGTCCCATCAGCGACTCCACCATTAAGAAACTGCTGGAGGAGGAAAAAGGCAGCAGAAAAGGACGAAAAGGAGGAGTTCTTTGAGGGGCTGGAAGCCTGTTTCAGGGAACACCGTCCCCTCTCCAGCTCCATCGACTTGACCGCAGAAGAACAGCATCTGGACGAGGTGCTGGAATACCTCAAAAAGGTTCGGGAAGGAACCAAAGGCAAGCCACCCGACCTGACAGGTAACTAAGGTGGTATCGTCCCAACCTAACCCTCTTTTTCTTCCCTCATGATGGCTAACTTAACCGTTTTCTCCAGCAATGTTAGAAGCATTAGAGATAAGTTTTGTTGTCAGACTGCACTAACTTTCCTTGCCTCCCAGTCGTGCGTTGTGTACATGTTACAGGAATGTGGTAATGATGGTCCTACGACCATCTGGCCAGGAGATGGAAACACGGTCCTTCCTACTGGTCCGGTGGGGGCGATTGCAGGTCTGCTGACACCGCCATCAATTTCAGGGGGAGCGCCTTCACGCTTGATTCCGTCCAGGAGCTCGTCTGCGGCCGACTTCTGGTCATAGACAGTTCCTGGGCAGGTGAGCCCGTGTGACTAATCAGCGTCTACGCTTCCCCTGACAGGAGTGAGTGACTGGAGCTTTTCCAGAACCTCAGGCTGCAACTCGACACCGCTAGCGTGGTGGTGTTGGCCGGCGATTTCAAGTGCGTCATAGAGGAAGAGTGGCACTAGCTGGACGCCACGTCCAAACTGCTGGTGGAGATAGTGACGGATAGTTCACTTCTAAGGCGATCAGGCAGTGCGGGTCCTCCACTGTCCCCTGCTTCTTCTCCGACCACAGGGCCGTGCAGATCCGGTGTGCCCTGGGCCTGGGTGCACCTTTCAGGACAAAGGCAGGCGACCCCGGCCAAGAGAGACCTTAGAGACCTCCAGCGCTGTGGCTGAGACGTCAGAGAGGGGCTGAAGGACACCAAGAAGGGCCTGAAGAGGCACTTTAAGGAGGAATCCAGGCGAATCATCTTTTGTGCCAAGTGGACAACCTGGAGAAGGGTGAGAAGTTTAACTCTTTCTTTTTCAGGAAAGTCCACACCGGCCACACGCCCCTGAACGAATTGCGAGACGAAAGCGGATGCATGCAGAGGGGGAAGAGGGCCGTCATGGGAGTCGTCAGTGACTTCTACAGTGACCTCTACTCCCGGAAGCCCACGGATGACGAAGCCTCTGAGAGGTTCCTGTCCAGTATCGCTAACACCCTCGATACTGCAGGCGCCGAGGCTTTGGACGCCCCTCTGACGGTGGCCGAGCTACTCTCTGCAGCTAAATCCTTCAGACACGGCAGAACTCCGGGCAGTGACGGTCTCCCGGTCGAGCTCTATGTAACGCTAGGGGACCTCATCTGCCCGGACCTGTTTGAGCTCTACGAGGAGATTGCGGTGTAGAGCAGGTTGCCGCCGTCTCTGAGGCAGGGACTGATCACGGTCTTGTACAAGCACAAGGTAGAGAGGTGAGACCTGAAGAACTGGCGTCCCATCTCATCGGTGAGATCGTCCTCCCGGACCAGTCCTGCGGCATCCCGGGCCGCAGGATCTCGGACAACCTGGCCCTGGTAAGGGTCACCCTGCAGTATGTCGTAAGCCACCGGGTTGGGTAAGACGTTCTGCTCGTTTGTTGACCTAATGTACCTTGACATCCACAGCTCGGTGTTGGTGAATGGCTGGAAGACTGACCTCTTCCCGGTGCTATCTGGGGTCAGTCAAGGCTGTCCTCTCTCACCCCTTCTTTTTGTTTGCGTTATAGAGTTATTTGCGGAGTCTATCTGGCAGAACGAAGGGATCAGAGGAATCACAGCACCGGAACCCGGACACAACAAGGTCAAGTGCTCACTGTACATGGACGACCGGAGTTCGGACAGGCTTCGGGGGCAAAAGTCAACTGCAAGAAGTTGGAGGCCATGCTTTTCGGAGGCCATGCTTCTGCCCCCTTCCCCTTCACCAGCCTTTGTCCAAAGTCAACACCAGAGTGGAGCCTCAGACAGCTCTGCTTGGAGGGGAAAACTCTCGCCCTGCGTAACGAGGTGCTGCCCGTACTCTAGTACGCGGCTAAGGCGTGTCCCGTTTTTCCTCCTTCCCCTCTGAAGAGGGCTTGGCTGGGACAAGTGGGACAGCTCCATCCCCTTCAACTGGGACGCGCCCTGGTACTACGGCCAGGCCGTTCGCTTTGTCAGGGAGCACCAACTGGAGGGACTCGAGCCCGACCTGTGGAAACCAAAGACTGTGCACAAGTTCATCTGAGATTTGTTGGAATTTGTCCGAGGAGTCACCCAGGACATGGCTAGGACTATTTGGGCCACAGGTCTTGGGGCAGACTGCTCAACAGGCACAAGGACATATCGTGGATGGCCATCCAAGGAGGGCTGCCCCTGCGAGCCTTCATGTATGCCGAAGACTGAGCAACACTACCTACTGCGGCAGGTAAGTGTTACCCCTCTCCCCTTTCACCGTACACCCTTTTACAATTTTACACTTTGTCGTTGCCGTAATTGAAATGCAGTGCGTGTTTAGTTAGGTTCATTGAGCGAGCAGTATGCTAGTGTAGTGTCTTCATGGCATAGTTGAGGATTATATTCCTATGTGCTGTTAACACTAAGTGTGAATATTAATTTATTGTATATCGTGTTGTGGTCTGTGCTGTGACACAGTATACGCTGTATGTATGTGCAAATGTATATAATTTTTACTTATACTCTTACAATAAAACCCATGGTGTGCAAGAGATGTGTAATAAATTTTGGTTTTATCTTTCCTACTTTTATAGGTTGTAAAAACTTTGATCCTCAAGTTCAAAATAAAATTACAGTTATATCGTCCTGGGATAAGAAAAAAAGTGAGATTAAAAGACTAGTCGAACAATATTTATTAAAGGATTTATTTGGATGTTTCGAAGGTCCTGATTAAGGTAGAAGAAGGTACTATCTACCTTTTAAAGATATTGCAAATATGATTGGATGGTCAAAGCATGAGGGTCATGGCTAAATATCTGACCAAGAAAAATTTGTCTCAATTTTGGAGAACTGGAAAAATGAAAACCCCTTATATATTATTTTCTGTTGACCACATACATCTAGGGAAGATCCAAAAAGAGCAGAATTTCTTGTTTTGCTACCAAACTGACTGGCAAAAAAAATGCTTGTGAGATATGGCAACTAAATCACTTTATTAGATGCCACTTATAAAACAACAAAATATGCACTCCCTTTATATTTTCTATGTGTGAACGATGTGAAAACATTGTGGAGGCACTACAAATTATGAAAGAATGGAATGAGTTCTGGTCCCCATTATGCTTAATGATCGACTTTTGTTTAGAGGAAATTAATGCTCTTGATGAAATGTTTCCTGGTAAATTTGAATTAATGTATTAAAATATCTTTTTTTTCTCCTTCCTTACATTCCTCTCTCTCTTTCTCTCCTCTTCTTTCTCTTTTTCTGTCACACACTTTATCACATATCCTCTTTGTCGCTCACAAACATTTTTATTTTTAAAATATTTAGATTCTGAAATCAAACTGTGTGACTTCCACCGAGAAAAGGCTTGGACAGAGTGACTGAACAAGAAAGATCATGGCGTGCACAGACATAAAAAGGAAATGCTTCAATTAATGCATTATGTTGTCCTTGCAACAGTCCTGAAGAACATGATCTTGCTCTCAAAAAATTACTTAACATTCACATGAACGTTACAATCTTTAGAATTTGAGGACAGTACATTAGAATGTATTTTTGGATGTCTCATTAAAGAGAACCTGTCAAACTACCCTCCTAAAACCAAATATATTTTCACAAACTGCCATTAGAAAGCATTGCCCCTACATGCTTGTAAACTTAAACAATCGGGTCTGAGAGAGGTCCAATGAATTATCATATTCGGCAGTACAGGTTATGAGTGGGAGGCACAGCCACACCCCCCAGGATTTCACTGACCACTTGTATAATGATGTGACACTCCTGTTCTGGCTCCTCTATGTGCTTCCTGGTGCTAGCCCCCCTGCAGCCTGTGAGTGTATGAGATACTCCTATACACATGACTGACAGCCTATAAAATGATGTGACACTCCTGGTGCTGGCTCCTCCATGTGCTTCCTGGTGCCGCCCCCGCCTGCAGCCAGTGTGTATGAGATACTCCTTTACACATGACTGACAGCCTGTATAATGATGTAACACTTCTGTGCTGGCTCCTCTATTTGCTTCCTGGTGCTGCCCTCCTGCAGCCTGTGTGTGTAAGAAATACACATACATGTCTGTAACAGTTGTATCAGGTGCCTGTGTAAATGATGTTTGTCTCTTGCAAGCACTAGCAATGATTTACTATACCTTACACACACAGACATAAACAGAGGGAGGGGGTGTTAACGGGTGACATCACTTTTTCTCTCCATGTCTCCATTTACATTTGGATAATAAAGAAAAAATGATATTAGAATGATTGTGACAGAATTAGAGACCTTATGACAGGTCTCTTTTAAGAATTTTCTGATTTTTGATTGGTTGCTATGATGGTTTTTAGTCTCTCCAAGACTACAGGAAGCTTAATTCTACATCATCTGTTGTTTGCCTGAGGCAATATGTGCACCATATGCTGAAATATAGATGTATCTCAATATATATAAGTGATCAAACCTCCTAAGTTTCAAGTAAACTGTATTTAATTATTTTTTTTAATTTTGAAGCTGAATTTTAGAACAAAATTTTAATAAAGCGATGTTTGAAGAAACTTTTTTTAAAAGGAAAGTTAAGTTATGAAAACACACACACATATTATATATGTATATTTGATATCTATGTGACTGTACGTACAAACAGTACCTCTTCATTTGAAAGCAAAACTGCAAAACAATTAGCCAAAAAAAAATGTATTTGTACTACGTGTGGAATTTTATCACAAAGTCCCTTACTGATCAGCTTGTGTCTGGACAACCAGTTAGAGTTAGAACATGTTATAGATTGGCATAAAATGTTGTTGATCTTGGTATAATGGTGCAAGGATTGCTTAGAATAAAGAACATTTTGAACAGTGAGAACCCTATCCTTTTACCTAATACCCTCATTTAAAGAAAAAGTTGAATGGTAACCGTTTATATTTTGTCATTAAGAAATGGGCCCACATTTATTGGAAAAAAACACAAGTAATCAACACAAATAACAGCTTGGAGCGTCCACATGAGGCATTAAAACATTCCTATTTAGATGGCTATAGAAACTGCTTGTTAAGTGACATGATCAGTGTTCTTCACACTGATTTCTTTCCAGATGCTTTCAAAAAATAAGTTCATAATAACACTGTGTTTCATTTTTTCTTTATAGGCGTTAAAGTGGTATTCCCATGGTGACAAGTTTATTAAACTCAGGATAACATTTTCTCTAATTCACTGTTAAGAAAGCGAAATCTAGCAGGCTTATACTATAGACAGCCCTGGGGTCCTCCATTGAACCTCAGGGCTGCCATAGCAACGAAGAGCACCTCCATGCCCTGCATGTTGGTTGCTGATTGTCTCCGTAAGGACCTATATGCACTGTGGTCTATAGTGACTACAGAATCTATAGGGTTAAACAGTCAGGATGTAACTCTACATGAAGGTGCGGGAAGGGGGTGGACTTGAAATGTTATGCCCTTAACTTTATGTGGTTTGGAAGCTACTCAGATCAATACACAAGTCATAAGCATACATGAATGTATCTTGCTGAGTGATTGAGTTGTTAGACAAGCATAGCATTTTTATAAAAAATTCTGTGTGTATCAGACTCTAGAATAGCCTTGATATATTTATAAAAGAGTATCTTCCCTAACACCAAACATCACTATATTCTTCTTGGACATATTTACTATATTTATTAAGGGTCCCGCGGGCGCATTTACGTCGGGCTTCCCGACTTTTCGGGGATAGCGCCGAGGATTGTGTCGCACGCATTCGTTTTGTTTCCCAATCGCGTCGGCTTTAATGCGAGACAAAGAGGACTATCTATCGATCTAACGGATTCGGACTAAGCACAGGATTTGACATTCAAATTTGTGTCGCAAGCACTTACAGGAAGAAGAAGGTGTTGGCAACAACAAGAGACATCTGAGCGCTGATCAGTGGTAAGTTTCACTGGTCAGTGTCTGATCTTTTTTGTGCAGCTTATTTTTCTTGTGTGTGCTGCAACAACTGAGCGCTGATCAGCGACATTTTGCTATTCAGTATCTGGGTTTTTTTTTGTTTTTGGTACAGTAGTCACTTTTTTTACTGCAGTAACTTTTTATACTGCGTTTTTTGGTACATGCTGTGACAACCGAGCGCTGATCAGGTCTGTGCTCATTTTTTTGTTGTATAATCTTTTTTGTGTGTGCTTTTTTTCTGTAGTAAGTTTTTCTACTACAGTTTTTGAAAGTAAACATGTCAACTTTTTTGTGTTTTTTTTTTTTTTTTTGGTATAAAATAAAACTATAGTGTAATTGGTTCCCATACACTTGTTGAATCACAACATACACACTCCCTTGAATAAAGTTTATACACGTTTAAGCACAACATATACACTACCCCTCCCAATAAAATATGGCCCATTCATCCCAAAGATCGTTTTCAGACATATGCCTTCCTTGTTTCCGACACTAACTCAGAAGGAGAGGATGCCACGTTTCTCTATTTCTCATTCTTCTCCTCATCTTGTGATGAGAGGCCCTCCAGAAAGCGCCCCTTGAGAACGGTTGAGGATGTCCCCCAGTCGCCAAGTGACCCTGAATGGCTCCCACCCCCTGACAATTATGAGCCTCAGATTCCTGAATTTGTGGGAAGCTCAGGATTTCATTTTGAGAAAGAAGGCCTCACAGAAATAGATTTTTTTCAAAATCTTTTTCTCTGAGGATCTTGTAAATTTGATGGTGGTGCAAACAAATTTGTATGCCCAACAGTTTTAGCACAAAACCCAACATCATCATTTTATAGGTGGACCCCTGTAAATGCAGTAGAAATGATGAAGTTTTGGGGACCTGAGATAAGGCAGTATTGGAGTACTGATATTTTCTACAGTACTCCTATAATGACTCGCACTCGCTGTGAGGCCATTCTAAAATTTTTACACTACAGCGACAATTCGCAGTGCCCTCCTCAAAGCGACCTGTCTTCACAAAATTAGGCCAGTTATTGATCACTTTAGCACCAAGTTTGTATAGGCCTACACCCCTGAAAAATTCATTTGTGTAGATGAATCACTAGTACATTTTAAAGGATACACCAGTACTTGCCCAGCAAGAGGGCAAGGTATGGTATTAAAATATACAAGCTGTGCGAGAGTACCATAGTACCAGTATCTGTGGTACACCCACAGATTTAAGGTTTATGAGGGAAAAGATAAACAAATTAGTCCCCCAGAATGCCCCTCTGTCCTAGGAGTTACTGAGAAGCTTGTCTGGGATCTGGTACACCCGCTGCTGGATAAGGGTTACCACCTGTATGTGGATAACTTTTATACCAGCATTCCACTCTTTAAGTCCCTCTTTTCCAGGGGTAATGTAGCATGCGGCACTGTATGCAGAGACCACAGAGGCCTACCTAGGACCCTGATAAGTCAACCACTAAGAAAGGGAGACATGAAGACTCTCATTCATAAAGACACCAACACCCCCACCACCACTGCCCCCAAGCCAGGCTGCATCCCGGCTTATAATAAGTACATGGGTGGAAGCCATACACTGCCACAAGAAAAACAAAAATATGGTACAAAAAGCTGTCCGTGCACATTGTACAGATGGCACTGTATAATTCCTAAGTGTATAATTGTAAGTGTATAATTCCTAAGTGTATAATTCCAATCTGCAGGTCATGCTATATCATTTCTTAACTTTCAAGAGGTGGTGATCAAGGCCCTCTTATTTGGACCCAGTACTTCTGATGTCCCCCGTATTGTACCAGGGCCACATTTCCCTGGCGAGGTACCCCAAATGGGAGGACGAGGAAGGCCTCAAAAAAGATGCAGAGTCTGTTACAAAATGGGGAAAAGGAAGGACACAACTTATCAATAGGACACCTGTCCTGAAAAACCTGGCCTCTGCATAAAAGATTGCTTCAGAATCTATAATTCACCTGCGTTTCAGTTATAATTTCTTCACCGTTGTTACCATCTCCTTATACCCATCTGCCCTGGTGCATATCACCATTCTTCCCTTCCAAGTCCTGCTGTGTATCCACATGTTGGGTATTTCCATGTTCAGGAGAAATTGTTGAGTAATTTTTCCTTTTTGCCCCTTGTGGATAACAGAAAAATGGGGAAAAAGTGAATTTTTAAGGAAAAAATATTAATTTTTTTGGGTTTCAGCCCGAATTTCTGAACACCTGTTGGGTCCAAATACTCATTTTACACCTTGATAAAATCTGTGAAGGGTGTAGTTTCCAAAATGGGGTCCTTTATGGGGGTTTTCACTGTTATGGTACTTCAGGGGTTCTCCAAATGTATTATGGCCACTGAAAACTATTTCTGTCCAAATTACCTTCAAAAAGCCAAACGGCGCTCCTTCCCCTCCAAGTCCTGCTGTGTGTCCCTACAGACGTTTATATCCACATGTGGGATATTTCCGTGTTCAGGAGAAATTGTTGAACAATTTCTGTGTAGCAATTTTTCCTTTTGCCCCTTGTGGATAACAGAAAAATGGGGAAAAAGTGATTTTTTGAGGAAAAATATTCATTTTTTTCAGGTTTCATCCCACATTTCTGAACACCTTTGGGGTCCAAATACTCATTTTACTCCTTGATAAAATCTGTGAAAAGTGTAGTTTCCAAAATGGGGTCCTTTATGGGGTTTACAGCTATCTCAGGAGCTCTTGAAATGTATCATGGTAACACAAAGGTATTCCAGCTAAATCTGCAAATCTGCAAAAATCTGCAAAAAAACGGTTGTGCTCCTTCCTTTCTAAACCCTGCTGTGTGCCGGTACAGCAGTTTGCCAACACATGTGGGGTATTGCGTATCAAATTTTATGGAGCAGTACTTTATCCAATGAGAATGTGTACATTTCTGGAAAAAAACGTTAATTTTGCCAAAAAAAAAAAATACAAAATTGTACCTGATTTTGTTTTAACTCCTTCTTTTTCAGACTCCCTTAAAAACCAACTTATAAAGCTCCATAAACCACTTTTTTTTGTTAAACATAAAGTTCTGAATGTGTCAACAAAGTGCTGTCAAAAACAGAAAGGCAGCAATGATTGCGGCCTGTTTGCTATTGCAAATTCCGTGTCTTTACTGGAGGGCATTGATTTAAAAACCATTAAGTTTGTGCAAAACAAAATGAGGCCACATTTGATCGATTGTCTTCAAAAGGGAGAACTTACAGTTTTTCCCTATGAAATAGAAGGCCATAGGAGAATCCCCCTATCAAATATAAAACTAACAGTATTTTGCACTTGACAGCCAATATGTAAAGACAAAAAAAAAAAAAGTGTTGTTGTGTTTCGTTTCTGACCAATCAAGCACAGTGAGTCAACAATGCTTGAGTCAGTCCTTCAAGAGCCACCACACACAGGCATATTCAGGACATGTATTTTTCAAAAAGATCGCACCACGATAGGGGTAATCTTTGGGAGGAGCAACTTATTTTACCGCTGACTTTTTTTATTATCCCGGACATGGGCTACAAGTGTCATCTTCCTTTTGTAAAACCGATTCTGACCAATAGATAACGCCAGAAGCATCTTGCCACGGCCAAGGAGAAAAAAGAACTGGACTGCTGCTCAGCGATCTAATGTAAAGCAAAGAATTCATTTACCTCCTTTCTGGATTTGACTGCTGGAATCCGCTCAGGATTTTGTCTCTTTTGTGCTACGTACTTGCTGGCCCCCACTCAGCTTTCCGTGCAGCATTCGAAAAGGCCCCATACACCGACAGAGCAAAGGGAGGTGAGCCGAACTTACTTTTAATTTTTGTATATCTGTTGGGTTTTTTTATTTTGTGCTTCCCCTTTTCCCCTTCGAATAGAGAAAAAAAATGAATCTTCTCCAACATGCATTATTGCGTTTTCCAAAAAAATTTTTTTTCTATATACATTTTTTTCTTTTTCATTTGGATATTGACTCTGTGGTACTTATAGTTTTACAAACCTTTATTATTTTGCTTGAAACACGTATATTGTTCACACCTGCTTTACTGCATTAAACATCATGTCGGAAGACACAAACACCTGCACATCAAATGAAAGACAAGGAATTACATCCCTATTACAATTCCGCTTATTGAAAGTGAATTAAATATTTTCTGTGTCTGAACAACGACCTAATACTGTAACTCCAATTAAGTCCCTCATGTCAGATCTAGACAAAGCGATGTCTAATCAACTACGGGTGTGGTGGGATGACACCACCCTAACGAAATATCTTGAACACAATATGATACCACAAGGCTTGAGAGTATATAAAACACCCAGTAATGTTTATTCAGACCTTTTTTCTAGTAAATGGTATGAATTCCTAACGGATTGTTCATCCAAATTAATACAACTCATTGTACAACATGAGGAGGACAAACTCAGTGCTCTCAATACACAAATTATGGGCTTAGAGAAGAGTTTAAGAGAGCACACAAATACCACGGAATAGAGAGATTTATATGCAAAACTTGAGTCCAATTTGAAAGAATTAGAAGAATCCATTACAACTACCAAAAGGAAAACGCAAACGTAACCATATAGGTGGAAGAAAACACAGATCCCACAAAAACTCAAACACAGAAACAAAGATAACATCTGATTCACTTCCCACACAACAGGATAATGAATATAATGTGATCAATTTATCTGCATGTTATCTTACAACATCGCAATCATCTATCCTGGCAAAAGGCTTGAACTTCATCCCAAGTGCTGACATGAAATTATATGACACCATAAAAGATAATAAGTTCATACATGCTCTCACTTTAAAGAGACATTTTTTTAACACTGCTGATACAACTCAAGGAACTGCAACTACATCTATCTCCAATGCAGATCAAGTGCTGAATGTGCCAGAAGAAATATAACGAAATCAGAAACCACAGCAATCAATGAATTAACACAAAATCCACATAAAGTTGTACAAGCCTCCGACAAAAGGCTCTATAGTTATTCTTGATTCCTCTTTATATCAACAAGAAACGGATTGAATGCTAGGAGATGTCTCCACATACAGATTGATCTCTTCCGTTGGATCAGAGAAAACCAAAAACACTTTCGGCAATCTAGTAGGAGAAGGAATTACCCTGGGTATTTTTCCAGAATCTGCAAAGGACCACCTTATTCCAAAGTTTCCGAACATCCCCATACTGTATGGACTGCCGAAAATGCAGAAAGATGTGTTCCCACCCCCATTCAGGCCAATTGTGTCAGGAGTAGGGTCAGTTTTGGAAAGACTATTATACTGACTAGATAGTACCCTTCAGCCTTTCATTAAACGCATCCCGGGCTACATAAAAGACAGCACGTCTGTACTACAATCTATGGAGAACTTTGCATGGTGAGAAAATTTCACCTGGGTTACATGTGACATTATTGCATTATATACCTCCATTCCTCATCATCTGGCTTTATGTGCTATAGACTTTCATCTGAAAAAGTACAGTAATTTTTCTACAAAGTTAAGTGGTTACATATTGGATGTCTTGTTGCTTCTTCTCACCAATAATTTCTTTATGTTTAATGGCCATTATTATTTTCAGTGTCAAGGGTGCCCTTTGGGCTCCAAGTTCTCTCCGACCCTAGCCAATTTGTACGTGGCGTGGTTTGAAGAGGAATACTTATATAGTGATCAAAATACCTTCACCACAAACATTATTTGGCTAGGGCGTTACATTGACGATTATCTTAAGAACACATCATAAATTTTATTGCAAGCAAAGGGAAAAATGTGGGGTGGGATAGATTGACGCGCTGCATCCAAGGTAAAGTGTTAGAGTTTTTTAAATTTTTATTTATATTTGACAACGCGTTTCAACACCGTATCGGTGTCTTCATTAGGTCAGAATCTGCAGAGTCGGGCTGGTGGAGGTGGTAAGCAGAAGTCCGATTCCGCGGCACTTCACCTAGTCACTACCAACGTGCAGCCTGCTCACCTAGTCAGTGAAGAGACACCGTTACGTGTTGAAACGCGTTGTCAAATATAAATAAAAATTAAAAACTCTACCTTGGATGTAGCGCGCCAATCTATCCCACCCCACATTTTTCCCTTCACTTGCAATCTCTCTCTGGACCCGTGTCCAGCCCTGGGGCCTGACGCTGCAACTCCCCCTTTTCCCACCTTGCAATTCCCTCAGTACCCTTGTGTACACAACATTAGGTGCCTGGCTCAAACCCAAATCCTCCAATTTTCCTCAAACCTAACCTCATCATAAATTTTATTAATTATTTGAACAACAATCAGTTTAATCTTGGGTTTACTTATGCTTTTTCAAAATCACATATTTATTTTCTTGACCTGTGGCTTATGACGGAACAGAATAATCACTCGGTATCCATAGCTATTTATCACAAACTTATTTCAGGTAATACAGTACTCTTTGCTACTGGCCACCATCCTTGTCATGTAATTTCTAATCTCCCTAAAGGATATCTGCTCCACACAAGACCTTTTTAATAATACTGCTGAACAAATTATACAAAGATTAAGTGTCAGAGGTTATAATAAATCCCACATGTTTAGGATCAAATCTCTGGAACACAAATCTAGAACAGATATACTACACGGCAGTACCAGACAAAAAAATATTAAGTGTACAGAACAGAAAAGCTAAACGACACCCTGTAACTTTCAGTACTTTCTACAGTACTCATTATTGGGAAATCGTATGAGTCATTAAACATTACATTCCCATCCTGTATCAAGATGATATTCAAGCAAAAGTACTCAAAGACGGAGTCCGTTTTGTTTCACGTAATACCCCTTCTTTGGGCAAACCAATTTCACCCAATCACTTTACATCTCAAACTACCATCCCCCCTTGGCTCAGATACGTGGGTAGTTCCAAATGTATCATGCTAGATGTTATACATGTCACTATATGCAACAATCAACCATCTTTTCTTCATCTCACACTGGCAAAACATATAACATCAAGACACATCTCAATTGTGCCAGTGACCATGTTGTTTATTTAGCAACCTATCAATTGTGCAACCTGCAATATGTGGGCTGCACGATTAGAAAATTACGGGTTATTCCAATAGAGCATGTGACACGTCCCCTGAGAGGTGGGGATTGGACTAGGAGCCTATGCATGCGGGAAGCATATTGGATTCTGGAACTAGGCACCTGAGCTCCGATAGGTATGAATCTAAAAAATGACTTATTATATTTATATTAATGTGGAAATGCATTTAGGCAATCTATACTTGTATGTATGTATGTATGTATGTATTATTTCTGTGTTTTTCTTCTGATATTTTTTGGTATATTTAATGATGTATATGTGGTTACATAGCATTTGGTTAAATCCAGGCAACAGGTGTGGAGAGGTTACTCCAAGAATTCTCTAGTGCCTCTTTTCTCTTTATATACTTTGTACTATGTCACTGCTTTTAGGCTATGACTAAGGACAGACTTATCCAAAATGTGTCAGTCTTGTAACTGTACCCCGTATTTTTAACATGTTTTATTTATTTTTAATAAATCGAAGAATTAATTTACCTCCTTTCTGGATTTGACTGCTGGAGTCCGCTCAGGATTTTATATCTTTTGTGCAGTGATCTAATATGTTGTCTTTAGATGAAGTTAAATGAAGTCCAACCAATTCTCAGATTGGGTTGACGTTACGAGTGGAGGACACAGGGGTCAGTATTGGGGTCACTTCTCTTTAATATTTTTATTAATGACCTTGTAGTGGATTTACACATCAAGTTTAGCATTACGGAGGGATTTGTGGAAGCTTGAGGAGTGGGCAGAGAAATGGTTGATGAGGTTTAATGTAGATAAATGTAAAGTTATGCACTTGGGTCATGTAAACAAAAAGCATAATTATGTTCTAAACAGTCAATATTGTTGTTGTTGGTAAAACTGGAGATGAAAAAGACTTGGGGGTATTAGTGAATAGTAAACTTAATTTTAGTGACCAGAGCCAGGTGGCTGCTGCTAGAGCAAATAAAATAATGGGATGTATGAAGAGAGGAATACAATGACAAATTACCAAGTTTGGGATTATTCAGTTTAGAAAAAAAGACGACTGAGGGGAGACCTCATTACAATGTACAAATACCTGAACGGACAGTACAAGGATCTCTCCAAAGATCTTTTTATACTTAGGCCTGTGACCAGGACAAGGGGACATCCTCTACACCTAGAGAAGAGGCAATTCTACCATCATCATAGACGGGGATTCTATATTGTAAGAGACTATGGAACTCTCTGCCGCAGGAGGTTTTATGGCTGATTCTTTGTGCATGTTCAAGAGGGGTCTGGATGATGTTCTGGAGAGCAAGAATATCACGGGTTATGGGAAAAAGCATTTGTTTGATTCTTTAAAAGTAGAGCTTGAGTCTTTTTCCAGCCTTATATAGTAGATATATTTCCTGGGTGAAGACAGTTGGGAAGGCCTTACAGTACTAGTTAGGTGTAGTGTGAAGTTTCCACAATCGGTGATGTCAAACACACAAATAGGGATTTAAAAATAATAACACAAAGTGAGCAGATTTATTTATACCACAATACTGTTCACAAACAAAGTTGGACGTGCACAGCTTAAATTTTATAGATCGGCCCACACACCAAACATGATATAGATAAGTTTAAAGAAAAAGAAGTGTGCTACAAAGGGCCTAGAGTATAATACAACAAATTTTATTAAATAAATTCATGTACCGTATATACTCGTGTATAAGCCGAGTTTTTCAGCACAAAAAATGTGCTGAAAAACGTCCCCTCGGCTAAATACTCACCCTCCCCGATGTCAGCGCGTCCTGTCTTCTTTCTTCTCTGCGGCTCCTCTTCTCTCTTCTGTCCTGGACGCGGCCATGTTTTCTTCGTGGCCGCGTCATAGTATGCGCCTGGTAGAAGAAAACATGGCCGCGTCCATGCCGGAAGAAAGAAGAGGAGCCGCGGAGAAGAAAGAAGACAGGGCGCGCTGACATCGGTGAGCCGCGCTGACATCGGAGGGTGAGTATTTACGTTTATTTTTTTAAGGGCCGTGGGGGCAGGCTGGCTGTATACTACTAGGGGCTTGCTGTATACTACTAGGGGCTGCTGTATACTACATGGGGGCTGCTGAATACTACATGGGGCTGGAAGGCTGTATACTACTAGGGGCTGCTAAATACTACATGGGGGCTGGCAAGCTGTATACTACTGGGGGCTGGCAGGCTGTATACTACTGGGGGCTGGCAGGCTGTATACTACTGAGGGGGGGTTGACCAATGCATTTCCCACCCTCGGCTTATACTCGAGTCAGTAGTTTTTCCCAGTTTTGGTGGTAAAATTAGGGGTCTCGGCTTATACTCGAGTATATACGGTAAGTATATAAAAATCATTTAAAAAGTACACCAGTACAACACAAATACAAAGGAAGGAGAAAATCTGAGGTATTTGTTTTCTCCCTCCACCACCCCTACTGAAGGTTGTTGGAATAGAAACATGAGTTTTCTATCATCAGGTAAATACCTATTTACCTTATGATCACAATATATCCGAGTAAACATGTGTCTGTGCACCAGTCCTGCTAGCTACCCTACAACTGTGTCAATATGAATATGAATAAAGTGCATGTGCTGGATCCATTCCTATAATAAACAAGACAATATAGGCAAGCAGAGGGTTACCATGTGAGGGCTCAGCACCTCGGTAAGAGCAGCAGAACAAGCAAGCGAAGGGGCACCAAAAACCCCCAACACTACACCTTAACACCTAACCCCTTAACGACTGGCATTTTTAGTTTTTGCACTTCATTTTCACTCACCAAATTTCAAAATACTTTAACTTTTATATTTTCCACATAAAGAGCTGTGTGATGGCCTTATTTTCTGCGAACAAATTGCACTTCATAGTGACGGTATTTAATATTCCAGGGCTGTAACTGGGGGACAGGAAGCGGGAAAAAAAATTCAAAGCAGTGAAAATGGTGAAAATGAAAAGCCACCATTTGGATTTTTACAGGCTTACTCTGCGTCCCAAATGATAGTCTACTTAGCTTTGGTTGGTACGATCCGTGGATACCAAATTTGTATAGGTTTTTTATGTTTTCACGACATTTAAAAAAAAAAAACTGTACAAATTTTTTTTTTTATTTTGCCATCTTCAGGCGCCCAATAATTTTCATACTTGTGTGTACGGAGAGTGCGGGTGGTGTAATTTTTGCGAATTTTGATGGCGTTCATTGCTTATAATTTTTAGGACTGATGCACCTTTTGATCACTTTTTATAAATTTTTTATATTTTCAATGGCCAAAAAAAAGTCCAATTTCGACTTTGGAGCTATTTCGATACGGGGTTAAACGCGTTTATATTTTGATGATCGGACATTTTCCGGACGACGGCGATACCTAAATGTGTTTATTATTTTTTACTGTTACTTATATTTATATCAGTTCTAGGGAAAGGGGGGTGGTGATTTGAAGTTTTAAGTTTTATTATATTTTTTTTTTAAACTTTTTTTTATTTTACTTTTACATTTCAGGACCCTAGGGAGTCTAACCTAGGTAGTCTGATTCATCCTATCATATACTGCCAGACTACATTTATGCAGTATATGTGGATTTTACTCCCCATTATACAATGTGCAATTAGCACATTGTAATGCATGGGTTTAAAACGAAGTAGCACTCGGGTACTCAGAATACGCTCCATCGGCGGTTAAGCGACGATCACCGGAGCGAAGATGGCGCTCGCGCAATCGAGCGTGTGAAAAACAGCGCGATCGGGTGCTACAAGCAAGTATGACAGAAGAGCAACTTTCGGCTAGGAGAAGGCTTGCGCCAACGAGCCCCTCTCCAAGAAAGGCAGTACGGTGTACCAACAGCGCGGGATGCCGTTACTAGTACGGCGCACGCACTCGGAAAAGGGGTTTAAGCAGGGTGGAAGGCTCCAGCCGTACCGTCACATGAAAGAGCGACTCCTCAAGGAAGGTGTATCATCAGACAGAATAACCCTGAGGCCAATCAGTCGCCTTTAGGTCAGGCACAGGTGGTTTGTGTGGTATCCTCTTCACTTGCTTGTTTGCGTATAACAAGAGCTCACTATGTTTTGTGACGTCACCACAGAGCTCCTTTAGACGCAGCGATGGAAATGATGTAGCTGTGATGAAGTTTAAGCAGGACGGTGCCGAACTAGACATATCTTAACAGGATGAGGGGCCTCCATGTGTAGTGACGTATTCTACTATGTTCAACGACAGATGCAGACTAGTAGAATGGACGTTACCAGAGATGCTGGTTACTCCCAATGGTGCCATGCGTCATTCTAGTCTGTTCATAAGAGCAGCTAGAATGGAGTTACCACGCGATGAGTTCCTCCTGGTGCCTACAGGATTCTAGTCTGTTACTACAGATGAGAGTAGAATGGGTAGTTACCGAAGAGATTGAGGTCTCCCGTGGTGCATGTATTTAGTCTGTTCATACAGAGGCCAGCAGTTAGACTGGAGTTAACAGGATGACAAGGTCTCTCCATCTGGTGCCGCATGATACTAGGTCTGTATTCACTACAGATGCAGCAGAATGGATGATTTACCAGGATGAAGGTGCTCCCCGTGCGTGCAGTATTCTAGCCTGTTCAACATAGCAGGAGCGCTTAGAATGCGAGTTCACCAGGATGTTCACGGTCTCCTCCTGCGCTGCTAGTAATCTAGTCTGTTCACTACAGATGCAGCTAGAATGGATAGTTACCAGGATGAGAGGCTCCCGAGTGCCTGTATTCTAGTACTGTCACACAGATGCAGCTAGATCACTGGCGACGGTGCCCCTCGTACCAGGATGAGGTCTCATTCTGATGTCCCTATTCTCAGGGCCGGCGCCTGGGTAGGCAATAAAAATCCCTCCCAATGGCATTTAACAGGGAAATAGTCCATTTTTCGCTAACACTGTATGAAGACACAAACTTCGATTCATATAAAGAGGAGGACTTCCTCCTTCATATGAAAGAGAAGTGAGGTTTGTGTCACAAAGCCCTAGAGATACAGCCCCTGACCTGAAGTGCGTTAACAATATGCGATGAAAGCAGCACGTATGATAGTGAAAAGATATTGGGGAGATTTATCAAGTGTCTGAAAGTCAGAAATATTTCAATTGATAATTGTCCAAGTATAAATAAAAGCTATTATCCAGCATCCTCAAGTGCTAAAACAATTTGAGTGCACTTTACTAGAGGGTGAATATATAACCACAACGTAGTGTACATAAGTAACTGTCGATCAGTATCTAGTTTCGTAAGTGCAAGAAACAATTACAAAACACAAGTGTTAAAACATACCCACACACAATCGAATCATAAAGGACATAACGATATAGGCAAGTATATAAAAACAAGCTAAGGGGAGGACTACAGTGCTCCAAAGTGCGGAGGAGATCTTAACGTGTCTCCTGGACTTGATCATGATCCACTAAGGGGTGCTTAGTAGGCGTGGGAGTCAGAACCTCAGCCCGAGAGTCCCGTGATCAAAGGTATAAGTGCAGAATTAAAAGTCTGTTAAAAACACACAGATACAATATATAGTGTTATACAGGGCAATATCCAAAAATACATATTGATGCAAGATTGTATGTGTAGACATGGGAACAACAGTCCAGTGTCAGTGTCGCCATCTTGAACAGTGGGAGGAACTTAGCTCCAAGGAGACACCCAGTCGGGTAACAGTGGTGGGCAGAGACGATCACCGGGACTCAAACGGAGGACCAAAAGGATGGTCCAAGGTGAGAGCATTATCAATGACAAGACCTTGGGCCACAGGCCAAGAGGTCCGTATCTGAGTCCAATCCGAAATTCATAGTCTACTAGTGAGGCCGGGCACATACTCCCAAAATGTAGGTAATTCTCCGGAGGATCACCGTGTCAAGAAAGTCCAGGAGTGTTCCACTTCTCGTCCCGAGAAGGCATAGAACTATAAAGGATAAACGAAGGGGATTACTGGGAATAGTAAAGAACATCACTATAGTCATACTCATTAAGCTGTAATCGTGTGTTATTACAGAAATCATCAGTAAATCGAAATAAAATAGGACAAACATGTCACTTACAACAGAGGTCGAGTGGTTGTAGCGATCCAAAGCTGTATTAGTAAGTTAGGCATCTCAATAATGTAATTTACAGGAATAAATTCAGATGGAGGTCTCTATTGGGACCCTTAGGGGGAAAGATCTTAATGTTATCTCCATTGGACCTCTCTCGTTTAAAGACATTCCAATCCCTCTCCCACCTTCTTTTCTGTGGGGGGGATCCTGAATCTAAGGTCGCTATCTATGTCCCGGCTCTAAGCAAAAATGGGATGTACTGGTAAATCCAATTTTTAGTGCGTATGCTGGATTATGATGTTAGTAGTAATCTGCATTCGGTTGTGGTTTCACCCACGTATAGAAGTTGCACGGACACTGGAGACATAGATAAACATGGTCACTTCTGCAAGGTAGACAGAAATTAATTTAAGAGAAACACCAGTGGTTGGAGGATGAAGGTGTCTCCCCTTATCCAAAGAAAAAATTATCACAAGACATGCACGGGAGGAAACTGCCTTACGAGTCACTCTTTCTTAGTGGGAAAACTGATAATCGGTCTGACCAGTAAAATCTCTCAGATTTCGTCCTCTTTTGTAGGAGAAAAAGGGGCGGGAGACTGAAAATGTGATTCGTTTATAATAAGTAATAAGGGAGACACGTTTTTTGGAATAATTGCTGCAATTATGGCTATGAGAGCTTGTAAGTAGAGATCATCGGGATACGGGTAGTTGTCTTATTGGTCATCCTATTGGACAGTAATGAAGATCTATCGAAAGTCTGCACTTTCTCCATGTGTTTGGTGATAATGATTAGGGAAGCCCTCTTGATTAATTTTTTATTTTTTTATTTACCCTACGATAACCCCTTGTTTGTTCCTATTATTATCCAATGATTCGCTTGGACCCTAAGCATCTGGCTAAATGGGAGGCGAGCGTACCAATTACGTGGAGGGCTGCTGGCTGTCATACCGTAACAGTGTGTTGCAGGTCTATAAAAACGTAAATGGGGATCAGAGACCCATGGTGAAATTAATATCCGGGTCTCTATATTGTTCAGAAAGTCAAACAACGAATCAAAGAAGGAGGTCCCCCAGCCATATTGCAAACATATGCATCTATGTATCGCCACATTCAGTTACTGAGCCAAAGTGGTGCGACACATAGACGAATTGTTTCCTCCAGGTCGGATATAACAATGTAGTTGTAGGGCGGGGCTACGTCTGGAACCCCAGGGCCCGCTCGGGGAGTTTGCACAAAAAACTCCTCATTGAATGAAAAAGAACTTACATGTAAGAATGATTCTATTAAGGTACAGATAAATTCCTTGCCATCAATTGGATACTCCAGACCTCCCTAAGGCTTTGCCAATATGCCAAGCCGCGGGCATGATTGATAAGACGAGTATAGGCTTGTCACATCAAATGAAACCAATAGAGCACCTGGAGGAAAAACAATATCAGAAAATTTCGTTCAAGAAATCAGTGGTGTCATGATTGTAGGATGTAGCGCTACCGCCCAAAGGGTCTGAGGATTTGATCCAAAAAAATGGTGCGGGGCTGACAGGGATTCTCTCCAGACACGATCGGTCTACCCAGGGCGTTGAAGTCACAAATCTTATGTATTTTGGACAACAGATAATAGGGGTAAATTTCGGAAATTTAGGTAACAAAAAATCATGAAGATCCCATCTATCACGTCATGAGCATAGGCATGATCCACCAGGATCCTTAGCCTCTTAGAAAAAACACGGTTGTGGGATCACATCAACCCTATTATATACACAATCATCAGTAAAGCTGCTATTACACCTCATCCAGTCTTTAGATCGGTCCTACGACGATCCCCCCTATCAGTGGGTTTGATTATGCGGATTCGCCGTTTTGGACCAATCTTCCCGTGCCCCTTCTCTCATCAGAGGATAAATTGTTTTATGTGTATAACAGTAGTTACAGATCTTATATGACTCAATGTCCCTGAGGACCGCCGTAACAAAAGTATCTACAGCGGGTGAATTAGTCGGTGAGACAGAAATTACTCTTTAAAAAAGGACAATTTTCAAATTAAAGTCACAAGATTCCCGTTAATGGGGTGGTGTTGTCACCACCACGAGGATTCCCCAGGGGAACCAGGGCCTTCGTTTGATAGATCTGAAGAAAGAATTCAATTTCAATATCTAGGTCTAACCAGTTCGTAGACATCGTGGGGCAAAAAGAACAGTCCATTGCTAAAACATTAAGTTCAAACATCAGACACAGTTAAGATATATATTACACTGGGTGGTCCATTTTTATTCTCTTGTCTTTGGGTCTCCATCTTGCCACTTCTGGTTTTTTGACCGGTCGTGCTTGCGGTCCTTCCTCGTCTCCCTCATCTGTTTGTTGTTTCTTGGTATTCCCTGGACGGGTCCTAAAAAAATACTCGTCGTGTTACGGGCAGGACATAGTGTTGTTGCGATTCCTCATATCACATTTATTTTAATGGATGGTTACTGTCTCATCCTGTTTCCACGTATAAATGTCCCAATGCATAGTGGGAGTGTGTGTTCCCCTCCAGATTCCTGGCCATAGGCACAGGGAGAATTTCATGTACACAGGCGATGCTGCACCTCACAGCTAATGGAAATATTCACTTGTATTATGTTACATTGGAGACGGAGAATATAATAATATATGTTTTTAACCCTTCCTATCTAGAACTATCTAAGAACACACTTCTCTTTAAGGCCTTGATTTCGTGAGATTTATTTATTTATTTTTTAAATTGGCTGATGCAATGAAACATTGATCCTCTCGGCCTAATGTCACTATTATACTATTAAACACTGCAACACAGACAATGTCATTAAAGTTATATGTAACACCCAAAAACACTCACTATTTGGAAAGAAAGATTTTATTTCAAACAATCCTCCATATTTACACCTGTTATGACGTTATCTTCAAATTCGTATGCAGCGCGGAGGGTTATGTTATTGTGCGGCTAATTACAATGGGCACATCGAAAAGTGACTTTTATTATCTCGTTAGCTGGGCTTATAGATATATAGTTATTTATTGGGTACCCATGTGTCTAAAGGAGCATACAAATGATAGATTTGTGTGAGGCTCAGTGCAATTTTTCTGCAAGATAGTTTGCCTCCCCTGGGATTTAATGTTTCCATTTCAGATTTTGATGAATATACACATTGGGGCTGTATGCTCACCCTCACATTGCTTAAGCGAAAGTATATTCTTTTATATAATTATTCGGATTTGTACATATTTTAGAGGTAAATTTGAATTTACATGCAATTTTTGCATTTTATTGCCGTTTGCTCCAAAGTGCATGAAGGTGGTAGTGTGTAGGAAATTAAAAGTATCGTTTACACTGGGTTGTGATTTTTTTGACAGAATAGGAGCTTTTGTTGTGGGTTATATATTTTAAGCAATATTTGTGGCTAGCAACCCAAATATGTCACAGTTGTTTTAGCAGTTTTGGGAGTGTAAATCTAAATGTTGTGATTTACACAGAGGAAGCCTGGAGATCCACAGGAGCCCACACCCAATGCCTATTCCCCTTCACAATGAACCCAAACATTCCTATCCCCTTCACACTGCACCCCCCACACATTCTATCCCCTTCACACTGCACCCACAATTCCTATCCCCTTCACAATGCAACAACACACATTCCTATACCTTCACATTGCACCACACATTCATAGCCCCTTCACATTGACAACCCACCACATTCCTACCCCTTCACATTTGCACCCACACATCCTATCCCCTTCACATTGCAACCACACATTCCTATCCCCCTTCACATTGCACCCAAACATTCATATACCCGTAAATTTGCACAAACACACAGTCCGATCCCTTCAACTGAACCAAAACATGCCTGATCCCCTTCACACATGACACCCACAAAAGTCGATGTCCCGTCACACTGCACCCCACACTTCCTATCCCCTTCACACTGACCCACAACATTTCCTATCCCCTGTCACATTGGCAACCCCACACATTCTATCCCCTTAACATTGCACCCACAAAGTTCCTATCCCCTTCACATTGCACAAACATCCTATCCCGTCACATTGCACCCACACATTCCTATACCCTTCACATTGCACCCACACATCCATCCCTTCACAGTGCAACCCACACATTCCTATCCCTTCACATTGCACCCACACATTCCTATCCCCTTCACATTGCACCCAACATTACTATCCCTTCACATTGAACCCACACATTCCATCCCATTAACAATGCCCCCTCACATTCCTATCCCCTTCACAATGCACCATCACATTCTATCCCCCTTCACAGTGCACCCCAACATTCCTATCCCCTTCAATTTGCACACCCACAGTCTATCCGCCTTCACATTGCACCAACATTCCTATCCCCTTCACATTTGCACCCACCACAGTATGCTCTCTTCACAATGCACCCCCACAGTAGGCTCTCCTTTAACAATGCACCCCAACATTCCTATCCCCTCACAATGCACCCAACATTCCATCCCCTTCACAATGCACCCCAATTATGTTCTCCTTCACAATGCACCCCCACATTATGTTCTCCACTTTCACACTGCACCCCACATTATGGTTCTCCCATTCACAATGCATTCCCCCACATTCTGCTTCCATTCACATGCACCCACATTTCTATCCCCTTCACACTGCACCCCACATTCCTATAGCCTTCACACTGCCACATTCGCTCTCCCGCTCGCACAGCACCCCACTTCCTATCCATTCACACGAACCCACCATTAGCCTCCCGCTCGCACAGCACCCCAAATTCCATCCCCTCACATGCAACCCCACACTCCCGCTCGCAAGACTGCATCCCTTCTCTCAGCAGCAGCACATGGACAGCAGGCACTCCCACAGACAGAAACGCTTCCTGTGTAAATTCTAGAGTTGCTCCTCCACACCAGTTGCACATGATAGTGACCGTCATCGGAGGTCCTTCAGACACTCGGAAAGGAATAGCATCTGCATTTAGAGCGCTATTCTCCTTCTGTGCACACGCTCTCCCTATAGGTACGGATTGCCCGCCGAGTCGTGACTATCTTCCTGTCACTGGTCGCCATGCCTCTAGCACTGCATTGGTAAGAGGCGCCCGTATTACCCTTTTTTCAGGAATGTATGACAATTGGGGTGTGCAACGGCTTCAGACTACCTGTAGTCCCACATGCTGATAGTCTGAATACAAGATCGGGCTCCTGATATGAATGATGGTTGAACCCATGACTGTGCAGAAGTGTTGATATGTGGATCTGAGCCATATATTGATGTGGTTTAACCATCTATAAACATCTGTTTTATGAATTGAATGAATTTTATTAATAATACATAATCATTTGGTCTCGTTTGCAGTGTCTCCATTTTTTTGTATGTGTTATCGTTGTTTCAGTGGTTGATGAAGGGCTACTGTGCCAGCTGACATGTCATCTTACATGAAATTTGGACTAACTATATATATTGGCATTTTGGTGTTGTGCCTAGCTTCTATGATCTTGTTGCGTTACAAGTTAGGAAACAATGAATGATGGGTCGGTTCCTGGCTTGATTAAGTGTTGTTTATTAGTGGGAATACAGAAAGAGATCCAAAACTTCAAGGCTATGGCAGCCGAACAACCAATACTGGTAAATATGGCACCATCACAGCCAGGCTAGTTGGCCAGGGTTGTCAATGCTGGATTGGCTGTTCGGCGACAATAGTTCAGGTCGCGCGGGGATACCTTGAACAGAAAGTTCTGGTCAAGTCAACTTTCATTGTGAAGTAGCCCAGATAAACACTGAGCAGCGCTTGTGATGGTCATGGTCTACAAGTCACATGTCCTGTTTGCAGATTGGTCCATTCAGTGGTGCTTTGTGCCCTACAATTATCAAGCACGAATGACTAAATGATAAGGCCACTATGGGGCACTTACTTACCGGTCCTGTCACGTCCCCGTCCAGACAGTTCTGAGGAAACATGAAGTCCGGCGTCCGTGATTCACGTAGGCTGGTGCGCACGATTTCCTGCATCTGTTTGCTTCCCTCCCAAGGTACAACGGAGTTCACTTTTTCTTCCCGGCCGGTGCTTGTAGTGCCTGTTTTCAGATTTTGTTAAATCCTGCGTGTGTACGAATCCCCTCGGCATCGGTGTGGCCCGCCCTTAAGTGTTGTTGCGTGAAACATGGTGCTGATGTGCCAAAATCCAATAGCATGCGCCAAAAATTCTGTTAAATGCGCCGCAACTCGTAAATCGTCGGGGCTCTGGCGAGAACATGCGCTCTGCGGGACCCATAGTAAATGAGCCCTATGTGTATTGTGCAGTGAGAGGGCTGCCACCACTATTGTCTTAAAACAGCGGATCTGAGGGTGTGAAGTGTTGGTCCACCCACTAAATTCAACAAATCGGGCTACAGTGTGACCTTTTAGATTGATTTGTGACACTCCCCCAATAACTGCAACAAATCTTTTGCCCAATTTGACAAGGTACAAGAGCAGGATGTTTTTTAGTATGTTATAATAATTTTGAGTATTTTAAGATGTTGACAGAAATGATCAAGAAGGAGCTACAATAGATGGTCAATAAATAATGTATGTTTTTAAAGTGGTGTATACAACCCTTAGCTGACCTCATAGACTAAGGAACGTAAAAAAATATAGGCTCATCTGTATCCCTGGATGCAATGTTATGAGAAAATGTCAAACTGGCTCTTGACAACTCGCCTGATGATCAAATGGACAATCTCTATAAACAAGTTCAGTTATCAGGAGGGGAACCAGAAGACTTTCTGATTTGACTTGATATTTTTGGATTCTCCAGGGACACAAAAGATTCAATTCTCACAATGGCTGCAGACTCCCATGGAAATCGATGATGTCTGTACAGGTTAGTTAAAGTGAATATCATCCTATAAAAGAATGCTAAATTACCTGAGTTACAATTATAAAAACAAGATGAGGTGTTTCAAATGGTATTGGTAAGAGGCTGATTTACCACACCTCCCCAAAAAACACCAAGGCTATGAGTGTGCCCATCACTGGAAGTATACGAGCAGCCCATAAAAGGGTTTGAGTTTTCAATGTGCTGCCGATCCTTACTTGATAGGGGTGATATTATCAGCCCATGTAGTCACCATGCACCTGTATACGTGAGAGGCATGCTGAGGAAGGTGCTATTATGCAACTCTTGGCATGTCTCTGTTATAAGATCACTGATAACAGGATCCAATGGCTGTTAGAATCACTGTTATATGGGATCATATATAGATTAACGCGGAAACACTTTCCACTATGTCAGATTAAAAAATAAAAGTAAAAAAGAACGGGTAAAAAAAAAATAAAGCGGTAGCAGCAAACCCTCCCAAAAATAAATGAAAATAAAATTGACAGGGTCCAGCCCGGCACACTCTGTGGGGGGTCTGGGGTGGCATTGGCCACCAGCCAGCTTGCATGTGGAGCAAAACCTGCATATGATGAACCTGTGAACAACCCTGAAAGTGACCATTCAATTTTTGGGGGGGATCAGGGACAGAAACTGTTCGGACTCTAGAGTAACACCACATGACTGGCCTGTGAAAAAATTGGCAATTGCTTGCCGGAAGGGGCAGACAGTGCCGCTGACGTGGACTTTCTGCATCATATTGAATTATGATGCATGTAGGACCTGCTTCCCTAAATCGGTGCTGCTGTTGCCATCAAGCAGCAACTAATTGACCTAATATTTTCAATAGAGATTGGTGTCTGCCCCCAAGCACTATGCACAGTCTCTTTTCGTGGACTGAGCAGGTTTGTGTAGCTCGGTCTATGCCACTATGCCTCCACTTTCCACATGTCCCCTACATTAAACCCTTCACGACGTAGGACGTAAACGGTAAACAAGAGGTATATTTTCCCAAATATCTTTTGTTTCATATGTCAACACTAAACATATCCATACAAAAAATTAATCAAACTAAGATGAAGTGCAATGGGACCGAGAACCAACTCAAAAATCCCCTGGTTGTTCACGCGTTCCCAAAGTGAAACCAACTATAGGGACCCAGACGGCAGAGTTTTTTTTTTCTTTTTTAATGGCCCGTGTCAGGAAGGTCAAAATGGCAAGTTGTTAAGAGGAGAAGCAAAGACCACAAAAAGCCTACATGAAACGGTAAACCGTTATTTAATACCCTGCTTTCTGTTTCCTGATCCATGATGTGAAGATAAACATTTTGTTCCTTTTTGTAAACTTTTATTCATCAGCAGAGGATGCTAATTTTATCTTTTAGCCGGCAACGGTATGTCCCTTGGGTGATACAGTAGCAGAAAAATGGATCAGTCCCATGTTTTCCTAGTGGTATGGGAGGACTGGTATTGACATAGTAAGTGTGATGGCCCTTACTTTGTGTTTCAGTTCATGAATTCTCTAAAAATGTAGACTTCTTCTAACGAGTGTCTACAGGAGTTTTGACCAAAGTAGCAAGTCTTGGATTGTGTTGTAGTATTCTATGTGTTGTTAGTTGAAGCAGGTACTGTTCACAAAAAAAATGCATTTTTATTCCAGGATTGTAGCTGTATGGCAGAGACTCCTAAAACTGTGTGTACTTACAACTCTGCATTCAAACTGGCTCCAGCCCCAGTGCTGTTCCTTATGATCCACACACCTGTGCTCCAAGTCAGCTACGATCTTGGAATATAAATGCATTTTTTTTCACAGTCCCCCGAGCCACTAACAACCACACACAAAGGTCTGGTTACACAGACTTCTCTGACCGATTGCCTAACACTAGCCACAACACAAAATTGGCAAAACTTTGAAAGACATAACACCTTTAAAGGGCTGGCAAATTTTCAATAAATCTGTTCTCTTAGACATGTCTCTGCACGAATGTTCCGTGGCCTTGCCTACTTTGAGAGTTTCCGCCGTGCCCGTTATCAATGCTGCCCTCTGCATATATACACAGTTTCGATATACTAAGGTAATCATACTACAGCCTAAGGATTGTTTTAAGAGGGCGTCACGGCTGATCATATACCATTTTAAAGATTTGATCCTACAGTTAATTGCGATGCTGGTTCCCACTTTTCATCAGCCCAGATTTATCAGAAGTAGGCAAACTGTACTAGTGCACGTTGTCTCACCGTTGCAGATAGTGCCAGGATTACGCCCCTTTAGATGCAAAATCTTTGTGGTGTGTCACAAAACTTGGCCAGTAACTTTTTCAATACATGTGCAAGAAGTTGCACGTTATTTTCAAAACGGAAACTGAGTTGCAGTCAGTTAAAGAGACCTGTCACCCCAAAAAGCACTCTGAGCTGCATCTAAAGTAATTCAGCTTACGCCATTTTAGCAGTTGAAAACTGCTAGCTTTATCTGAACCCTCCAATGGGAAGCTAGAGCTAGCAGACTTGCCGCGCCGTACCTTCAGAACGGTCGGCCGACCAACATGGAGGGCTGGACTAGAAGGCTGAACTGCTGCTGAAGCTGCGCAGTACCCGCTGCTAGAGAGTGGGAGGGGTGTCTGGGGAAGAGCAGCAACTTGGCCACCCCCTATTGAATACGCCAGACCATTTGAGATTGGACCAGCGTTCTAAAGTGACGGCAATACAGTGTTTGCTAGCTTTATCGGAGGGTTCGGTAAAGCAGAGTTATATCACTGCTTAAAAAGGTGGTGAGCGCTAGCTGGCTACTTTAGTATGCAGCTTTCTAGTGTGTGGTTTTATGGGTGGTGGCAGGTCTCTTTAATAAAATGGACCCTTGTGTTTGCGTTTGCAAAGATGGAACTTGCATTAGATTGCTTTTAAGCCATACCGGTGACTATACATGTGGCGTTATAGATCTTCTTCACCTACATGTTTTCTTTGTGTTCTAGCACGAACATTGTTTGAGCTAGGTATAAAGGTAAAATCTATTTTTTTTGTCTTTGTGTGTTATATTTTTCTGTTAAAGCTTGTGATTTAACTGGATTTATAATCCATCAGCAACTGACATCCATGACACAAACATGGAAACGGGGGACTTGGAGGACCACAATTTCTTTAAAGGCGAAGATGATGTAAGAATCAAAGAAATATGGTAGTTCCGATGTGTATGTCGACTTTGTGGTATTCTGTATTACTTAAAGGGTTGGACCAAGTTGATTTTTAGAAAAGCTGGGACCCCCACCACTCAATGGAAAATGGGGTCTGCGTCATAATCGATGAAGAAGCGGATTAGCATCTTACCTGCCGAACTGTTTAATAGGGGAGGTGTCCAAAAGTTAAAGCACAAGCGCTAGATTATCTCTGGCACACCCATAAACATGTGTGGAAGCATGGAGATATATATATTACTTGAGCATAGTTTGGCATGATATATGTAAGCTTAATTGACACGCCATCATCCTTAATAAAAAAAAAAAAACCATGTTCTTGTGCATGGTGGAGATCACAGCATTCAGGCCCACCCTATAAGATTTGTTATCCCCTATTCTGAGATGGGGATATCAAGTCAAACTTGGTAAAATCCCTATGATATATACAAAAATTCTCGAATAACATTCTCTTTTTAATACATGCAGAGCTGAAACTGCCTTCACCCACATTGCAGAGCTAACCATTATGTCCAAATAACCTCATCAAAACTATTGCATGGAGGAGTCATCAGATCTTTCATTTCTGAAGCAGTTCCAGGGTAAGAAGTACCGCTTCTTATGTTAAGTGAAGGTGTCATATGTTTTGATCAGATAAGCCCCACAGAGGGTATGGTATAGGCCCCACTCCTTCCTCCACTTGGATTAATTTGCCATGGGATGGCTAAACCCATTAATTTTCTTGTTTGGATAATTTCTTCAATCTAGCTAATGCCTGTATACTGTTTTTCTTAGTGTGTAATACGTACAGAAGCAAGACTATATCACGAGAAGAGGATCAATAAATTCTGCCACTGACCAACAGCCAACATAAAGGACTGTATATGACTGTAGTAATTTATCTCGTTGCCCAATTTAGCCATTTGTTACCCAGTCTTTATCTTATACATGTTCATCTGCGCAGATTCGTACGGCTATGCTCCTTCGTGTTGTGACTTCGGCAGAGAATTTCAAGGTCTGGACACCACAGGGGAGGAGCCAAAAGTGAGATTTCATTTCAGATATAACCACGGCTTAAATTGTAGTTTCGCGGTTTATCATTTTCAAAATGAAAGTCCAAAGCTGTTTAATCAATGTTTAAAAGTTATTGTCTCTAACGTGCTGCCTAGTTCACTTAACGCGTATGACCTATCTCGCGGCACATATTTTGAAATTAGTTACCAATATAATTACCTGGTTTTATCTTAGTAAATCTAATCCTGGTAGTCACGTGTTTTTGATATCGCCTCACAATCTTGAATCTGGCCAATTGTTGACCTTACGTGAGGGTGAATGGAAGTCTTCCTTAAACGGGCTCCCACACATCAGAGTAAAGGTAAGTTACCTAGCCCTCACAGGCTGTTACGTGCAAGGGACAGTCCTCTCCATGTGTGCTGAAAAACTTCTTTGCTGCTGTGACGTTACAGCAGCAGAGGAAGGGCGAGGAAAGGGCTGAGGAGACATGGGGGAGCTTGTCAAAAGACTAATCCAGAAGAACTCTATGGAACGCCCCGGAACCTTCTAGCTCATTAGAAAGGGATAAGTGTTAGCCATGAATAACAAATAAAAAATCAACGATGAATACCACAGTCTTCAGGGTTTATCCATACTTGATTTGGATGGTAGATTTCCTTTAAGCGCATACAGAGGATTTGTGTATTGTGGGTTTTTTGTTGTGTTAGATGTATGCTTTATAGGCTGTATTATACATGAAGCAACAATGTCTCCTCTATACTCTTTTCGTTACCTCACCATACCATTCAGCATTGAGATACATCGGCATGGATCCATACCAGCATGGTGGTCTAGCTTTCAAATGAAAAATAGCCACAGTCGTTCAACTGTGTAAGTATCTTATGTGTTTAACAAAGAATTTGTAACTCAGTAACCCAGAGGGGAAAAACTGCTATCGGTTAGATATGGCAAGTTTAGCTGCTATAGTATAGAATAAGCAATTAGCAAGAAATCTGGAAGAGACTAAGTAGTTGTAGGATAGAATAATATAAGCTATGCAGATATGATTGTGCAATAAAGATGCCTGACAACCTTATTGGGAATGAGGAAGAAGAGAGGAGGTGAATGGATATTGTAAAGACTATGGAACATCTATACTTTTTTTCTAAATAGAAATTTTATAAGTCCTTCTGAATAAGTTATTGTGGTAATAGGAGGGTGGAAATATTTTCTATACTGTTGGTATCAAGGGGTTTTCAGAATAATTGTTTATGGATTCTAATTAGGCAAGACAGTCTAGGGGCGGGGATTTATCAGCAAGGTTGTGAGGTAAAACTGTTCTAGTGCCAATGGCAAACCAATCAGAGCTCAGCTTTTAGTTTCCCCACTGCCATAAATTAAGCTGAGCTCTGTTGGTTTCAATGGGCAACTAGTACAGTTGGGCTCTAGAGACTTATGATAAATCTCGCCCCCTCTGTGGCCTACTACCAACCCCTCCTGCCAATGACATGTTTTTTTTATGGTTCTCATTATCGACATGTTATACTAACTATGTCAGACTAAAGCTCTAGTGCTTTTTTTTATTATATCTAATTGGTTTTTAAAATCTGTTGCCCTAAGGGACACACAAACTGTGAACAGTTTGGGACTAAACATATTTACCACATTTTTTTTTTCAATCATTTTTATTTTCAAAAAAAATTGTTGTAAAAACAAACCAATCTGAACAGAGTGTATAGGAAGGGAAAACAATGTTACATTGTAGTGTAAAATTTCCGTGCCTTAAAGACCTCCAGAAATATTTATAGAGCTGCACAGGGACTGTTCATCAGTGCTCCTGTTACTCCACTCTGTCATCCACCTGCACTAGGTCAGTCGCAGGCCAGAGACAAGGGAGGGACAAGGATCTCCTAGGAGGGTCTGGCCAAAGCTTGTGTGTCCTCGCATTGCTGTTCTTGATGTTTTAAATGGAAATGCAGATATTGTAACAACCTGGATTCAAACTTCTTTTTCAGAGGGAGACTAGGAAAAACAGCTGATGGACCAAAGTATCTGATGCAGATTTCAGCAAAACCTGAGGTTAAACCAAAATAAAAAAAAATATGAGACGGAGAACCTAGAAATATTCAAAGGCAGTTGTCTTATTATACACAGGCAGGAGTACATGGAATAACGGGTTTATGGTAAATTATACATATAAGTTACGTTCCATTTAAATATACTTGGGAGATTTACTAGAGCGATGCATCAGACGTTTTGTGTGAAGGTTTGCCAAAAAAACTATAAGTCCTACATCTCTGGAGCCACATATACAAGTGTTTTAGACTTTTTTATGACTTTTGGACGAAAAGGGATGTGGTGGTCACCCACAAAGATGGGCAGTTCCTTAATGGACACACGAGCTCATAACATGGCATGAACTAAACCAAACAATAGGTGTACTAAAAGACAAATTGTCGCTAAGTGGAGTGTAATTTGGCTCTAATATAGACATAATTTTGAGACAGATTTGGTTAATGGCATGCGTTTTTTTTTTCTTTGGATTCTCAGGCCACCTTTAAGAATCCATCAGCCATGTTGCATGGATAATTTCCAGGAGATTAAAGAATACAGTCGCCTTGCCAAACATAAGGTGAGTATGGTAAAGTGAAGGCAGACTAACAATACCATGAACTTTCTGAAAAAAGCACAGAAGAAAATGGAAACCATCCTTGAAAAGGAGACATTTCAGCACACACATTTTACAATACAAATTACCATTCACTTAAATGCTACGTATTTGATTGCCGCACCGGTCTTGGCACAGACATGGTCGTACAGTCCTAATTTTAGAGATGATATAGCTTGCTATCTTGTACCTAAAGGAGGAAACTACCCATCCAGGATTACCTAACTCAAGTTCTTCTGATTGTACCTTCTAAGGCCTACACTGTCTTTTACCCCTTATTTTCTTTTTCTCTAAATAAAAACATTCTTTATGTTTGAAAGGAGCTCACAAAGAAACTGGGGCATGGAGCAGCTCCAAGCCAAGTATGACTAGGGATAAGGGCACACCAGCCCCGGTTAAGCCTTGGAGTCTTGCATACCAGCACGTACCCACAGCGTTCTTGGCTTAAAAGAAGCGCAGGGCCGGCGCGGTGTAACATGGCTCAACCATAGGACAAGTCCTATATTCTCAGTGCACAATCAGGGTGCAGTGATGAAGGGCTCCAGTAATGAATCACAGAGGTTGGGACGCATTTATCGCATTGGCACTTCAAGTGTCTCCTTGTTGTCTTGGGACATTTCATGTTCACTAATACTCACTTCTGGTGATGTATACACCAAACCGGAAGCTCTTTCACGCGACTCGATGGAGCTAGTTTGCTACTAAAGGTTCATTTTGACACTGGTTTTTAGGGGAGGCCATTTGTGCTGGGTTTACTGTTTTTTGGATTGTTGGGGACCAACATACGGAAACTTTGACCTACCCCTGAGGAAGTCACTTGGGAGTGATGATACGTGTGGGGTCTGCCTCCCCTGCACCTTCCTAGACCTCAATATGTTCACAGTTGTCAGCCTGACCGACAGTGCTGATATTGTGAGATATCATCTTTTTTTTCTGATTTACTTGGCTGTTGCAGTATTGTCTATACCATATATTTGGTAGGTCCAACATTTTGTTCATTGTTCTACAATAATGATTTGTACCCTTCTTTGTCCTGTAATGAAGTGCCATCAAAATGCACTTTCTAGTGTTTTTTATCATTGTGGTGTACTAGGTGATTTTAGATATTTAAGATCTGTTGTTTTTTTGTTTAGTGTTTTAAATCTATATTTTGGGATAGCGCTTATGCATGGCTTTGTGCCACTTTTTTGGTTCAAATTGATGCATGGCCATATTGATATAGCTATGCCACTGACTCTTTTAGCATGCTGTATTGTGACCGGGCCTAATAGGTGACACTGGCGGCGCAATTAGTGCGTTGGGTTATCCGGTCCCCCATTGTTTATGTAAATGCAACCCTTAGTAGGAAAAATCTGACCTCAGTAGGGTTACTCTTTATGGTACACACAATGGAATCTAAGGAAGTTTAAGAGCAAAGTAAAATGCATAGGGAATTGGGGTACAGAATTGAACAACGTTTCTGTGTGTGAACATGGGTTGACAATATATGAGCCTCGGATAATATAGGTATTCAAAATATTCTGCCAACATGAAATAACACATCATAAAGAGGATTCCTGGTTACCCTGAAAAAGTGCTCTCGGAGCTGGTACTAAAGTAAGCAGTCAATAGTGCTAAACAAATGAAGCAGTGTTAAGCGGAACAAAAACTAACAACGCTGCGATTTTTGCTACTACTATTAATGAGGGGGGGGTTGAGGCCCAATACGCACAGCAGTACGCTGCCCTTGGAGCGAGCCGGAGCGGTCCAGGGAAGATAAGAGACAGCACTCCAACGTTCGTACTGGTAGCGCGGTTGTGACTAGCGTTATTGTCGGAGGTTTCGAATACGCTAACAGTTAGAACACTGCTTGCGTTGTTTTGGCACTAGGAGGTGACTTACTTTAGTAAGCAACTCTTAGTGCACTTTTTCAGGGTGAAAGGGCATTTAAACCTCCGGCATGGTGTTGTCCCACATTTGAAAGTAATGACTCTGTTAAAGGTTTCAATAATTGCGGATGGTGACGTTTTCTACTATTTTCTTTGTGTATTACCTTAATTTGCAACACTGTTCTAGGTTTTAAAATCTCTGTTGAGCTGATTGTGTATCTAATTTTTTTCATAAATTTTTGTCACTTTATATGGATGATTAAATGGTACTGTTATATGTTATGTACTGCAATGAGGTGAATTGTATTTGTGTAGGTGGCATCCAGGATTCCCGGAAGAGATGCAGAATATAGCCAGCGTCTACTAACAGAAAGTCGGCAGAGAAAGTAGGTTGCACAGCTCAAGACGATTCCCCGGTTAACAAGGCGTTATGTTGATATTTTTTAATATACACAACCAATTGTTACCACTATGAAATTAGCTTGACTCTAGTTGGGATGCATGCAACCTGTATATCAGTAGAGCCTTCAGGAAATATCATTGTTGACTAACTAGTTTAAAATGGTTAATTGGTTGTCTGGTTTAGACGCTACTTATTCTATTTTAAGATTCTTCACATTATTAATAATCGAAGAGGCTCCTTACATTTGGAGAGTGCTTTAGCATCAGTGGAGGGATCCTACATTTTTAGAAGCAGACTCTCTTTACCTCTAACTCATTGAGCAGCACTCGCACACAGTATTCCATATAGACCTTTATGAACCAAATGAAAAACTGTTGAATGCTCATAACCCAGTCGTCTTTTGTGATGTTTATAGCCAATAACCCCACGCTTTATTATCCTTTATAATTTAGGGTAGATGTGATCAGTGACTTTGAGGTGATTTAGTTAATAGGTAAAGACTTGAGTTTTAATTGTGTGATATTTCTTACCGAAACTTGGGTGTTGTAGTTTAGTAGTGTACATGCGGCATTCCCTCAAAGGGGAAGGGTCATAATTTAAATCGTCCCATATCTGGTGCTTAAAGGTACAAAGAGAAAACATGAAAAGTTAACCTTTTCTTCACTGAACTAAGTGTATTTTAAATTCAGCCGTTACTGACAAGCAACATGGTGAAGTGGTTTGAAGTGGTTGTCTTCGGACGGACGAAGGTTTTTGCACCATCTTGCCGGCACAATGGGGGGACTTATAGACAAGAAGGCCCTGAAAGTGTTTCAGAAAAAGCTCTGCCTTCTACAAACAATGGGTTTGATCCCCAGCTCCGTCTGACATATTTTCTTTCATGTCATGAAATTGATTTTATAATTTTCTGTGGTAGAACAAGGTGCGGAGGAGGGCTCTATTGTAGACCCTGGTCTTATCATTTTAATAGCTTGTCACTCTCAGATTTGAAAGATCTAGTTACAAGTGGTTACATTTAGATTCTTACATTTAGGATTCATTTGTAAAATTTGATAGCCGCAGCACTAGTGGTGTGCATGTAAGGTTTCCTTTCAGGAATCTTTAAAATTCATGGTAGCCACCGTGGAAATTCCATCCGGCACCCCTAAACTGACAGTTTCAGAATAAATTAAATGATGAAACGCACTGCAACGTTTGATGCCCAATTCCTCCAGAGTGTATTGATACCACATATGTGGTGGTAAACTTCTGTACGGGCGCACGGCCAAGTATAGAATGAATGGAGGCGCCATTCACTGCCTCCTATACTCCTACTACCTATACATTTTTATTTTTTTTGGTAATGCAAACATATGAGGGCTTATTTTTTACGGAATGAGATACAATGTATAGATAATTCATTTAGGGGGGTCTATAGCTTATTCATGAGATTTTATTAACTATTTCAAGGGGGACACAAACATTTTGGATTTTTAGCATTTTTTCCCCCCCGCTCAACGTAATGTAAAAATAATATTTTATCTTTATTCTCTGGTTCACTACGATTGCGGTGATACCTCATTTATATAGTTTTTCTTATCTTTGCTCAATTTTCCTGAGCAAAACCAATATTGGAGAATATCGCATTGTTTTTACTATTGACAATTTTTATTGCCATAACTTCTGTATTTTTCTGTTGTCAGACCTGGTTGAGGGCTTATTTTTTGCGAAAAGAGTTGTTCTTTTCAGTCGTATCATATTAGGGAATGTAGCTTTTTTGATCACTTTTTAGAACATTTTTTGTGATGGTGTTTGATGAAAAATTGTATATTACGGGAAGTTTTTTGTAGTTTTTTTTTTCATCGTTCATATGGCAGTATATGTGGATTTTACTCCCCATTCATTACAATGTGCAATTAGCACATTGTAATGCATGGGTTAAAACGAAGTAGCCTCGGGTACTCAGAATACGTCATCGGGGAGCGACGATCCGCGGCAAGATGGCGTCGCCCATCGAGGTGAAAACGCTGCGATCGGTGCTAGCAGTATGCAGCAAAGACTTATCGGCTATGGAGAAGGCTTGGCCCACGAGCCCTCTCCATGCAACGGGACCCAGCGCGTGCCGTACTAGTACGGCGCACATCGGAAAGGGGTTAAGCAGGGTGGAAGGCTCCCCACGCGTACCGTCACTGAAAGGCGACTTCCTCAGGGGTATCATCAGACAGATACCCCTGAGGAAGTCGCCTTTTAGTGACGGTGGTTTTTGGTGCCTCTTCACTTGCTTGTTCTGCTATCACAAGAGTCACATGGTTGTGACGTCACCACAGGTCCTTTAGACCGCAAGGAAATGTAGTGTGATGAAGTTTAACAGGACGGTTGTGACTAGAATAGTTAACAGGATGAGGTCTCTCCCTGGTGCCTGTATTCTAGTCTGTTCACTACAGATGCAGCTAGAATGGAGTTACCAGGATGAGGTCTCCCCCTGGTGCCTGTATTCTAGTCTGTTCACTACAGAGGCAGCTAGAATGGAGTTACCAGGATGAGGTCTCATTCTGATGTCCCT